>OY757216.1:5534213-5941713 GCA_963583965.1 Nomada ferruginata
ATTGCAATCGCAAAACGCGATTCTTTGCACTTATCGCTGGTTTCTTGCGTGGAATACGGCCATGCAGACCTTGAGAATTTAATGATCTACGAATCGTACTTGCACTGATAGATGTTTGTTGTATTTCAGATATTTCTTGAGCTAATGAAACTGCACCTATAGTGGGATCTTTTTTCACAATTCGTGTAATTAATCAGGTATCTGCTTCATTTAACTTTCTCGGTCGGCCGGACCGAGGAAAGTTTCTTATACTTTTTGTATCTTTATACTTGTCTATGATTTTTTTTACAGTTCCATGACAACGATTTACTACTTTCCCTATTTCCCGAAATGATTTTCCTTCGTTTCTTAATTTAACAATAAGTTTCCTCATGTCTTCTGAAGTTTCTGTACGTTTTTCACTCATAATTCTATTTATGTATTAAAAATTTCGAAGTAATCAACACTGATGAAAATTTGCACAAATTCACGCTTATTCGGAAACCACTGCTTCTAGAAAACGACTTTGCTGGACTGTACTTCATAACAGACTACCTACTTTTGCTGTGTAATATTCACTTTTGAAACGTTCGTAAGAAACTTACTTCAGATATGCATTTGTTTTCAAAATATTGCAACGTCCTTCACTAAGATGTGTGTTTATATACAATTGTGACACTAGAAATACTATGTATTACAACATCACAACTTTGGTTTGTGCGATATATGCTGTAAATATAATGTTGAATCGTAGATGTATGGGGTGTATACTCATTTTTCACTCCCACTGTATACAGTCCGCGACACTTGATTAAACGCAATAATATTTTTCCAATATTACTCTGAACTGAACCTCAAATTAATATACTCTATTTTTCTACAATAATAGACCCTATTTACCGAAGCTATACACATTTGTTTTGGTCAATTACTTAATTATTATATAAATAGTTACGTTTTATAGCAAAAAGAACGAATGTTCTTGCGTCACTTGAATAAACGCATCTTATTTTTCTGCTATGCCTGTCCAATTATGCGTGCTATTCCTTTGTTAATGGGTTGCTTAGTAGCAATTATAACACGTAGAAGCTCATGTCGCAAAAATTCGTGCCAAAGAATTCTGTAGAAAAGAAAAAATGGGGAGATCAGTGCAACTTAATGCTGAAGAAATGGGGAAAATTCAAAAACTGAATGAGGAGGGATATTCAAACAGAGAGATAGCAAGAAGAATAAATAGAAGTCAGTTCGTCATTCGTTCTTACTTAAAAATAAAGAAAATTATGGTAAATCGTACAAAGGTAGAACTAAAGAGGCTCTATCGCCCAGAGATAAGAGGTCAATTCTTCGGATAGCTTCGAATTCGAGTTCTAGTTCTAAACAAATTGCAGAACAAGCTACATAGTGTCTTAGCTTCTGTACGCACTGTACAGCGATTTTTTAAAAAAACGCCTACTATTAAAAGGAAATCATTGAAGAAAAAACCGTGCTTGAAAGACCGTCATAAGAAAGCTAGGCTTCAATTTGCGAAAAATCATATGAATTGGTTAACTGAATGGAGAAATGTCGTTTTTTCCGACGTTAAATTCATTTTATTATCATGATTTGAGGAAGGAAGAAAGAATTTTATCTCGTAGACAACATGGAGGAGGATCAGTAATGATTTGGGGTGCCATAAGTTCCAATGGAATTGGTGATTAACAAATTATGAAAGGACGGCAAGATGCTAAAAAATAACCCGAAATATTGAAATCAGCAAAAATGAAAATTTTTAACGCTATGAAACATGACAATTGGATATTTCAACACGATAATGCGCCGATACACACAACAAAATTAATTAGGGACTGGCATAAGGAGCAGGAAATAAATTGTTTAAACTGGCCAGCATTATCACCGGATTTAAATGTCATTGAAAATGTTTGGGGATATTTATCAAGACAAGTTTACATGAACAATCGGCAGATTTCTCACCAGGAGGATCTTGCAAATGCTATTGAAGCCGAGTGGAAAAAAATACCACAATCTTATCTGGACACACTATATAAATCAATTCCAAATCGCATTTTTCAAATTATAAACAGAAATTACGGACATACAAAGTATTAATAAAGCATATTCGTTGTAAAAATATTGTTTTTTTTTGTTTAATTTACTATGCGTTTATTCAAGTGACGCAAGAACATTCGTACTTTTTTCTAAAAAACGTAAATATTTAAAATGAAAATTGTTTTAATATAAAACAAATGTGTATAGCTTCGGTAAATAGGGTCTATTATTGTGGAAAAATAGAATATATTAATTTGAGGTTCAGTTCAGAGTAATATTGCAAAAATATTATTGCGTTTAACACTAGATTGCCGGACAAGTTTGAACACTTATTTTTACTGACTTCCCTCCGATTAACAATAGCTAATGAAAATGCGCGTTATCTGTAAAAAATTAATTCACTTAATTTCGAAATGTAATGTAATTAATTTAATTATATAATAATCACGGATCTTCATTAATCTTTATATTTCAAATTCTGAAATGAGTCAAATTGACTTGCCCCGGCAATCTAGTGTTAATCAAGTGTCGCGGACTGTATCTCTATTTGAAGTCCGTTCAACCACTTTCGTGTTCATAGTCTGTTTAACGTATATACTGTCTAAATAGCAACAAAACCTATCGGTAGTTCGAGTGTTACAGGATCACAACAGCTGGCAAAAATTGCATTTGAAGAACAATTTTTGCATTGGAATTTCATGCGTATGATTGATATTCGTAATCGAGAAACGCCGTTGAGACCAATCTGTTACATGTATTGGATGTTGCCATAATTTGGTCGCGCAATAAATCGCGAACGAAACTTATTTCCATGCGTCTACGGAAACGGATAAGCTTCGAGAAGCAGAGGCATTCCAATTGAACCTTGATAACTCTATTCAGGAACAAAAAGACCGGTCTATCGACGAGCTTGTCTGGTGGTTTTTCTCGACGGAACCAGGTGACACGCGGGGGACTAGCACCGGCGACCGGCGAAGACAGTCCCTACCCGTACATCCATGCGCCCGTTTACCTTTTACTTACTGCCCGGCTATTTACGGGGCCACGATGGAAACAAGTTTCACCGCAATACGATCAACCTGGAGGTAATTATAATTAACCTTGAACGCGGCCCGAGTATCGGTGAGCTTCCGTGGTCTAAGAAGTACAGCTGCCGTTTCCTTGCATATATGTACGCGCAAAAAGTCGTTAACATCCAGCAGCAGCAGCAACAAAACCGGAAACGACGACGTCGAGCGCGTGTCAGGCCGGAATCGTTGCTGTCGTAGGAAAAACTGGTCGTCTGTGAACAAGCTGTACGGCTCGTGGGGGTACGAAAGGTTGTCTTCGTGATAATGATATTTGTGCGACTCATTGTCCATCGTGTGACGTTTGTAACACGAAATGTTATGGAAACGACGCACAGTGGTCCGAAACCGTAAAAACACGAACTAAATTCAATTTTTCGACCTCCTCCGAATTGCATGAAATTTTAGGCATAGTTTCTTATATGTATAGACTACATTTTGGCAAAAAATGGATTGCCGCAGAGCACTAGTAATTGCCTGAGACACCTTCAAAGAGGGGGAAAATATGTCCACTTTGGAAGGATCCCATTTCTTTCTGAATTTGCTATACTTTGCGGTGCTATATTTTTTTACAGAGTGGAGCTGACTCAAATCGGTTTATATATTTTTAAAGAGTGTTCTTCCAGCTACAAGTACATGTAACATGAAAGGTATCTCAGTATTTTTACCCTTTGAAAAATACCTTTACGCGAATCCCTATTTTTCCCCCGTTTTTCCACTTCAATGTCGTTTATAAAGGGGAGGTAAACTCGGGGATCCGATGAAATTTATATGGAAGTATTTGTTAGAACCTACTTAAGAAGGTAGCATAAATTTTGTTTGCAATTATTTGCAATTCTGAAAGTTATAACAATATATGTGCAGCCAGGACGCCGTTTTTGCACTTCAATGTCGTTTATAAAGGGGAGGTAAACTCGGGGATCCGATGAAATTTGTATGGAAGTATTTGTTAGAACCTACTTAAGAAGGTAGCATAAATTTTGTTTGCAATTATTTGCAATTCTGAAAGTTATAACAATATATGTGCAGTCAGGACGCCGTTTTTGCACTTCAATGTGGTGACGGTCAAGTGACGTGACCTCATCAGAAGATGAAATGTAGGGTAATGTAATTCTAGTCATAAACTTTTTTCTTTTTTTCAAAACTTTTTTATTTAATTTAATTTGTTTAAATAATTTTGTATATATTTTTTATTTTAAATCTTTTGCTAAAATGTTCGTTTCATTAAATAACATCATAAACGCGTATTTGGATGTGTAAATGCCACATCCCATTGTCGAATTATTTCCATATTAACTATATAATTTCAATTAAATGAAATCTTTGAAAATTAAATTTCAATTAATGAAATCGGTTTTGTAAGAATCGTTATATCGGCTGTAACAAATTTTATTTTCTGCTACCTGAGATATAACTACACACCACAGAAAATATCAGAACCATTTCGACCAAACAACATTTTATCAAATATTATTGTTAAAATAATCATAATAAGAGAATCTTTTATCGCAATTATGTTCTATAACTCAAGAAGTACCTAAAATCTTTCTATTCATAACGAATAATGTGGAAATAACAGTGCTATGAATTTAGTTCGTGTTTTTCCGGTTTCGGACCACTGTGCGACGCGACGGTCTGTCAAAGATTATGGTCAGGATAAATATACGTTACCCTCGAATACTTTGTGACTCGTCTGAATAAATATTCTGTTAAGAGTTATTTCTTGATTTATATTGCATATCTACTTGAGAGAGATTAATTCGAGATTTTTTTTACCACTGTAAAAACGTATGAAATGATTACTATCATCGCTACGACATTATTGCGCAAATACATGTAACATATAGAGGAAGATGAATTTGTATCGAAGCTACTCCAACACGTGGCCTTAGGAAAAAGAATACACCGAAAGTATCATACCGTAGCATCGTAAATCACTGTAGAGTTCAAAGTATATGCACCCTCTTATTGTTTTAAATATGGAATTACAGTAGAATAATAGTTCGTGCCGAAAGCGAGTAATCGATAGCTCCCGCCTCGAGGGTTGCTCGTCGACGCAATCATATCCGACTGCCGTCACATATTGACGCCTCCACTTTATTCAATTGCGCATCCGACACAAGGCGCCTGACACTTTGGCTCGGGGTACAAACATGTTTTTTCGCTTTGCTCATTTCCGGCATAAACGCGCGGCATCCTCTGCGATTCCGGTTTCGTTCTATGTGTCGTGTCTCGTCTCTACGTCGGCGACGACGGGGTCGTTTAGTCTCTGACCACGAGACGGGGGTGAAAATGCCTGGGTAGGACGACGGTGTAGGAGGAGTACAAACGAACAAAAAAAAAAAAGAGGGAAGAAATCAATCTAACCGGAGGGCAAAGCGCGCTGTGGTAATTTTTCCCTCATCAGGTATCGTTCAGGGATTTTATTGGTAATTAAAAGTCACCGGACTGTGTGATTGGAATTAATGGTCAAATGGTCAATCCGCCAGGAGGGAAAAGCTGAGCTGTAAAATCACCATCGGCGATCCGTTCGATCGAGCTGGAAATTTGATGGGGCGCTTCGATTGCGAGGCGATGAAACGATACTTAATTTATCTTTATTCCTTCGCGCCTTTGCAGCGACTGATATAACGTTCCCCGAAAGAAATGGCTAATTAAAGTTAAACCGAAGATTCGTTTTTATTGCCGTTTCGATAAATTGCTATGGCCCTTATTTTGTACTGAATTTATTCCTGCAGCATTTTAACGATCGCATTTTGAAAGCAATCAAAAAATTTTAATCTGAAAGCCGCAGAGGACCAAGTAAAGCACAGTCCAGAATACTTGTGCTGCATTTGGTAAAAGTTAAGCGAATCCAGCCACGATAATAATTTATTAATCGATACGAAAAATAATGGGAAGAAATATCCGCGAATTAATTGTACAGCATTGTGAGCCCATTTTCCTTTCATCGCCAGGAGTTCCACTAGAAAAATAAGCACTCATGGTTTCGTAACAATAATCCACTGAACCCCTTAACATTTTCGTCGACTACGTCGTGAAAGGAAATTTACGTCGAGCCGCAACGAAACTAGACCTTTTAGGACGCGGTAATGGTTATGGAACCTTCTTTTTCTGCGTCAGATTTTCCCGTGGGCTACCATGGGTAGCGTAATCGCACAGACGAAAGTATATAACAATTCCAAAGGCATAACCAAAGGAGAAATACGAAGGCATAAACGCTGCGTGCCACCGCCCGGAAATGGAGAGAGAGTAAAGTGGAGACGATATCGAGGAAACTAGGAAGAAGCGCGATCACCGTCGTAAGTGCCGCTCGACGAACGCCCGAGACCATATGGAATTGTTTATGAACCATGCAACTTTATTTTCTCCCAACCCTCCCTTCCTCTTCTTCCGTTCTTTCTCGATATTTCTTCTTTGTCATTCCCTGGCTATGCGCTATTGGCGCGTGACGGCTGGATCGTACATTAACTCTGTATCGTGTAGTCTCATCTAACGTTCTCTTTTCTACCGTGAAACGGCCATGAGGATGCAACTTTCGAAATATCCTGCGAAATGAAACTGGAGCATCGCGGAACTTTTGGAACAGTGGTGGCCAGAGCGAAGATATTGTATTTCGTATGGTGTCGCAGCGAAGTGGAAAATAGTACAGCTTAAATGTTGAAAGAAAAAAATATTGAAACAAGTCGAAGAAGTTGTGGGATGACGTAAGTTGTCATTCTCAACGTTGTCCGTAACGCGATCTTGAAAAATGAACGATAGCTGGTTAACGAGCATCGTTGACGTAATCGCGTTTAAAAGAAATTTCCATTCCAGCAGGGGGGTGAAAGGACGCGAAGAAACGGGAAAAGTAGATAACTTACTTTTCTCGTCAAATTCATTCTTGTCAGGGTAAAGTGAGTTCGACTCTGGACAGGCCGAGGGAATAGGCACGTAATATTGATGGACAGTGACTCGGTGGTTATCGAGCCGAGGGTAGTTTATCATCCGGGAACGAGCGCATTATAGCTCGATTAATCTTCGATATTTATATTAGGGCTTCATTAAATAAAATATTCCAACGGGACGGTTAACGCGGACTTACTCGTTTGGAAAAACTTGGCCGACTATACAAACGTCGAGGAGGGTGAAACTTTTCATTACCTTCGATCGTGAACTTTTTCCCTGGACCTCCCTTTATCGAACTCGCCTTACGATCCCACGAAACTTTCAACGCTTACCCCTTTTATTTTATTTTCCATCCTTCCATAGCTCCTGTTATACGTCACTTTTATCTCCCGTCTCGGAAGAAATCTGTAAGGTCGCGTAATTTTAAAGCATATTCGATGGAATCTCGCCGGGGAAAATAGAATCTTCCCGAGCGGAGGAAAATAGAGCCGGACGTTTTCGAGTATTCGCCGGGAAACTTTACGTATTCGCGGAATACGGGGGAGTGTTCGTGGAAGGAACGACACGATAAGCGTTATCAATAAACTACACGTATATGAAAAGTTCGAGGAGCAGCGGTTCGTGCGGCTACGTCCCAATTTCCCAACAACGTCTCGTCGTGCTCCCTTCTTCGCCTTTTTTTCTCGAAAAAACCTTTCCCGTCCGGCGAGACTCGAACTCGAATATATATCCCATTGATATGCAAACCAAGTCCCGGATCGTAAAATTCGCGTAATATCGCGAAGACTCTGCAATCCGCCCTTCCACCTTCCCCCGCTGCCGAAACTACCTCGTTCGAAAGCTTCTTCGAAGTTACCGGTTGATCGTCCGGCGCGATTTTATCCTGCATTATCCTGAATGATACGCCAGTTTAAACTTTAACTTAGCCATAATCACGGCGTAAAGGTAAAATACAAATGTGCTCCGACGAAGTGGCGTTACGGGGACTGTTCGAGCGAAATAAAAACCGACCGAGGCTTCTTACGAATCGCCATTCGCACGGAATCCGTAACGAGATCTGCTTACCTGGCTTGTCCGCGTGACGCGTTTTCGATACCGTGGACTCTGGCGACGAAGCGAACCAAGTCGTGGCGTATCTTTCGTGGCGATCGCTTTTAAAACGATCGCGTCGCCAGTAATGTCCAGATAACGCTATAGTAAAACCGTTCTACCGCGCTCCGTGATTTTTATCTTTCTATTTGCCACAAAGCCAACGCTTTTTGGAGTTGTTATTAAATATTTCAATGCAAGAGAGGGCTATCGTTTATATATTGCACCGATATTGTATAACTTTATTTGGCTCGAGGTAAATTGCTGTTTAATAAGGTTTAATGCCGGGCAATTTGTGCAGCTGCATTTTTTGTTTGTTTATAAAAGCATAGGGTAGACCGAGGCGAATCGGATCACAGAGCGAATCGGATCGAAATAAGAATTAGTTGAAATTTGTTATGTCACTATGGAAAAAATCGTTTAGGTCGTACATACACTCCTCACGCCCTCTCTATGCACCTCTTTCGATTGTGTTTTTATTGTTTTACAATACCGTTTAGTGTTGACACGCATGTCAAGTTTGCCATACGCGGACGAACGCAATAATTTTGGCGCAGATCTAAAATACACAGCTGACAATTTCTTATTTAAAAATAAAAGGTAAGCTTTAACATCCAAATGTGTTTGATATTATTAGTTTGTATAGTGTCCAGAAATAATATATGATATAATTTTCACTATTATATCATAATTTGTTTACGTATTTTATTCACTTTAAAATTATTGTTATATGGGGTGAATCGGATCACTCTTTTTTTTGTTTATTTAATTAGTTGTATGACTTTAAATGCGTTAATAACTTATACATGTAGGTAAAGATGGTTCGCACATACATAAAAGAGAGTGGCATTGCATTTATTGTGACGAGAAATTCATCCACCTGCGGAGGATTGGATACAGTGCACTATCTGTGAAAAGTGGTGGCACGAAAAGTGTGCTAATATAAGTGGTGTTTAAGCACAATATACTTGCCACCCATGTACTACGTAGGGTCTTTGACATTATTATTATCAAGTTATACTTTATAAAATTATAACCAAAGATTATTTTACGACAATTTGTTGGTTTTCTTAGAGATATTCGGATATTTTCCACTTTTTCGTTTTTTGTCCATAAAAGAGGAATTTTTTAATTTGTTTATATTTTTTATTATGAATGTTCATGTTAAATGGGTACTTGTTACGAATTTATAATCAAGTATTGGGTTTTTAAATTGTAACTATGTTTTCTTTACCATCAAATAAAAAGTGATCCGATTCGCCTCGGTCTACCCTACTATATAACAGAAGTTAGAAGTCCAGACATCGATCCCGGAACATTTTCCCGCTCCGAGGATCAACCTTTGTGTAACATTCCCACCATTCCCATGCAAATGAACGAGTACGCCGACAACGAGATATCGCACTGTTTCTACCTGCGACGCGTCTGCGAACACGGTTCTCCTATGGCTTTGCCCTACGGTCGAGAAATCACGACCGCAATTGCGTAACCTTTGACCGGGGAAAGAGTTATCTTACCTACGGGTTACCATCACCGCCGGCATGGCGATCGAGACGGTATTGTGTTTCTATTCGAGGAATTTATACGCGGTTCGTGTGGAGAAGCAACAGAAAGGAACAAAGCAGAGGAGTTAAAAAACAGAAAAAAAGGAGAAAGGAATAAAAAAGAGGGAAGAAAAGGAAGACACAAGAAGCTCCTTTGCAATGCTGAGGAGGAGGTGTAGAGGAAACGGTCGAGGAGAATCTGTTTTGCATATCGACGAATTTACGAGCCAGTCGAACCCGTCCTGTCACTCAACCTCCCTTCTTCTTTCACCCTCTGCCTTCCTCGACGTACAACCGGGAGGGAAGTTTCAACCCCCGAACAGTGGTTTATGATATCGACGAGAAGTCGTCCCTCTTCGCTGTCGTTTCCTTTCTCTGTTCTTCGAATGGCCAATCGGCGCCCTCGATGCAATTCCATTCCCCTTGCCCCGGCCTGCTTTTGCTCGCCACCTTTCCCCATTTCATATCGACGAATTTATCGTCGGCACCGCTCGGCCCATTGTAACGAAGATTGTTTATGATATTGACTCTTCCTTTTATGTTAATCCCGTGTCCGAATGGTTCTGCCTGACGCAATGCATGCGCGGCGAGTCGTTTTGCACGCGTAACCGGACGAAACCACGCTCCTGCATGCGCGTACACATCCACATACGCGGGGTGTTCCTTTTCTGTGCGCGTCGCAAGCCTGCGTGTAAATTCGTGTGCGAATTTCGACGCGACACGGGGAACACCGGGGATGAACTATCGACGAATTTACGAGGAAACGGACGGTTCCCTGGAACTCACGGTCCTCTCTCGCCGCGTTATGTCGCCGTTATGCTAATTGGTACAATTAGCATAGGAAGTATCGGTGAACGAATACGAGCCACCTCGACGCCCCGTGACGTACGATATTGGGCGAAGGGTGGAGCAACGATATTTGTCGTGACATCGACCGCAATTAGCCCCCGGTGCACTCGGCAAAAAGCGTCATTTTTCTCATTGTCGAGTTCCAAACAAACGACGTGTACAATTCATATAATGCGTTATTTCGCAGAGGAAGAAAGAAAAAGAGGATGGAAGGGAACACCGTTTCGCTGTCGCATAATTTCTTGAACGTCACGCGAGGTATTCGTGCACTCTTAACAGTATACATACATACATCCGAACAAGAAAAGGAGTCGAGGAAAAAAAAGAGCAGGAATCAAGCTGCCACCTGGCAAATACCGTTTCTCTATTGTGGCCCTGTGCCTGCTAATTTCGTGATAAGTAAGATCATCAGGCTTCCCTAAAAGCTGTTCGCAACCTTTGTTCAACGCCACTCGGGTACAGCTTCGAGTCTCATCAGGATTTTCGGCTGGTCGTCATTACGCTGGGTCCCCACCCACTTGTGATTTACCTAATTGGCAGGGATAATTAGCGGGGCAACTGGCACGATAGCGCGTCACTTTCAGTCTCGCCTATTCAACGTCCCTCGGTTTTCCCTGGTGGGTGCGTTACACTGAAATCAGGCATTCGTATGTAAACTTCCGGCGATCTTCCTGCTCCATGGCCTCTCTCTCTCTCGATTTTCGTCGATGGTCCAGCGAGCACCGAGGATGGCGTGGCGTGGCGTACACCGATGGCTGAGAAACGTGGCCACCGAGGGACTTTCCGAGTGGTTTACGAGGTATATGGGCGCTGGAACCGCAGCACGAGGCCAACATAGATTGCATCATGGAATATAGATGGGAGAATAACTTCTCTCACAGAGTCGGGAGATGACGATCGCACGGGGGTTGACGACGATTCGATGCGGACCGTTTTCGGGCCACGGGTGCGTTTAGTTAAGTCATTCGCGGGGATTATGAATCCGCCACGGCTAGTGAACGCATAGACTCTGCCCTTTCTCGTGGAAAACAAGAGATATTGGATAAGTAATGTTGCACGAGGATTCGTGGAATACTGGCAGAAAAATATCGAGCTGTCTGGTGAACTTCGCCCGGTTCTTTTAGCAAACGTGGAAATTTATTTTGGCGTTAGTAAATTAAACTAAATTAAAATGCTCCGAGTTTTATATTAAGAGGCTGTGAATTTTCTGAGCATTCGGCAGAGTAATTGATTTTTGTTATTAGAAGGTGTTCATTGCTTTACGTATGATAAATCTAAAAGACGTAAGGATATTTGTGGGACCAATGTGTGTTGTTAATTTAATAGAACTGACTAAAATAATTTACAGCAATTTTAATAGGTAGACATTATTGAAAGAAATAGATGTTGGAACGAATTTATCGAACAACCCAATATCTATTATAGGAGGATAATGATATCGCGTGTACAGTGCGTCTCATTTTTGGAAGACAGAAGTTATTCAGACGATCGAAAAAATAACGAAGGTAAACGCGGAGCAGCAAAGGGTAATTACGCTCGGTTTCCGTTACAGGGGAAGTGCTTCTAAATTTTACATACCGCTGCGGGCTGAACTTCCAAGCTGCGTTTGTTACCGTACTGATATTACATCCCCTGTTTTTCCTAGACTGCGCTATACAGCTTCGTTAATTATCTTCACCCTCGACGTGTACCGCAGCAGAGATGCGCGCATCCCGCGAAATTAGAAATTAAAATTTCACCGTTTACATCGGGCCGCTTTTAACGAAAAGAGCGACGCGGGGTGATCGGTTGAAATTTCATTTCTCCGTTGCACGATACGGGAAACAACAGAGTCGCCCGCATTTTACAGCGATCACGTTTCGGCTGTAACCAGTGCCGGGAATCGAAAAAAAGACACAAAAAAACAGAAATCAAATAAAAGGAAGAAAACAAAAACGAATTTGGACGTTCGTTCCGAAACACCGTATGGTAATTCGTTCCCTGGGTGTTCGTTGGTCGCGAGGTTGGAACAAATTACGGGCAAATACCCGGCGACACCGTTCCGGCTGTGAATAAACAACGAAGTGTAACTGAAAAATAAAATCTGTGTAAAAGCGTACGACGCGTGCCATATTCGCGTGATATCTTGATGGACGGTGGACGAGCGATCGGGCCGGGGTGGTCCGATTACATGGGGGACACTTAACAGAGAAGTACCGGTCGAAACAGCGGTCGTTTCATTGCGAAACGCGGTACACCGGTATGCGGCTGCATGCGCGTTACATTGACTGATTGAGTGGCATTGAATTGAATCGAGGGTGGACGTAGGAAGGGAAACTGCCAAATGCCTGCCGGTTGCAGCGTTGCATCGACCTACAGCTACCATCGAATCCACGAGCCACCGTGTACACGTTGTCCCTTTGTGTGAGTCTTTGTGCGTGCCATGTACTGTCCACTCTTTTTTTCGCGCGAGCCTGGGCGCGGGACGTGCACGGGGGTCGGAACGCAATTACACCTGAGTAATTGCTGGATGGAAGGAGAACTGGCGAAGGGACGATAGAGAAGGAATGGAGAGGAGAAGAGTTCAGGGTTACAACATGGGTGCTATCCTATGCTTCGAGTTGACGCGTTACTCACTCGCCGGGGGCGACGGTACCGCTTTCCACGTACATATGTAGATTGTATGTACACCCGCGTACTTCCGTAATACTGGCTGACGGAAAGATGAAGGATGCATGGGTGAAACCACTTGCCTTTTCGGCGTTAATCTTCGTAAACTTTGTCAATAATTACATTACTTGGGATTGATTAAAGATAGAATTTTTTTGCTCATTATTTACAATTACTGTATCGCGCAGTGTAGGTCAGCAATAGAAAATCATTGTAAATTATTTTTGCGCATCACTATGTTCACAGAATTAATCACTTGGCTCGCGCTGTTACCCTCACCATTTTCTCTATTTCCAAAACGAATTAAATTAAACTTTTTCTAGCGATGTCCCCCGGTTTGATCGCCAACGAAACGAGCCGATATTTCAAATAATTACGGCCTTCCAGTTCTCCGTGTGAGCGGCACACAAAGCTGTGGTAATTAATCACAGTAAGCCACGGCGTCCAGCATCCCAGTGAATACCGTCTAAAATTCAGTGAAACAATCGAGGGAAGTTGCGCCCCTGTATATGCAGAAGTGCCATCCACAGGCGAGTGGGGCTTCCAGCGGCCTTCCAATCCATCTGTAAACTGTCCACTTTGATGGGACGACAATCACACCCTGTTGTAACGAAGCTCCACGGCGGTATTGTCTCGTTTGCATGAAATTGTAGTACCTGGACGTTCGAATGTATACGGGGTGGGCTGGGCGTTGAAAATAAAGATCACTCGGCGTTGATTGCGCCATTGCGAAGTAATCGAGGCATCGGCTGGCGATGGATACCACCCTTCGTCGCCACCCTCTCCATCTCTCGTCTCTCGCTACGTATTCCGATGCACAGTTGTTTTCCTTTTTCCTTTTCTTTTTTTTCTGCTGTTGTTTCAGTTTTCCATTTACCTTGGCTCACCCCGCCTGAACGAAGAACGTAGGCGTGGAGGAGACCCCGGTACGTCGATTAACGACGATAAGCTACGAAAATTGCATCAACGAGCGACGCGAGGATGGAGAAATCCTCGTCGTCGCTTGCCCGGCGAGGCGGGGTCGAGGTGCGTCGAGGAAAAATAATGAAAAAGGCCTCGAAGGGGCGGGCATCGAATACGGGAATCAATTTCGACCCGCACTCGTCGGCATTTCCCGTAATTAGAATAATTTAGGGACGTAATTAAAATGTGCCCGTGCGCACGGGGTCGAGTTATACGGAAACAATCGTGCGATCCGATCGAGCCGGACAATACAGACGTTTATTATTTCGCTGGCCGGTGTGGACGATCATCTCCGCCAGTCGAATTCATTTAATTATAGGGCGAATTAATATGAATGCTGGCGCTGGCTGTACGATATATCGCTCGTTAGCTGATTGCCGAGACTTCATAATCGCATCGGGTTCCTAATGAACGGAAAAACAGCGTTTGCGCGTTCCAGGTCGAACCACCAGCGGGTCGTTCTATACTATACCACTATAGCTCCGTCCACTTGTCGCTCCGCTCGATACTCGTTAATTCGATTTCGATAGAAAAGAGCGATGCAGCGTCCAGAGGCGCACAGGTGTGCAGCGCAACGGCAGTGTCGCGATAATGCAACGCGTATCGACGAACGCTCGACGGCGGCGGGAGATCTCTAAATCAGAATGATCGATACAGGCGATCAGACGAGGCTAGGATTACGGCGGCGCGATTTGTTCGGCAAATTATACCGGCAATCACTGACTGTCCAGCTTAATCGAGTCGTTATGGCTTTCTATATAACGCTGAAAGCCAATAAAATCGTGGCCATTCGTTTCGGGGATATATCGTTCGGACGGAACGGAAAAAATGCTCTTACGATCGGATGACCGGCAGACACGGGCGGGGCATAAAAATATTTTTAATTGTTACCCTTTACGGCCGTGGAATCGCGTTAAACGCAACTTGCCGAAGCACTGGACGCGAATGTCTGGAATGAAAATCGATCGTGCCCAATTGCGCCCCGCGGGTCTGGCGTGGCCCTAAAAATATTCAAACGGCCCAGTGGATTCGTGGATTAACCCTTGATCGCGTAGGATCCCTATGCGTCTTGAGCCGTTGCCAAAGTAAAAGGTTTTTCTAACAGGAGCAACAAGTGTCGTGTTCCTCTTATTTCTCGCGTCGCCGTATATAAGAATATATATGTAGCTACCTAGAGGAGCTAGTTGAAATTTAGTGGGCAGTAAAACTTTCGGCGTATATCTCGCAAAGTGGCGGCATCCATCTTGGAAATGGCCTGAACGGTACTACGCTTGCCACGGGAGGAAAATGCAAATTGTCGAATATTTATATGCGACGCTCTTCGGGAATGATTTGCATGCTGGGTCGAATTTTCCCGAGCACCGTTCCCGTTTCCTTACTCTACAATGCGGAGTGCTACCTAATCGTCGAACCGAGGAAAATCTTTCCACCGTATATTTCCGTTATCTATCGTTAAATGGAAATTTTGGCGACAGAGGCGAATAATTTTAGCGCTGCTCGAAGGTCATTTATGGTATATTTCAACGTCGTTCCGCGGCTGTCTAAGGTTATCTCATCGTAATTCGAAGATTATCCGAGGTTACGTCGAGGTTATTCGAAGATTATTCAAGATTGTATCTACATATGTCGTTTCATTGCACAGCATTTTAGCTGAGACTCGCGTAGCGACAGACTCAATGTTCCCTGGTGTCTGAAAGTGAAATCTAATATTATTAAATGTCGAACAATATACCCATTCCCATGCAACGTTAAAGCTACCTTCCTTAGGAGCCTCTTTAACTTTTATGAATAAATAACATTTTTATCAGATAAGTAAGTGCTTCTACATCACATTTACAAACGTCCTTCCGACGCACTTTCCTAAAAAAATACTGCTTGATGGCTGTAATTCTTTCCAATTGAACAGTTGGAAAGCCGCAAAAAACATTCGACATCGGACAAACGTTCTGCCAGCAACTGTCGGATTACCCCGCGCACAGAATAACAAGGCAGGGGTGAATTAACAACAACGGTTAGCAGAAAAAGCAACACCACCGATGTTGTACAGCAGCCGCAGCTTTCCCATTTTCCGCGATACTATTTTTGCCGCAATATCGCACGGCCACGCACGTCCCATGCATTATGCAACGAATGATGTACGCACGATATCGCGCATTATGCGAGCGACAGATGTAACAGTCTGTTGGGCTCGTTGCTCGCAACTTACATTTTCACCGAGACGCACGCCGATGCCCCGAGTTTTACAGAGAACCGTTGCCAGCCAGTCCGCGTTTGCGTTGCTCTCTCGCGTATTTACTCGGAAGTCCCTTGAAGAATCGTGCTCCAGATATTGCAGAAAAAATGTCGAAGAAACACCATCCTATCGAGGGGGACACAAAAGTGCGCCGAGTCAGATTCACGAAAATTTGCATGGGCTCGCATGGCATCGCGTATCGGCGGGTGCAAACAGGTTTGCATATGCAATCGTACCGTATGTTGCAGTAGATATGTAAATGTATATATGTACATACATACGTACGTATACACGTATATACAAATTTCTACGTACGTACATAATGTGTACAAACACGTCCGCGCTTGTACATAATTACAGGATGTACACACGTATCGTCTGCCGACGTGTGTACGTAATGCATGTACATATGTATAAATATATGAACAGGAATCCACGTACACGCGCGCGCACAAACGCGGACATCAGCGACGGCGTGTACGTGTACGCGCGTATATTGTATATGCATAACGATTATATGCCTATTAGAGGAATACAGGGATGTGTACATACACACAATATAGACACAGGAAGGAAGAGGAGCGGGGTCACGGGGGATTGTACCATTACTGGTATTGATGAGCAGCTGACCAGAGGAATTGGTTCAGCATGTGTGATCGATCTAGCTAATCTCCCTTTGCGGCCGGCCAGATGCTAATCTTCGATCGATATCAGCTACGACGCGATATTGCGTTAGCCAACTGAAAATCTGGAGCTGGTAGAAACTACTAGCCGGCGAAACGTATCCGTCTGCCGCCGATTTGCTCTGGGTTTATGCTCGATGAGATGCCGATCAACGTTCACGTGGCGTTTATACAAATGGGAACCCAGGTTACTGTCAAGCTATTCAGGACCTCAATCGTCTTCGCTCGCGCCGCGCAGGTAATTACGTTCTGGAAGCAATCCTACCAAGCAGGAAATGAATCCGAGGCCTGTGTTGTTCTCTGCCTCGTTTGACAACCGTCTAACGCGAATCGACAAAGTGTAACGTTACACGTATTGCACCCTGCTGGCCCGTCGTAGCACGTCGCGTCGCAGAAATTAGGCGGAAAATTAGATACGCGCGTATAAGGCCCACCGGGCAAAAGATAACGTCGGCCTCTCTGTTGAGAAGAGAGAGGACATTTCTCTATTTCCCCAGGAAATATCCGCGTGTAACCATCGGCCTTCAATTGCGGCCAATTAACGTCTTCGATGCCGTTGCAACTAACATTTAGCCCGCGTAGCGTTTCGTATAAAATTTTACGACAGCCTTTGCAACAGTTTACGGTTTCTTTACGGCACTCTCCTCGTTATGTTCCTGCGCGCGGAATTAGCGATCACGTGTGCGTGAAAATCCCTCGCGGCCGTCGAATCGAGACGGCCTTGCTTGTTAATTCGCGGCAGAAGGCGAGGAACGTGCCTCCTGCGATTCTTGTTATGTTTTAATAATCGTCCCCTTGCTTCCGGCCGCGTTCCGACCTAGAAGACGTGGCAGCCTAGAAAGCCATTAAGCTTCCTGTTGTCCACGTGTCTTGGCCCCATGGAGGGCGCGAGTTCTCACCTGGATGTGCAAGGAGATCATTTTTTGCGACGGGTGCGCGAAGGATCGCGTCCACGTAGGGTGCACCCCCTGCATTTTCGCCGGGTCGGAACGGACAAGGTACTTTGCTAAATTAAAGCGCGAGCCTCACGCAATTCAGACCCGAGCATATGCACGCACGCGCCAGACGCACGCATCCTGCGTTTCTACAAACGTGTACACACATACGGGATCCACCAGGCTCACCTACCGAGAAATTTCGAGTCTACGCGTCGCATGCTCGTCTGGGCGAATTACGCGGTGCATTCTTCACCTTCTAATCGGGGCTCACGCGCGGAACGAGGAAGAGAGATGGTTAGATAACGCGAATGGTTAGTTTAAAGGAAGTGGACGCTCGTGGAGGCGGTTGGAACGTTAAATGGAATCATTAATTAGTGGTAATGGTGAAGAATGTTCTGTTCGACCTTTGGAACTTTAACACGAGCGAGACCTGGACGGAGTGTTGGCTTAAAGTCTTGAATCAATTGTTATATCATATATGATAAAAGAACGAGATTGGTTTTCTATTGAAATTGTAAGATTGGATGGTTTATTGTTATATTATGCAACTTGTGCATAATATAAAATAAAATAAATTAAGATCAAATGTATTAAAGAAGCCATTTGGAATATGGAGCAATTGATTGCGCAAGTTGTTGGGTCACGGGTTAATGTATACGGACTTGAGGTACGCAAAGGTTTCAGCACAATTTGTCCCTAATAGAGCCCCGGAGGATTTATTAAAAATTCATGTATGCGATCATTTGTTAGCGTATCATCGATCCCGCTTTTATTGCCGGTTAATGTGGTGTGTGATCGCGGTGCTGAGCACGAGGGGAGGCCGCGGAACAATGAAATGAAAAGCCAGATTTATTTTATTGCGCGCAGGTGTTGTTGTCCGTATATTATCCGGTGTGTATTAAGATTATTATGCTTCACGATGGATCCACGGAAATAAATAATCATCCTCCTTTAAACCATCGTTCGGACGATTATCATAATTTTACTCTCGAGTGGCCGTCGTGTGGTTGCGTGATTCCCAATCATCTCTGAACGATACGCGTGTATGTGTGTACGTGCGTTATGCACTCCGGAGAACAAATATCGCTGTCGTTTAACGGTAAGCCTGTATAATTACATTTTATCGTTTCCCATTTAAATCGAAATGCATTTTGTTGTCCTTGTGGACTTTTAATCGAATATCGTGCCCTACCCTTTGTCCCCGTATAAATCTATACGCCCTCCTGCCCCGTGGTCGAATTTTCAACGAGAGGAACGAACTTGGCAATTGTATGGCAATCGATTAAAATATTTTCATTAGGGGCGCTTGCAGTTGGACGTCGTATAACGAATGATTCGAATCGGGGCTGATTGTAAATTGAGCGCGAAACCGCCGTTGATTGGTTTAAAATCAGATCAGTACGATTCCGTTCGTCGGTCAGTTGGGTGCATCTATCGTTTGTGTGCATCGACGAGGAGCGAAGAGTGGCAGAAGTGCATCGCGTTAGGGAGAGTGCAATAGAGGGTTGCATACAGACAGTTGGCCAAAATGAATTACACGGGCGTGGATCCGTTGCCTGGCAACGTTTCTCTCCTGTAACCGTAATGCACTCTCTGTACACCCACGGTTTTTGTTTGCATTACAAAATAACCCGGGCGCATCACCGGGGGAACTTGCAAATTCTGGGTCGAGACGGGCCAATTGAGCTGTGGCCGAAGCAATCGTCGTTTGCACGCAAAAAAAAAATGGTGCGATGGGTTAATGTTTTTATATCGTTACCATTTGCATCAAGTCACCTGGAATTGAACACCCTGTCAAGGTGAGTCGCGTGCATTGACGTTACGTAATTGCGACCTCGAAATGTATTTGCGACAAAATGTATAGGGGAAATTCAGGGAATATATCTATCTTTCACTGTGATTGGGGGATTTACAGTTTGCCCACGATGGACAATGAATACGACGCGCTACAAGCATCGCGCGGCAGTCGTTTCCGCGACAGCAGGTATGTTTACTTTTTTCCTTTAGGAAGGATTTCGAAGATTTGCCCATTCATCGACGAGCGGCGCGACAGAAAAGAAGGATATTGGAACGTGCGAGGGGATCGAAATGAATATCCTTTCGGTTCCGGCTGCACTCGACATCGAGTTCCCACAACGCGACCCGCCGCCGCCCCCCTGTTTCACGGTTGTAACTGCGATTTGCTTTATCGCGAACTGGCCTTTAAAGTTTCAACCCTAAAAGTGTTTTACGCTTGGTATCACCCATTGATCGAATTTAAAACTGATGCGTAGCCGGCTACCCGCTCGGGTGACATCGCTTTGACACCCGGATGTACTGATTTTACAAGCAGGCACGCGACGGAAACGGATTCTGGGAATGAAATTTAGGGTTGAAAAAAAAATGAAGGGAAAGAGTTTTGCGCGCAGAGTGAACGAGCATCGAGGGTTGCTCGTGTTTATCTATTCGTGCAACGTCCCCGTTGATAAGCGTGACGAATTTCTTTCAATTCTATTTCATCGCGCAACCTCGGCCCCGTTAGTCACGTCGATGTTACTGACGAAACGTTATATAGATAACGATAATGATCGAGATAATGATTCTATTTTGAGTACACTTTTCGATCGAATCAATGAACGATCAAATTTGCGACAACGTACGCCACTTCACCTTTCAGCATCAACAACGATCCGGTTTCTGAGCCGATACCTAGAATGGAACACAAGCTGCAAAGGGGTTAGAGCGTAGGGACTTCCGTCAAAGAACTGGAACTGGGTTTCCAGGTAAACACGCGATAGAATTCCGCAGTGGAACACGCGTTCCTAGACGCACGCTGATTTCGCTGAAACGATCTTTTTCAGGAATCAGGAAAGCCCTAGTAAAAGGGTGACGGTGTTGCCTTACAGACTTCTTCCGCAAGAATTTCGTTGAAGCACATCGATATGTCGTATTCATTGCGCAATTCGACGAACCGAACATACATGTACCATTTGGCCGATCGATACGGCAGTAATTTTAACCATTCTCATTCGGCGTCCACATTCTTGGGCCAAGTCCAAGTCCATTCTAAAAGGAAACCTTCGTTGACCTCGCAGCGGGAATTGAAACACTAACGCCGATAAGACGCATCGATCACTGTGCAAATAACAGGCGAGCCGTCTCGTTTACGCAATAAGCACAGCTGGATCCGCGACGATAAAACGAAAGCGTAAAATCGAAACGACGATTTTACCCGACCTGACGATTATTCACGCTCTGGCTATTTATTATCGGCAGATTACCCGCGCGACGTATCGACGAACGGATTAAAGTCGGGTTTACTTAACATCGCTGATAAGAAACTGATAGGGGACGCATAATTACGACGAGACGGCCGCCGACACTTGTCGCTGCAGGAGGTCTTTATGTGACGTCGTTCACGCGGTTTTATCGCCACGACATCGAATCGTAAAGAGCAGAACCACCGCTGCTTTGCATACGGCACGTCCAATCGCGGAAATCGGATATCGCGTCTTCTTTCCGCGGGAACGTTTCTCTTATCACCGTGGCAAGCTGTTCGGTGTGTTAGAAAGGCGTTACGGCGACGTTTAGTTTATTTCCTCTACCGAGCGCTACTGTTCCCTGTCCGCTACGAGGATTAGCCCCCGCGTTTCTATCGCCAGGTTACTAGAGAGCGTCTAGCAGAGAGACCCATTGAATTTCGAGCGATAAGCACACGGGTACAGAACCTTTCATGCCTGGCACAAACCTCCTCTCTCGAACAAACTGGCATCTTCTGAACCTTTGAGAAAGGACGACGCATGCAACGAACAGGAATTTCAATTTCTACATTTCTGCAGTTCCTATTCTGCGATTCCACGAACGCGCTCGCTCGTGCATTTTTGTATTTGCGATAATAATTAAAGTATGGAAATTATTGCGCCCCACCCTCGTCCGTAAATGATGCACTAATTGCGAAAAGTCGCATATACGCGCAATATAAACCCGATTAGGCGAACGGATGATCGCGATTCGTTGCGTGTACACGCGACCGATGCGCGCGTGTGTCGGCGGGAAATCCGTGCGGGTCTCCAGAGAGGTTTAAAGTAAATCTGGTTACGTTGAATAGTGGCGAACGCGGGTGCGCGAGCCGAGGTAATACACGTATGTATGTATGTATGTATGTATCCGGTCGCGACGGATACACGTTATCTCGTATCTTGGCCGGTGCCCCGCCGTTTTATCTCCCGTGTGCAAAGAAACGACCGGCCCGCTGATACGGAATGGAAACTCGAAGACGGACCGTATTTACAGAGAACTTTTCTCGAAGAGAATCGCGTACAAAGAGCCTCTCACCAACGGGGCTACTGCAGGTTACTTTCGTGTCAACAGCGAGCTCCCGCGAGCCAGGGCCTGTTATCGCAGGATTATTTCTTTCATTCGTCGTCGACTTAAGGCTAGTAAGAATAAAATATGCACGCTGGCTTCCTTGGAAGCCGTGTTTCTTCAAGACCATCCGGGCTGTTTCTCGGTAATTAGGCCTGTTAATTGCGAAAGACCGCCCCCTCCTTCCTCCCTGCCTCAGATCCGACGTATATATATTCTGATCTCGACAAGAAGGGGAGGGGGAGTGGCGGTATTAAAAGAATGTTTACGAGAGGCCGGTTCGGGTGTTAAAGTATAATAGGACGTATGCCTCTGGGCGTTCTTAGGCTGCCTCCTGTTCTTAGGCTGCCAGGATTAATATCGCTAATTGTTAGTCTCAAAGGATGCGAAGTATGTCGGCTCGAAAGTCTGCAGGGGGCTGGGCAATGACTTGGAAAATTAAGGATTAAGACTACGGGGCTAATATTGCTTCATGTTATATGAAAGACGAACGAGCTCGTTGAAGGTGATAATTCGAGGAACAAAGGGGTTTCTGTTGCTCTCCAGGGGGTTCCGACGAACGGAGGATTTCGGTTCAGACAGAGTTGAAACAAATAATGTTTCCACGCATTGTGAGTGAGATACGTATTGTACTGTGTATATATCTATTTTCTGCTCTAGGGAAACAGATGATAAAAGTGAAGAATTTATTTTATAACGGGGGAAATATGTGATACGTATGTTCGCCGTGTTTTCAAGATGCACCTGGATGTATTGTTTTAAAATAACGCGCTATCATTCTCACGTTACTGTTTGCTTTGTCTTTGGCCTACCAAAAAGGGAGATCCTCGGATTTATACGATAAGAATGCTCGTTCTTATTCGTCCGCCTCCAAAATATCACATTACAACTATCCGGTTACGATTTATCAAGTTTTTAGGCATACAGAAAATTTAAAAGGGGAATATCGGATTGCGAGTTACGGTGTTGTCAAAGGAATATTGACTTTTTCGGAGCAAAAAACGTAGCAGGGGAACCAACGTGAATCCATCGTAACGTTCTACGGAGTAAAATGCTTAAATTATTATTATTATTGTCATAGTTTCTAGACGATTTCTAATTTATCACCTCATTGCATTCGAGGTGCTACGTTACACATGTTCATTAAAAAATGTAATACGGTCATTAAGATGTATCCTGCCCGGTCGGAGTCGAGTCAAGTGTTACTGACTGGTCTAACAACACCGCCACAGACATAATTAAGCACGTACAAGCGTGTAATGAATGGTAGCAGTTATCGAGTTCTTTTCTTGGGTAAAACGGTTCACTCTTGCTGGCTCGAAAGACTTCCGTCTCCTTTCTTCGTCGTAAATCCAGCGTCATTTATTATAATGCTCTATTCTACGCCGTGCATATAAACATCTTGGCCTTTAGAAAGCACCGGGAATGGTTACTTTCACTTTTACATATTCCTTGCATCCGCGTGTGTACACCCTATGGTTTGTATAGTGCATGGATCTATTCACGAGCTGTCGGTGGATTTGGTGAGTGTTACATATTTCCATGGTCGTTATCGCAGGTAGTTTTTCAACGTGACACCTTGAAAAGAAGCTCTCTATTGTATTATAAACTGTACACTGGCGGGATTTGTGGAATCTTCTCTATTGTAAATCTATTATTTTTATATTGTGAAAGGTAACGCATCCTACTTGTCAGTCATTTGCTGAAGGTTTAGAATCACATTTATCTTAGGTTCCAATCTCTTTAAAACATGAAGAAATACATGTCCAATGAAAAATTTCATTGAAATGTCAAAGCTTTTTACTTTCATTGCAGTTTACATTAAAATGATTTTTCGAATCACGTCAAGTCGATGACAATTATTTCAAATTGTAAGTATATATACTACTTATGTATAGTGAATGTACCTGTATGTACAATTATACAACATAAAAATAATCAAAAATCATCGAGGGGATGTAGCTCAGTGGTAGAGCGTTCGCTTTGCATGTGAAAGGCCCCGGGTTCGATCCCCGGCATCTCCAATTTTTTTTCCTTTCAATGTTCGCATATATTTTATCAATTTTATGCCCCCACAGTGTTATTAACTATAGCTTAGCATGAAGAAAAAAGAATGCATTAGAATTTAAATTATATATCACAGTAATTTATCTACACATATAAAACCGACATGAATCTAATCGAGAAGTGCTCCTGTAATCAACACGAGTATCGGACGTGTAACCAATCAATCCTATAATTGATATGATGAACAATCAGCTGAATAAAAAATATTCCCGATTTTTATGATCAAGCGCGTATAGAATATTTCTGCGCAATTTCACGTTGATTACCAATAAATCGACCTAAGAAAATGGAAAAGGCGGCGCATTATGCAGTGAAATCTGATATTCGCGTAAAAAGCATACAGGTAGATTGAAATAACAGGAAGCTGTGGAGCACACATATAATCATCGATTCCCCTCGAGCGTGCGTTCGTCCGGTACCAGCAATCAGAACCTTCCTCTTTACTTCTTTGCTTGCCCCCTTTTTTTTCCTTTTTTAGAAACCTCGCAAATGCCGTCCATCGACCGGACGGCTATTTTACGTTTCGCGAAGCCAGAAAATCGCGGAATTCGCCAACATTTTATTAGGGTTTCCGTATTTAATTTTCCGACAGCGGACAACAATTCCATTCGACAACCAACAGGTAAAATTCCACGCGGCACCGCGTCGCAACCACAAACAAACGTTGTCACGTTCACAGGGAGAGAGGCATTTTTAGGATTTCAGAAAAATGCAGAAAGTCCGAGGGGAAGGTCGTGAAGCGCGACGACAAATTCTCCGCGCTCATTCGACTAGATTTTAATTACTCACCACTTCAGAATCACTCAGCATCAGAAATTCTACCGCCCGCATAGAAAAAAGAAAATTCCTCCCCCGCCGAAGTAAATACAAAATCGCGGGGCAAGTTGCACGAAGCGCCAACGTTTCTTTCAATTTACGCTGAAAAACAAAAACGAAGCAGCAGAACTATATCGAATGGTGAACGTGGGTTGAGGGAGCACGGAGAACGAACTCCGATCGAGCGTGCCTAACACGCCCCGAAGGGGTTGCTGTTCGTTCGTTCGTTCGCAGTGCCTCTTTGCCTTCCCTCTTGCTCGTCCGTCTCCGAGACCCAGCTCCGACCAGACGAGTTCGAAATTGAAAACAAAAAAAGAAAGAAAAGGAGGGGCAAGAAAAATGAGAATAGAAGAAAGGAGAGAAATTGTACGTAACTGCAGGATCGTGTTGACTGCAGCGGAATAACACGGTTCCCGGCGCTCGCGTTCGACGTTCTGTAATCCGATTATCTCAAAAACTGCATCCGATTGCACGGGACGCGGCTTTACGAACCGCGTGGCGTCTCTCTGCGCGAATCCGCGGCTTGAAAGCTCGGCGCACGCAAGCCACACGGTTCTCAAGCTAAATGCATTTATCGCTGATGCACCGAGGGAGAAAATCAGAACTCTCTGTTCTTTCTCTCTCTTTCGCTTTTGTTGCCGCCACACAGCCCATTGTCCTCGCGTTCGCGTCGTCGTCGTCGTTGGGTTAGAGAGATGCCGCGCCGCGGC
Source organism: Nomada ferruginata (assembly GCA_963583965.1). Classification (NCBI taxonomy): domain Eukaryota; kingdom Metazoa; phylum Arthropoda; class Insecta; order Hymenoptera; family Apidae; genus Nomada; species Nomada ferruginata. Next base: position 5,560,079 of record OY757216.1, read on the forward strand.
GAGGTGGCGAGCAAGGGGTTGCGTCGGAGGGTTCGGAGTGGAAGGACAGGGAGAAGAGGGTTGCACGCCGTTCCTTTGGCATTACGTCATACGTCGATTCTCCGGGGATTCCCACGGCGTCAACCCGCGTCGAGAAACTTCGCCGCACGCTTTCACCAGGTAATACTGGCTATTTTACCCCTGTCACCGTTATTAGCCACGTGATTCAGCCGGTGAATTTGTGCGCGGTTTCTTTTGCACATAGCGAGGCTTCTATTTGCTCTCGCGAGGGCGAGGGGAGATCTGTATACCGATAGATGGATTGGAAGGCTGATGGGTTCGTGCTATTTATGTTTTTCAGACGAAGTATGCTTGCACGTGGGAATGTTTAAAAGTATCCAAATGATTAAAATTTGAACTTTGTAATAACTGCCCCCCCCCCCCCTATTTGATATAATTAAATACGCACGTAGTGTATTTTTAGAATTTTTTTCATGCAGCTTTTTCATTTTCGTAAGGGTGTACACTTGACAATAAGATTAAAGGAGCACCAAATTTTGAGCAAAAATGATCGATCTTCGAACGGCTGTAACTTGGAGGGAAAAAATCTTACAGCAGTCCACTTGGACTCGTTTTAAAGGGCGAAGCCTCTACTTTCGTATCCCCGAATTGAATTTTTCGTAGACCCTTTTATATTAGAAAATGCAGTGGAAATATTAAGGTGCTTTTTCTTCTGAAAATTGGTCAAAATCAAATGTCTCTACGGAGCGTAACAATTTTTTTTCACACCTGAAATCACAATGGCTTTGAAGCTTGATGTCTACCCTTTACAACGAGCGCGCGAAAATTGATGTACGATTTTTTGTCGCCACTCTATTGCCCATTGAATGGAAAGTGTGCCGACGGCATCGCAGTAAATCAAGGTGGAGGTTTTACAATCGGACTGTTACCTCGGGTGCGTGTGTATAGTATGCATTTAACACATGTCGAATAGTTTTTGATGTAACGCAAGATATTTGATGTAGCATCGAGGGTCGAATAAAGTCCAGTTCGATCGCACGAATTCCGTGCTAATTGTCCGATAAGCGCTATCTTTCGATAGTAATCATTCCACATTCCAAACGATTGACGTAGACTTCAAATAAGCAAGAAAAGGAAAGAAAGGGGTACATATAATGGGGACGATCTCCGGGCGCAGGGGGTAATCGTCGTCGCGTGCTCACGGTCTAAAAATGGGTCTGCCAGGACTGATTAATCATCGGCAATTTCGCGAGAGCGCGTCGAAAGGATGCGACCATTAAAGGCAAACGACGAAAACTTCGTCACCGTTTTGCGTTCGCTGGACGTGGTTCAGTGGCGAACGTGTTTTCCTTTTTTTTTGCACCCCCTCGTCGCTGGCGGATACGCGGACAGAAGGAGAAATAGAGACGAACGAGTAATTTAATTGAAATTCCCTGCCTACAGCCGGCACCCATGCCGCAGAAATTGTGGAAAAATCGAGTCATACGATCGCCTGGGCTGCGTGAAAATGGAATTACAGCGGGAAAACGAGGCTTGTCCGATGATGCAGGTGAAATACCGGTTTCGCGAGGGATCCAACAACCAACAGGGTGAAGGGGTGGGCTATCAGTTCCCGATCTCAATTTAGGAAGAGTGAAAGAGGGAGAGAGAGAGTTTGCCGGGACAAATTTTTTGGTTTCAAATTTCCGAGCAAACTGGCCTTGCAAAATTACTCTCAATTACCGCATCGTGTTCACGAGAGCGAGCTACCTCGTTCGATATCCGCCCGTGTACACGCATATACACGCGTCCCCTCTGCCTGGCCTCGAGCAGGCTGTGCAACTCGACTGAAAAATATCCTATCTCTGGCGAACGTACGAGTTTCCCCGCGCGTGTGTGTACGTATGTATTCTGTAGCGTACAAATTGCTCGGTGTACAAATCGATCGATAATCCGGCCGGTAATCGTGAAGTTTTTCCGACACCCCGCGTCGATGGCTCGGTGCGGCCGAAAATATTATAGCCAACCGGAGTAAGCTTCGAAATTCCGCTGGCACAGTGGTCGGGGGACGACCACTTGTAACTTGTAACGCCATTTGTTCTAATCAAAAATCGTCCAGGCCTACGGCACCGAAATCGCGTTACACGCGTCCAGGCACGACGAATACGCTTCTCGAGAAACCCTACCGAAACTCGACAAGCGATCCAGGCGAACAGTGAGACCCAATATCATACACACTCGCGAGAGTGAATTATGAATTCGCCTCGTGCCCGTTGATCGAACACCAGCCCTCATTTCGATATGCACATTTTAATTAACACGCGCGTACGCCGCGAAAGGGCGATATCTCGGCACCGAGACAAACAGAAACACCGTAATTCGATTCGGAAGGCGCAAATATTTGAGCAGGTTGTAACGTTGTGTTTCCAGAGGTTACCCGAGGCGCAGTGGGCTGTACCGGAACCGGTGCAATGAAGTGCATATAGACACTTCATCGCCGCGCATCCGGAATCGCCGGAGGTCGGTTGCGCGAAAATATTCCCCGCTGTAACATCGCGTTTCGGGAAACGGGAGGTCGCCGCCTTCGGGCCGGAAACACGCGACCCAGCTACGGCCTGCTCGGCTTCGTCCATCTGAATCGTCCATTTCGAGTTTACAGCGGCGCAGGGTGAATCGAAACGGAGGTCAGTTACGAGAAAATATTGACCGATCGCGCGTAATGGCACATCCGAGCGCCAACAATAGAATCGTGCCTCTACCTGCGCGCTTCCACCTATCACGATGCGAAGCACGCGGCACCTACATGTACACGTACGTACACGAGCCACCCGAGCTTATCTCTACTCGTACGTGTGCCCTGCAATATTATCACGCACGAATCGCGGGCATAGGTGGCCAAGCATATACATACATATACGCGCGGCCTGATGTCGAAGCGCGCACATTTCCTGGGTCCTCATCAATTGTCATTAAACGACATGATTATTGTGCATGTTGACGATTATTGCAGCGATAGACCGTTGCCGGAATATCCAGCGAAGCCCGCGGTCTCATAATGATCGATGCTCGATCCGTACTCATTGAGTATTTCGTTAACGGCCGGCACATTGTGTCGGTCGGTGGGCACGGCCTCGCGAAAATATCGAAAGCTCCGATTGGTCGTTAACGAGCCGTTTCGAGGAGAGTACATTTTATCCGGGTCCCCTTGGCTACCTTTTTCCGCGGCTTAGGTCGTTATCGGGACCGTGGTGAACGCCGATCGATCGAGGGAATCGATAATTTGTCGCTACGGTGTTACACAATCGGATTTGCCTCGCAGTCGGTAGATTATTTCAATTTTGCCCTCTTTGATTCTTGCGCGATCATGCTAACGATTTCAATTGTCCCGAGAATGATCGTTTAACGCGCGATATAACTGTATCGCCCGATTAATCGTTCCCTCCACGAGAGATGATGATATTGCGTTACCGGCGAGCGCAACAGGAAGTCACGAAAAAGGCCACCTGTACTCCTGCTAAGTGTATCATCCGGTAAAGTGAACAATTCCCTTCGTCGCTCCGATGATACGCCGAAAATAATAGATTTATCATCCGCGATTGGCTTCTAGCAGTTGATTTCACGAGGACCCATAGACGACGAACGCCTCCGTCTGCCCCCCTTATGCTGATATACGCGCAAGGATTTTCTCTATGATATGCAACATGCGGGACGTAATTCAGTCGCTGCAAGTCATCCGGATCATCTAAGCGGGACTATGGACGCCACTAACGATCCATCATTTACCGGGACAGCTACGAGTATTAGGCTAAAGTGGTGGCGTGATTCTGCTAAACGCGATGCTAAACAGGTACACTCCTGTCGCGAACCTTGTGTCATAAATGTAATAGAGGAGCACCATCGTTATTTTATTACTTTCAATATAAAACGCCAATGCACCGGGTGCACGCGAGTAGCATCTACTTAGATGGGTATATAGATGGACGCGAAAAATCATGTGAGGTATCACTTCTGTCGATCCAGCTGCTGGATAAGTAAATAAAAACGGGAGAGAAAAAAAATCAGAATATCGAAGGTGAAAGGAGGCCGGGTTATAAAACATCGGCGTAAAGAATACGAAAGCGTCAGATTTATCTTCTATTTTCCAGCACCGCCGTATCTGCGACCCCGTAACGAGGGGATCCTCACTTGCAAAGACCGATTTCGGCTTATCTCGTCGGCTTATCAGCTACACGAATATTCACGCGAATTTATCGATCTGTCTGCAGTCGTTTCGGCACGGCCTGCGTTTACTTTGTCCCTCTCTTTTTCCCTCTAAAGCGTCGGTTTTACGTTCGCCGTCCCCGAGGGACGTGATAAGAAAAAAAAGCCATAGAGAGAAAGAAGGAGAGAGGAAAATAAGAGGAGGCCCTCTTGGAGTAGCGTTATGAGCATGAATTTTTATATCGAGATGTTATCGCGTCTGCTACCAGGAAGGGAAAATAAAAACGAAGAGATTCGTTGCCATGATGATAAACGTTCGCGACTACCCGTCGCTAATTTCGTCGCTATGATTTTTTTTAATTAACTGGGACGCGTAAATGTGAGTAGGAAATGGAAAGAAAATATTAGGGGAGGTATCGCTGACGAAAACGGTCGCGAAATTTTTATCTCAACCGTGAATTTAGTTGCCGCCTCTTTAGAGGTACAAGCGATTGGATAGCGCTGCGAGTCGATTTCTTGCTGGATTGCGTAACCCGTTCGGCAAGTATAGACGACACGCGTTTGTGTGATACACAACGCGACACGGCTAAACGCGAGACCACCTCTTTATCATGATGATAACCTGCGACAATCATCCACTGCTTGCGTCGAAAGCGTTTAATCATTGCTCTATGATGGCAATTTCCTGCCTTAATTGGCCGTTTATCGGCTTAATTAATTGTTTCTGGCACACGGGAATTAATTTCTAATTAATCCGTGCTGCCTTTTTACAACAAGTGTAGCCGTTGCTAAAACAAGTTTAGCTAAATTTTTGTAATTTTATAATGGAGCATCGCTATGTCAAACGAATCTATCAATTTCGGAAAGTAGGGTAGACCGAGGCGAATCGGATCACAGGGCGAATCGGATCAAAATAAGAATTTAGTTGAAATTTGTTATGTTACTATGGAAAAAATCGTTTAGGTCGTACATACACTCCTCACGCCCCCTCTATGCACCTCTTTCGATTGTGTTTTGATTGTTTTACAATACCGTTTAGTGTTGACACGCATTTCAAGTTTGCCTTACGCGGACGAACGTAATAATTTTGGCGCAGATCTAAAATACATAGCTTACAATTTCTTATTTAAAAATAAAAGGTAAACTTTAACATCCAAATGTGTTTAATTTTCACTATTATATCGTAATTTGTTTACGTATTTCATTCACTTTAAAATTATTATTATATGGGGTGTTGGAATTTATTGTTCTAACAAAGGACAAAACTAATCTATTATTCCAACATATGGATCAGTTGATTTATTTTAGTCTTGCCAGGTATATACATTGTATGTATATACTGCGTCATAGGCGCGTCGCTCTTTTGTTTCTCGCTTGTGCAATTCTCACTCGTGACGGTTCCTCGTAAGAATAAGACGTGCCTTTCCTACGTGCCTTTTCAAATTCATTAATAAAGTATTTTATAGAATATAATTTAATTATTTATACCCATATTCCAATATGGGGTGAATCGGATCACTCTTTTATTTATTTATTTAATTAGTTGTATGACTTTAAATGCGTTAATAACTTATACATGTAGGTAAAGATGGTTCGCACGATGGTTAACGAGAAATTCATCCACCTGCGGAGGATTGGATACAGTGCACTATCCGTGAAAAGTGGTGGCACGAAAAGTGTGCAAATATAAGTGGTGTTTAAGGACAATATACTTGCCACCCACGTACTACTTAGGGTCTTTGACATTATTATTATCAAGTTATACTTTATAAAGTTATAACCAAAGATTATTTTACGACAATTTGTTTGTTTTCTTAGAGATATTCGGAATATCCGATTCGCCCCGAGACTCGGGGCGAATCGGATATTTTCCACTTTTTCATTTTTTGTCCATAAAAGAGGAATTTTTTAATTTGTTAATATTTTTTATAATGAATATTCATGTTAAATGGGTACTTGTTACGAATTTATAATCAAGCATGGGGTCTTTATATTGTAACTATGTTTTTTTTATCATCAAATAAAAAGTGATCCGATTCGCCTCGGTCTACCCTATATGTTTCAACCATTACTTTCTCCATTACTTAACAAAAAAATAATCGGTATGTCAAACACTTAATCTTCTTCGCAAATATGGATAAAAATAAATAAAAAATGTTCTAGCAGCTAAATATTTGGTTTCGCGAGAATTATAGAGTAGAAATTTAAGACCAGGTTCGGATGTTACGTTATTTAATCAAAATTATCTAGCAGAGGGTATAATAGTTTAGATAAAATTTCGTTTTTATAGTCTGTTAAATATTACTGCATTTGACATTTAAATGGCCCATTGTGTATGTATAAAAACATATTTTGCACTTTCGCGGAAACAGCATTACGTAAATTGCTAGTTAAGCGCAAGATTGGAGAAAATGTGAAAAATCACTGAACGGTGACAGTAAATACGGTAGTATATGTTGCGTGTGTATAATATAATGATATTATGCAAATGTTTGTTCAACGGTATCGTGAAACGATGTTATACAATATATATATCGTAGTAAGCTCTATTTCTGCTGGGATAGAAAAACACCATTCCGAAGGCAGCGTGGCCGAGCGGTCTAAGGCGCTGGTTTTAGGCACCAGTCCGAAAGGGCGTGGGTTCGAATCCCACCGCTGTCAATTTCTTTTTTTTTATTTTTCGAACTAATACAATTCATGCACGATAATTTGAAAAATGTAACAATTGCTCTTCGCGTGCATTTTTAGCGCGGACGAAGTCGATTAAAATGATTGTACCTACTTAGAGAAAATTTTCTTGCTTCTTAATAGGTCTTAAGAAACGATAATGAATAATATTTGTAGAGCAGAAAAAGATTATAAACAATAAAACTGAACGTAGTGTTAGTTGTCTTGATGTTAGATATTAACTATCACAGAATGCAATGCACGCAATCTACTTAATTGTAGAATGAATGTACAACATCAGCATATTTATATGCATGCGCGGCCTCAGAAATAAGCACTGCGTTATTTGTATATTATAATAATTTCGGTGTCAAATATATAATTGTGTGTACTGTAAAATGTTGTTTGCAAGTAGAATAAAATCCTGCTTGTATGTAGACAATGAAGGAACGTGTGTGCAAAATAGCATGACTTTGGTTTATACCTATGCATACGTGTAAAAATATTGTTTAAAAAGGTCAAAAGGTATAGGTCCCACCGAGATTTGAACTCGGATCGCTGGATTCAGAGTCCAGAGTGCTAACCATTACACCATGGGACCTTCGCAAATAATTGTTAAAACTAAAAGTGAATACAATCCTTAAAAAATTGCACTATTGATAGAAATGAAAAGGTGTTAGTAAAATAGACTATGTAATTAAATGCACATAACAACTGCACATAAATATGTTCGGTTAGCCAAAAATATTTGTTTACTTTCTTCTATATAAAACCGATAAATTGTAAGATAAACAAATTTCTTTATAGATCTCGATCAAAGATAATCGATTCGCAACTTCAAGCGACAGCATGACTGATTCAATTATACATATGTAAGTTCTACTCCGAAAACGGAGAAAGATTATTGCAGTGTTTAAATTAAAATAGTGTGCAATCGATTCATTGCACATGGCAGAAAATAAAAGATATCTAATGAAAATCCAGAATAAACAACAGCAAATCTCCTCTTCAATTTATAAGAGACTCTTAAAAAACGGGGATGTAGCTCAGTGGTAGAGCGTTCGCTTTGCATGTGAAAGGCCCCGGGTTCGATCCCCGGCATCTCCAATTTTTTTTTCCTCGCCTTAATAAGTCTTCTTTTAATTTTTTATCGAGCATAGAAATTATGCGTCCCCTGTCGCATTATCTGGAGTACTCGCAACCGGATACTAGTCCACCATAATTCAGGACTATGCACTCTACACTGTCATTCAAAATATGGGAGAATTGCGCATTTAAGACACGTGGCCGCCTTTGCGATTACAGGCACGTGCAAAATGATTATCGACGCAGTCAAGAGTCCAGTACTCGTCAGACAACGACAGGCAGGCGCAAATAAAAGAAAAAGGAAAGGGAAAACGATGCTAATAATAAAAAAGGAGAAGAAAAGCAAGCGTATCCAAGTCGTCGTACACAAGTCGACGACCATGGCCGTATGTAAAGTAAGAAGCATCGGGGTGATGATAGGATGCAAACGAAGCCGAGCGGAGGAGATTGAATGGTAATAGCCGCCGATTCGTCATATGCAAAAGTTTCGTACAATCGAGTGAAAAGCGGTCCCCGGTTCGTCTCCCGGAGAAAGATGGTATCATTTGAATTGCCGTGCTCATCGCAGCAGGCAGATATGTACCTCGTATCTGTTCGTAACGAAAACGCGAGGAGAATAATCGCGCGAAATATACTGTGACAGGCACTTTTTTTTCCCTTACTTGTCTCTTTACTCCGTTCCCCCCTTTCTTTCTCCCGCAGGGTATGCAACGTCGCGGACCGTAGAGAATTAATCATCGCGGAGAAACGACGCAGTAAAGGCAGAACATAGCTCGGCTCTAACGTAATAGTAGAACCGTCGATGAGTTGTACGATGCAAGAAATGCACACCGATGCGGGATAAAGGCCTTGATTGGTCGGAGGTAAACGTGACCGTTTAAATGTTGCAGCAGTCGCCTAGGAAAGAGGGAAAAGACACGGTCGATCGCAAAAAAAGATACGCCGTGTCGAGCTGCCAGTCGTTTCTTTTTCCATTGTTCTCTGCGAATCATTATACTCGATGTAAATTCATCGGTGTCCACTTCACTAACTCTTCGTTACGTAAATCTATTTTGCACGCTGGCGGACGACGATCGATGCATCTCGATGAAAGAAAAAGGAACGCGAAGTCATCGGTAAAAGGATGACGTTTTTTTTTCCTTTACGATGACTTGAGAAACGATGGACCTTGAACGAGAATGCCGGAACAGAGGGGAAAAGAGGAAAATTAGAGAGCACCGCCGCGTACGATCGCGGACGACACAAGGATATGGGTGGAAATCTAATAGAGCCGCCTAAATCAGCGGATATTCCGCGACTTTCCCTCGAAACGGAAAGAAGTGAATCCCCTATCAGTGGACCGTTATAATATTCTGTCCGGCAATCCCGCATCTATTTTATTCTGTCCCCGAGACGCGACGTAACTACGTGAAAACAACATAAAAAAAGGAAGAAAATCACGTCGCTAGATATCGAGTTTTGACCCCGATAGGGTCAGCACTGAAGCGTGCTACCATTTTGTCACCCTCGCGAAAATTTTATTTACGAATATCCGCCAGTGTCCGAGCCGCGTGAATCGGCATAAAAGCGTCGTCCTTGTATTGGGGATGATACTTTTTCGAGTTAGACCCGCGACAAACTTCCGGCAGAATTTAAATGTACAATTGAACGAGACACGATTGCATCCCTAGGTTTCGAGTTCTCGACTGTTTCCAAGCCTGCATTTCATTGGGGAATCGACGACTCGTGGAAACATCGTCCTCCTCCTCCTCGTCGCCGTCGTCGTCGTCGTCATAGTCGTTTGTTCCATGAATTCGTTCCTCCACGAGGCAATGAGAATTCACGTCACGTAGGTGTTTCCACTTCGCGTGATAAGTCTCCTCGAAGAAATTACGCGTTAATTCGATGCCGTCGCCCCGCTGTTTTCCTCTATTCGCGATGACGAAAGGGAGGGTGCGAGCTGTTCGAGCCGGCTGAATGGCGAGCTCGAGCCAGAGAGAGGAAAAGGATTTAAAACAAAAAGTCAGTCGGGTGTCCAATGGTACGGAGCGCAACGGGAAGTGACGAGCGAGGTGGTTAGAGGTGACTGCAGCAGAAATCCATCAGATGGAAGAGATCACGCCTGTCTCCATGCCCAGGACAATGACGGGGCCCGCAGACGCTTGTTTTTGTACTCGAGCTCCTCTCACCTCTATCTCCCTCTACCATCTATTCGTGTTTCCCTATTTTTCTTTTCTCCGCCCTTGTTGCTCGTTTTTATCTTTTTTTCTTCTACTGCGAGTCTACCACCCCCAATGGCGCCCAGTTCAACGCGGCACTGTGTTCAGGCCGTGCAACGAACGCCGTGGGTAGGGGAGCTTTAAATATTTAGGCGGCTAATTTTCACGGAGGATTTTTAAGCCGACGAAGGAAAGTGAGAATTGAAAAGAAACGCGGTGACGCGAAGCAAGAGAGGACTGTGGGCGAAATGTCCTCCAGACTGAAATAATAATGAGAGGCGCCAGCGCCTTTAATCACGATATTAAACATTTACGATTGCCATGGCGTCCTGCTCTTAAGACGACTATCCTTTTCTTCCATTTTTTAACACGGCCCCGATCCGATCTTCCCTTCTATACAAAGACGAACCTACCCTTGGTAACCACCACGCCACCTCTTGTTTATGTTTACGTACCTTCTGATAACCTTACGCGGAGATCAAGCTGGTTCACCATGGCATCCTTTAAGATACACCCATGCGACCACCGCTCGAGATTATTGCCACAGAGGCAGAGAGGAGGTCGAGACCAAGAGGGTGGGCTCGTCTATCGCGGTCCAGAGGGTTGGAACGAAACGGGAATTCGCTCAAAGGAAAAGTCCATTTTTCTTGACCGTCACACCATGGGCATCGCTTAGATTATGTCCCGGTTGGTTTCGGCTGTATCGATGACAATGGAGAAAAGCACGAACGGATCGTGCAGCCAGCTCAATCTAGTCCACGGTTTATTTTGCTTTCCCGCGTAATTTGTCATCCATTGTCTGAACGTGCACGGTCAACCTGCCGCGAAACGTTATTTATGGTTTTCCCTTGATTAATTTTTGTCTCATCTTTGTGATATCTCGAACGTGTCCGCGTCAAGCGCAGCTTTTTGTAGCTGACACTCGATTTACGATCTACAACAGTTTCCATTGTGGTTGGAAATTCTGTCGGCAAAAGTAACGCGATCGATCAACCAGCGAGCAATTTTTTAGTAATTTTGTAACTCCATAGAATCGAACGAAACGATTTCCTGGAATGAAATCTTGTTGAATTCTGGCCGAACAAAGGAATATCCCCGAGCGAAGATTTTCCCGGGATGAAATCACATTTTTAAGGTTCGATTAAGGTGACGATAATGCGAGGCGATAGCCCGGCAAGACAGAGATGAATTTAATATTCCGAATCCCGGTAACGCGATTTCACGGGACGTCAGGCTTGAAATGCGTAAGCATTATAAATACGATTTCCCTTTTCGATTCCAAGGGGGTCGGAGGGATCGCTCTGCTACCCGGACATTTTCATCGGACCTGTTTTCCAATTTCCTTCTTTCTTACTTTCACGCTTCAGCGTGTTGAAATTGAATTACATACATACAGTGACACCGGTCGTAAGCGGCGAGCGTAGAGCGAACACTTGAAACTCCTCCAAACACCGATAAAAACCGCTCTGACTGGTGATACTTCAAATTACATAATGCAAAGTGGTTGCTTGATAAGCAGTAGCACGAGAAATGCCGAAGGCAGAGTCGAACGAGTCGGAAGGGCAACAGGAAAAAAATAATGCGGAGTACCCTGATTCGCGGACACCTACCCTGCTGTCCCACTCGTCCCGACAGTTCACCCCCATTTTTTTTTTCATAGCGGACCCTTTATACGTCGACTACAGTATCGACAGGGATGGCGGACCTTAGCTACAGGGGGACCTTCGATGCTGCTCCATTGTGCAACGTTCGTGCAAGGGTTGCTTGAAATACGCGCGTCTGATTTTTTTTTCTTTCTTCCTCGCCGCAACCGCCCCTCGTTCTCCCTCCCTGCGCGATCCTGGACGCAACGGAGAAAGTCGAGATATTCGTGCGGTAACGTGAGAATGACAACAGATGCAGCGGAATGAAATTACAAGTGTCCCGGGTACATTGTGCGTCTGCAACACAGGAGTTGTGCCTTTTTAGCGAAATTGTTGTGACAAGCATTTCAACGACTCTTGGTGCTGCCTTTATTCTCGATGCCGGTACATGGCCTCCCCTTTCTGAATAGGGTGGTCTCATGACACTTTTACGGTGTCAAGTCCTGGTCTTCTGGGAAAAGGGTCAGTCTACCGTTTCGGTAATCGGATTTAATCGGCCCTCTTTCCTTCCCGGTACGACGATTCAAACGAAACTGTTGGCAAAACTTGGAAATGTCGATAAAACTGCGACTCTGCGATCTATGCAAAGGGAACGAGCGCATTCGTGTAAGATCTCCAAACGACGTGCGCACGCCAAATAAACCATAGGATCGTGAAAACATTGGAATAGGGTAATTCGCGAATTTATTCGCACGGTTATGTAAATGGACCTGGAGAAACGTGTTCCTGTACGAGCCTCTCTGTAACGGGATTAACGGGCTAAAGTTGCTTGAGCATAGTGCGCTGCCTTATCTTAGCCTCCCTAATTGTCTATGACTATTCATCAAGTCATTTATACCCGGCTCAATTATCGCTGCCATCAGTTACACGACTGGAGTCACTTCGAATTCGAGTTCGACGAAAGCTCCGACCATTTGTCTCTTCACGGAGATACTCCGTAATTGCAAATCAGCTCCTAGACCGTTAATGAATGATTTGTTAAGGAAACCATTTTTCTTCAACTTTAAACACGGGTTTCCTGTTGTACAAGCGCCAAAGATTTTTACACAAAACTCTATAGATGATTGAATGTGTAATTCATGAATGGCATCAATTCGTTAGTAAATATATTAATTTTGTAATGGAGTAAATTAATTCATTGTCATTTCTGTACGAAAACATCTAACTAGCGTTGATCTGTTACACTCGTTGAAGAATTGACAAAAAAAAGATATTTGCTAAGTGTGGGGTTCGAACCCACGCTCCCAGACGGGAACCAGAACTTAAGTCTGGCGCCTTAGACCGCTCGGCCAACCTAGCTTTGTTGAATGCGGTATGATTGTACACAGTAGATAAGGCAGGCAATCGACAATACACGTTCAAATAAAATCAATATTACATATATGGTACCTATAATATGGTATAGTAAAAATAAATTTATCTAGAAATAAAAGCAATTAATACAATTATATTAGAACATGCATACTACGTAAATAAAAATGCTAGAAAAATCATCAGAAATATGTGCTATTAAGAAATTATTGGTATATTATTTATATTCGCAATACCACTATCAGCTTCTTAATTCATATCCAAATTGAATTGCACGTATATTCGCTGATAGATGTAAATTCATTAAATTGCGCAAGAATAGGCTAATTTGCCGTGGAGCGTTAACGATCTTTCCGTTGTATGAAAACAAAGAAAAATTACAGAAGCTGTTACAGGCGAAGGCCGATTTGAATAATACAATCATTATTCACCCTCCTTGTTCTCAGCGTTGACTAATGTTCGACTTAGGGTAAATAACGCGCACTCGTAAAACTTGATTGCGCTCAGGTATAAATCTCTATGCTGTAGGACACCACGTTGCTCTTTTTATGCACACTTCCCCCAGAGTGTACGATTGAAACAATTATGATTCAAGGTACTTACCGAAAAGGTGGATAAACGTACTTGGCTCGTTTCAACGTGGACCCGATAATCGGCCATCTCTCCGTGCAAGAAAGTCCGACGACCCGTTCCCATTAGTCGCTTTATCACTTAACACTGTGTTCCGCGGAATTATACGCGTGTTATCCGCGGTACTTCAACGATACAACAAGCATGCATTGTGTACACAATATATTTGCCCTGTGGCAGCGTCGATAAGTCAACGTTGCGGAGACATACACCGTCGTAATAAAACCGAATCGTACCGTCCGGATTGTACTATTCCGCGTCGTAAAGAATGGTAACTTTACGGGAAGTAGTCGTATATCGTTCTAGTCGTTGTTAGTATATTTATACGGGGCACGGTTGATGTCGTGGTTGATGTTAGAATCGCGTGCTACCAGTGTCGTACCAGTCTGCACCTATCCCCCGTCGTTAAGGCGTATTCTGTCGTGTCATTAACGTAATCACTCTCTGTCACTTTGAGGGTTCCTCGAGAATGCACTCGATATTTTAAGTAGACGAAACTTTTCGTTTCATTTCCGACGTGATTGTACGCGAATTGAACATTACGCCTGTGCTAACTATGCACGATACGTAATTAATTTCACGGTCTGACTCAATGACACGATACTCAAATTGTCGCCGAGTTATTAAGCTTAAAAGACGGTACATATTTCAGTCTAGCGAAATAAACAGATTGATAAAACCGATGAAGTAGGTCGTACAGCAAACGTCAATTTAACGCGTTTTAAACTTCGAGGGGAGAAGTGATTTGTGTTTTTTGCTTGAATTTTTTTTTATTCTAAGGCAATGACCGAATTCATAATACTTTTCTTTAAGAGCAAACGTTTACGTGCACCGGGGAAAGAAATTTCGTGTCGCGGTCACCGCGCGAGATCTTTTTCTGCGAAACCGTAATTGACAAGTGAGGTTATCGAGAAGCAATCATAGGATATGAAACGACAAGTCTTCGTACGTGAATGAATTGCTTTGTACGGTAAGACTGGTTAAAAATTTTGTTTGTAAACACCGATTACGAGTATGAACGACACGTGAACATCTTCGACCTACTGGGTTATCGTACGGAAAGAACAGCGTTCCCTTATACGATCTCTATCTACCCGATTTATATTGCTGTCACACTTCGTAAACACTTTATCCATGAATGTACCTTGAAGGAAGCTCAATGAAACACAGTCGTTATCGGATTATGATTTACGATCCATCTTTTTCCTTCTGCTACCGGACGTTTGAATACGAAGTTGGTGAGCAGGGTGGCCAACGCAACAATGTATCAAAAATCGGAAAATAGGAACAGTGCTGCATATTATTAGTATGCACTGACTGGATACTATTCACCACTTTGCCTTGATTGGTTCACATCGTCTAATCCGCGCAGAAGAAAACGTGTGGTAGGTGTAAGATAATCGAACGGAGAGTAGTAGTCTCTCTCTCGATTAGGTATTACTTATTACAATGATTTTGTAGGCGTGTATATGTTAAAAGGTGTTCTGTTTATTAAAACTGTGCTCTCTCGACCGTAGTCTATACAAGAATGCCTTTCCTTGGCAAAAGCGTCGGTCGTGAGGACGCCTACGTCACCATGGTCCTTTTTAACCATTTTAGGGTTCGCCCAAAAGAAAGCTACGCTAGACAAAGATAGCGTGCATCGGCAAAATGCACATGGCCCGTCTCGGCAGTTCCTGTACCTCGAATATTCTAACATAGGACATTGTTGGTCAGGTGCACCAATCAACGAATGACATTTTTTAATATTAAGGAGAGGGGTCGCAGTTGAAGCAGTGTGGTGGCAAGTGACGGTGATGGAAGTTCTTCTAACGAGACAGCGAAGGTAATGATTTTAATAACTAATTATGACGAGCTGGCCATTTTCAAATATTTCGGATTTCAATTCAGTATTGTCGCGATGGTTTTCTTGCGTTCGCAGGCTTAAATGGTAAATGCAAAATGGTATACGACTGAAAGTTGAACGGGCTTTTCGTTGTCTAGAAAGTATAGACGAGACGCCATTATGTGCAATGTACATATGTAGTAGTAGACTTTATGTACGATCGCAGAGAAAAATTAGCTTTTATAACAAAATTAATGCATGTTAAAGTAGATCCCTAAAGAAAATCCAATGACAATGAAAGTGTATTAGAAAATTAAATATACAGTTAACAGAAGAAGATGTTTGTTTGGCCATTGTTGGTCAGGTGGACCAACGTACGAATCGCATTTTTAACGTACTTTTTAAAATTAGGTGGAAGGGGCGCCGCTGAACAAGTAGAAGTGTAGTGGCAAGTGACAACGATGGAAGTTCTTCTAACGAGATAGCGAAGGTAATGATTTTAATAACTAATTATGACGAGCTGGCAATTTTCAAATATTTCGGATTTCAATTCAGTATTGCCGCGACGGTTTTCTTGCGTTCGCAAATTTAAATGGTAGATGCAAAATGGTACACGACTGAAAGTACAACGGGCGTTCCGCTCTCTAGAAAGTACAGACGGGACGCCATGATGTACGTAGTAGCCCTTTGACTTTATGTACGATCACAGAGAAAAATTAGCTTTTTGAAATAATCCAGGTGTGTTATTGGCTAGTAAGGGTCGTTTCATGTTCACCGCTCATTGTTTTAGTCGTACCACGAGGGACTGCTTTTGTGCTAATACTTCAAAGTGCCATACACCTAGCCATGGGTACCGTTCGACGCAAAAGCTACATGAACTGCAATCGGACCTCGTTCAGGCGTCTTCTTGCTGTTCATTACAAGGTGTCTTCGTCGGCGGACGGTGAGTCGTAACGTACATGAACAATCATCTTTTCATTTCGCACATGCATGCAGCGTCGAAATATTTTTGCATAATTAACGCACACGCAAGGGAATTTCGTCCTAATGTACAAGTTCGATACGCGAAATAATTAACCGACATAGGAAATCAGTAGTATTGGCTATTAACGTTCGAAACAATTAGCAAGCGCGTTTTCATCGCGATATTTATAATATCATTAACACGAATATTTAGTTAGTAACATTTTTTCGAATTGCTTACATATTTTGCAATTTAATTCTCGCGATCGGAATCGTTAGATTAAAAAACACACGGTACCGTTGAAAATTACATTCCGCCCGTTCTCGTTTAATTTTTTATTCGGTCTGTGTACCCCCGCCTCTCATTACAATGTACAATGCCGGGAACCTTGTGATGTGCACGCGTACCGAACTGAGCATCAACGGAATATACGCGCAGCAGCGAGAGAGGCACTGTCGATTGCATCCGCCGACAGGAACACTAATCACGGAGCCCGCTGTCTTTTAAGATTATTAAAATCGTCAAAGCTTCCAAGTCCTCAAAGGGTTAATTACCCTACAGGATATTTATGGCTGGGTTGCTCTCTTCCCTCGCTTGCCGGGGAGCAGAGGCAAATAAAGAAGGAGCACGCAGGCAGAGAAGAGGTGGACTGCGAACTAACCGCGGAAAGAGCCATTCTCTTCGTGTGTCATTGTCAGGGCTTGTAGATGGATTGCTCAAACGATAATTGATTTCCTGCGTCGCGCGGTGTCGGATAATTATGCAGATTCGCGGAAGAAATTAATAATACGTGATTTATATATGCAGTCGTTCCTCCAGCGAATTCTTCCAGTTTCTTTTGTAGAAAATCAAACTTGATCGCCATTTCGAATAGGCGGGACGGCAACTGTTGTAAAGCCTTGCAAAAATAAGGCAACATTTTCTAATAATTTAGGCCTCCAGTTTTAATAGCATTGTTTAACAACGACGCGAGCCATATGAGTAGCATCAAAAAAATGCATCGAAAATTTAATAAACTTCGTTTGAACCTCGCGTGGCTTATAATATTAATACCCCTTACTAGGAAACTTAAAAGAGTACGGGGGAAAAAAGGGTTAACGAGATTGCTTCGGTGAAACCGGTAAATGGGGCCAGGGCGCAAAGAAAGCGCAACACGTAGGAAGAGACGCGAAAAGTAACGTTGCAGCGGTTGATATCTGTGCGTTTATATCCTGTTGCGAGTGTACTTAGACAAAGTGCTCACTCGCAATCGCTTTAAGAGCAGGAGCATGCCAACTATGAAAGGTGTTAAGAGGAACCGCGAGCGGACTAGCCGCGATAATGCGCTCGTATAAGCGTCCATGTGCCCCGCGTGGATTAAACATTGAAAGAAAAAGGTTCGCCCCGCTGATGGGTACCATCGTCACATTTTAAAACAGTGCTGCCATGCTGGTACGCGTTCGTTGATATGATTCGCATTGCATTAAGTATTCATACGCGTCCGTATCCGTAAATCACGAAAAAATAATGGAATACTAAATGCACGAGATTTGAGCTACCAGCGAACGGCTTTAGTTGCTCGCGGTAAGAATATCGAGTATGGTTCTTGGAATGCCGTGTCGGGCCCGTATCGCTTCTCGAAAATGATTCTTTAGGGAATGGAATGCAGCGATTGCTTTTAGTTCTTTATGTATGTTCGGCTGCATACCTGTGATTTTTATAATTGTTACGAATCGGACGGTAATACACGTGTTTTAGGTGAAAATATGAATATAGGTACTTTGGCTTTCGTTTTGTCAACTGAATACCGAAATATTTTACTGTATTTATTCAGGGTACCTCGGTTAATCGATTCTTGGTTTAATTTCACGGTAGGCAAGTTATACGACATCGAGCGATGACATAAACGGGACAACGAATTGTCTTCTGCAATGTAGACGCGTTTCGGTATGTTTAACGCGCCACTAACTTCGGAATGACGTGAATTACATGAGTGGCGTTCGTTTAAATGTACAGGGTCGTTCAAAATCGAACTGAAGCCGAAATTTAGAATAGCAATAGGTTCTATAATTATGATCCAAGTTATCAGTTATATTCAGCAATGTTTAGAACCAATGAACAGTTTCTAAATACTGTTTTTTCTTACCTATCATGCATTACCTATTTTCAATTATTCATTATCGCGTTAGAGTCAACGTGATCCCCCCTTTACTCCATTCTGAAAAGCAGACATTTTTCTCTTACGAACCCCGCATATGTGTAGCAACCTGTAAGGCCATATTCAAACTCGCCATTACGAAGAAAGGCTGCCTTATCGTAACGAGAGATGTCGGTCGACATAACGTTTGGAACCCCCGTTCATCGTACTAAACGTTCCTAAATGAATCGTTAATCGTTAACGGCGTGGTGTTACGACTCTCAGCCTCGCTTATAAACCGGAAATTCGTTCGGTCCAATGTCCAACTGTCCAAATCGTTCGGCATCCAGGCTCTTCCGGTCAATAAAGTCGGGCCTGCTTTATTGCTAAAAGAGACCTAACAGGTTCTGGCTGTTTCTGACCTGTCATTAAAAGCGTACGTTAAGCGAACTGTTTTTTCATTTCGTTAAATCGTTCCCCCATTTCACCGTTTCTCAATACGCCCGTTTCTACTCTCGCTACCACGGAGCGAATGCTCGTAGGATCGTCGAAAGGTTGTAAACGGTTGCCCATCCAATACGGTATGTCACTACGAACGGAATAGTCCGGATTCCTGGCTTTATTAAGCCTTCGGTTTATGCGAGACATTTTGAACGTTGACCCACGTGTAGCATCGGAAACAAAGCCCACACGGCCTACGTGTACGAGGAACTACGAGTTCGACTTGGATTTTGATGAGCAGCATAAAAGTGAACGCGGTCGGGGCACGATGATAAAAACGATTACGCTCGAGCAAACGGTCTGCTCATTTAATCGTCGCAGTTAACGCGACTCACGGTTCAGTTTTACGGATGAAGTGTGCTGTGACAGGGGTTAATGTTCGTTGGTTAATTTTTTTTCTTCTTGGTCCATGCAGACACGCGGACAAAAAAAAGGTTGAAATTAAAATGAGAAACTCGCGTGTAAGAAAAGTGGAGCTTAATGTTCATTTATGGCAAACGGTATCAAAGGTGTCTAGGTTCTAACATTTTGAAGCTAATGGTGAGCAGTACGAAAATATCGTCGGACAGGTTTACAGTTTTATTAGCACTTTTATGTGCCTGGAGAAAATTCTAATTCGCTTTTTGCCCCGCCGAACCCCCGAGTATTCTTGCGCCCTTTTCGGCTGTTCCATGGATGCAAACACATTCAGCTCGGTCGCGCCCCAAATAATCGTAAAATTTGATAATTAAATTTAATTGCACCTCTTTAATGGCTCTGCGCCGTTGCCATTGTGTCCGTCCACCCTGCGTTTACTGCGATGCTCGATTACACGATGCTTTAAAACATATGCTTTATATACCTCGTCTTCGAACGATGATACGCTATTATGATTCTGACACGTCATTAACTTCTTTAGTGCTCGTGGTCGTAGTAGGCTATTCGAGCAGCTTCGAGTTTGCCAAATCAAAATCGGTTGTTGCCATGCAAAGATTGTAATTTGTTCTCAAAATATCTATAGGAAACAATCTAAACAGATATTGTATTTATTCAACTTGATGTTGTGAAGCCATTAAATAATTGTTGAAAAGAGTTTTCAATTGTATACTGCAATTTCCATCCGCCATTATATTCTCCATTGTATTTTTCAATAGGTTGATCTTTATTCTAGCCTATTATGATTGTTGCATTTACAAGGAAACGTTCCTATTATTTACTCCTTCTGGGTAACGAGTTTTCGTCGGATGGCAAATACTACCCTACTGAAGTTCATTATATTGTGTGCCTATAATTATTTGTGTAAATTAAATTATTTACTTTGTAGACGGTTTACATTAAATTAGTTTGCACTAAGAATTGGAGCCATAAATTAATTCTTGTACGATAAACAAATTTGCCAATAGGATCTGCTGTCTAACGAGTAAAGTGCTTGCTTCTTAAAACGAGCTATACATTTTGCCCCCAGGTTCGCTTCATACTAACGTGACAATTTTTTTATTTATACATGGACTGCTAATTATTATATACGATTTGCAACAGTCAATCTTATTGTATTTGCGCAAGGCTCTTTTAGATACATTACGCTCGCATGTGAAGAAAGGTTTGCGCAAAGGAAACTGACTATTGCACATGATAATGATAATAATGGCAAGTTCGGGTATTTGGGTGCGAATTAAAAAGAAATTGATATGCTAACACGCGTACTTGAACACAATATGTACATACATATGTATAGCGCGTTGGAAAACAAGCACTATGCTTCTCATGCTTCTGCATGTTTCAATCTTTTTCTGCATGTTTCAATCTTTTTCTGCTTGGTTCAATCTTTTTCTGCTTGTTTCAATCTTTTTCTGCAGTCCCCTATTGGCAACTATTGGCAACTATGGAATTTAATGAACCGTTCGTTAGTACGAGGGAAGTTTAGATCTGCAACTTATTTTATTAAAAAATATCATGCAAATTACCAATAATCATAGACACCTAAAACATATGTCAGTAAATTTAGTACGACCGTATTTGCCACTCTGAAAAAGCTCATTACACGGAGGGAAAAATTAGTAGGAATCTTTTCATCCTAGTGCTTTTATTTAATCATGTGTTAGATACCTGACCGTCCACCCTACACGTCTAAAGCACATTATACCTGCAGTACCACGAAAAAAGCCAACTTTGCACACATCTGGCAAAATCAACCATAGTACTCGTTCTCTCTTCTTTATTACCACATGGAATTTTCCTCAAGCTTCTGCAAACCCTAAATTATCTCCTTCCCTAAAAATCCTAGCGCTCCTTCCGCTTACCACTTCCACCCCTATTAACATCCAATAAGAAATCCTATTTCCACTCCCTCACAAAATAGTAACGACCAATAGAATTTTAGCCATAGTTTACATTTTTACTTACATCACACATCATTACATTTCCTACGGGTTCACGACACACGTGATCGAGTCAAACTCTATTTGTAAAGAGAGCAGCTCTTCGCTTTTATATTTTTACGATGGTTTATTATTATTTTGTGATAGAACCGATTGCCCTACTGTTTGAAATGTTGTCGCTTCAAAAGAAAATCTCGATAAATAAATTTGCGAATAGGAATTGTTGTTTAACGAGTAAAGAGGTATACATTTTGTGCCCAGGTTCGCTTCATACCAGCCGTAGCATGCCAATTTTTTTATTTATACGAGGACTTCCAGTTATTATACACCGCATGCAATTGTCAACCCTATTGTAATTGCGCAGAGTTTTCTTCGATAAATTACGCTCGCACGCAAAGAAAGGTTTGCGCAAGGAAAATTGACGACTGCAGGCGGTAATGATAATAATTGCAAGACCTTGTATTTTGGTGTGAATGAAAAAAAATTGACACGTTATAAAGCATACTTGACCACAATACATATGTACAGTCCGCTTGCAAACAAGCATTATGCTCAAGATAATCTTTGTTCGCATTCCCTATTTGCAACTACTTTATAGTATGGAGATTAATGTACTGTCCATTCGAACGACGAAAATTTAGAACTACGGATTATTTTATTACAACATATGTAAATTAGTAACAATCATAGACACCCACTATCGATATCAGTTTTAGTGAAGACCTCGGCAAAAGTTCATCGAATCTTTCGATTCAGATTAAAAGTAAATTACCAGGGACCTTTTTCACCTAATGCTTATACATATTTCCATTTCATTCCATTTTGAATTAATACAAATCTGCATGACCACAACCCCCCGAACTCTATGTTTAAGAAAGACTAATTTTCACGACTACAACCTTTCGACGTTCTTTTATTATTTTGTGATGGAAGGGTGGAAACGAACGCCCTGCTGTTTGAAATGCTGTCGCTTCAAAAGTAAATCTCCCCAGCACATTTCGTTATTAATGTTTCTCATTATACGTCACATATTCCATTAGACAGTGCCGGCTGTTGATACGGCGAGAACGTATATTTTCCATCGTATTGGCCATTCGTCTTGATGCACGCAGTCATCGTACAAGTTGTCGCAGTACGAGGAGCGGTTTCGATTAACCGACCTTTCGTGTGAAAAGAATGCGATTGAAATTGCGTGTTCAACGATCGAATGCTATTTCACAGCTGTTATCCGTTTTTCATTTAGAAAGCCAAAGTATCTTATAAAGCGTATACACGCACGATGTCAAGTACCTCGTTTGAAAAATAAAAAAAGAAACTTAAAAGTCGAAAAATAATTATTACTAGAACGTACATAATTTGTAGTCTGTCATATAGTTCAGGGTCTCTCGTCGTATACATAAGTAACGCGGTGGAAAACTTATCGTAGTGCTTAAAAGCACTAGCCGTGTATTAAGCGACGCGATACTACTCGGGCAATCCTGTCTCGCTAAATGCTAGAGTGCACGTAATTCCACGGAAGATATTGGATAACCCTCGAGTGCATCGTCGACCGTAAACAGACAGAGGAGGGTTAACTACGTGGAATATACAGTCTGTCCCACAAGAGCGTGTCCACGATATCTGCGAAACCTGACACCTAACGAGAGTGAGATAAAAAGAATATAAACAAATGAAGACTTCTCTACTACGCGTTGGTCGAATATCTTTCAGTTTCGTTTGAGACATTGAATAGAACAGCGCTTTCCGATATGAGTGCCGCGTATGCGAAACGATTTGAAGCAGTGTTCTTATGTTCCCACCCAAAAGGGCCAAAATTGAGTTTCACGAGTGCTGCTAAATATATGCATAAGTCGACACGGTTTGTCAAGAAGTGGGTAAACCGGTATAAGGAGACAAAAAATGTCGATGACTTCCCAAATCGAGGGTTAAAGCGGAAGACCGATACCCGAGAAGATAAAATGATTTTTCGGCTTTTCGAAAAAAATCCGACTCTTTCATTACGAAAAGGTCAAGTATTTTTGGCTAAAAAAGGCATAAATATCTCTACAATGACATTGTAACGGCGTTTAGATGAATTTGGTGTCAAGTGGCAGAGCACAATGTTGAAACCGTTGCTTTCACAAAAGCATGTCAAAAATCGTCTGGCGTGGGCTGATGAAAATAGTGATCGTGATTGGAGTGATGTAGTATTCACTGATGAATCTTCGTTTTGGGCATGGTGTCCTATTAGACGTGCTTGGTTTATCCATGGAAAACGGATGATTCAAAGAAGTGTGAAACACCCCATAAAAGTGCATGTTTGGGGTTGCTTTAACGCACGCGGTTTCGGCACTTTGTGCGTCTTCACAGACAATTTGAATGCACAAAAAATGGTGAAATTGTACGAAAGGGGTCTTCTCACATCCGTGAAACGTTGGTTCAATCAAACCGAGGACCAATGGATATTGCAAGAAGACAACGACCCTAAACATCGAAGTCGCATCTGTACCCAATGGAAAGCGGAAAACGGCATGACCGTACTTCCTTGGCCATCGCAGTCCCCTGATGCAAACCCTATTGAAAATGTGTGGTCCCTAATGAAGTACAAGCTGAGGGGAAGACGTATTATTAAAATAAAAACACTGGTACACCATATCCGGAAGATATGGAGGTCGCTACCAGTATCCTACGCTCAAAACTTAGTCCAGAGTATGCCGAAACGGTGTCAAGCTATAATTGCTAATGGAGGAGATTGGACTCCTTACTAAGTAAGAGCGTATTAGTGTTTTAGGTGTAGATTAGATACATATAAATTTTTTTACAAATATATAAATATTTACAGAAATATCGCCGACACGCTCTTTTGGTACAGACTGTATCTTTATCGTCGGTGAAAACGCGCGTATCACGGTGATAGTTCATTTTCGACGTGGAGGAGTGCTTCATTGGGGATCGCCAATTAAAACGTCGTACTCCCAACAATGCTGTAGAATGGAGCCCGCAATTCCGCGCTTCATCGACGTGGGTTTTTGATGCTACTACTGTGCGCTGTCGTGGCACGGTGTGTGCACGTACATGCAGGTCTACACTGGTACAGAGACGCAGCGTGTACCACCCCGGTCGTGTGGTTGTAAGAGTCGGTACAATGGGGCAGAAACAAGAGACGGTCGGGACATCAAAGTGCCGGATGTTATGGAGTGAGAACGCTGCTGGATCCGGCACAGTCTGATAATCATCTCTACGTACCAAATACTTTGTAATCGTTAATTACGGCGCAGCATTGACGACGCTTTGGGCAAAAGATCAGTCATTCGCGGTGCAGGGGAAAGGCAGCGAAAGAATGAAGGGTTTTATAGTCTTTTATATCGTAAAGAACGGCACAGATATGTATGTATATTCCAAGTCCTCTGTAGGCTTCGAGTTTGGATCCTTTTGAGTCGAGCAACCCCTTATTCAGCACTTCGCCTTCTTTAACCGACGGGTATTACCGATTATTTCTCGCGAGTCTACTTTTTTCCTCTGAACCGCGCGTTTTCCATTCCGTGGCTCGTAATAAGATGCGCTTTGTGAATCGGAGAGCAGCGATTTTTAAGCTAGGAAACTTAAATATGATCGGATTGGTAACCGGAGAATGATTCTTTCGCGATTGTGTTTCGCCTGTTTCTCTGCGAATCGGAGATGAAAGGTCGAATAGAATTTTTATCGAGTAGACAAAGGAGAAAGAACTACAGGGAATTACAGGGAAATTATACGGTTGGTGGCGGCGTGTAAAAAAGTTCACCGAAATTTATCTCGCGTTAACGTTAATTAAAAGAAGAACTATCTGTCATGCTTGCGAAATTTTGACACGCTCGTAAATCTTCATTCGAATAAAAGATGCCAGCGATTCGAAGGCAGCGGGCAAATTTATGGTCTATGTTTAAATCGTTTGAGCTGTCAAATCGTGGCAGTGCACGGTACGTCAAGCTGCGAGCCAGGATCAAATGAGGCGTCGGAAGATTTCGCGAAAATTTCTCTCGAACCCCAGCCATGAAAAACTCTTCCTTTTTTCCCTCTCGAAGGGGCGTAACGCCCGAGTAAATGAAGCGCACTGGAAAAGGAATCGCCGGAGGAGAGAAAGGCACTGTTAAATATTCGAATGCTCGAGTGCATTCAAAGTGGTGCTCAGACTCGGTACGCTATCATTCTCAGCGATATTTTAAACTTTTTATATGCATGCATTGTCTTTTATCACGTATATGTTTCAAGCAATATTTCACATATGCATATGTATTATCATACGGACCGTATGAAAAGGTAGGTGGCGAACGGATAATATATTTGTTTTTCGTGCGAGTGAATCATACGATTCAGTTAACCGACTTAACACTATTCCTACCGCGACCGGTCAAATGACCGTTTTTAACATTTCGATTAGAATTTCCGAAACTATAAAGTCGTTACAAACAAAATGTAATGCAGTTGTGGCATGATTTTAGCCGAAAAGTGCCTTCCAGGGACTGCTTTCCGGCACCTCCAAGTGTATACAGTTCTCGCTCGCCTATCTCTCGCGGTGTTTATTTGCCAGATTGCCAATTTATTATTTGAGACAATAAATAATATTGATGAAGAGTGTTCGGAAGATAATCAGGAAATTTCTGATATTGAAAATGACAATGCGGAAAATCATTATGATCTATTTGCGAACGACTCGACACCGATGAGAACGAGGAGAATGTTTCGAACATACGTAGAGGACGAAAGAGAAGGAGATTTTTAGTTAGTTCCGAAAGTGAGAATGAGGAACAGGTACTCGAAACTGCTACAGACGGAACTGTTTGGCAAGAAGTAAAAAAAGGGTCTAATCCGGGAAGAGCACCGATTCATAACATTTTTAGGGAAACATCAGGCCCGACAGGGTATAGCAAACGAAATATTATGAAAGGTCAAGTCAGGACGGCATTTTCTCTGATTATTGATAAGAATATAATCGGACATATAAGAAAGTGCACGGAAACAGAGGCAAACGAGTGTTGGGATCTAAATGGGATCTATCTACTGCAAAGTTACATGCATTTATTGCATTCCTGTATGCACGCGGCGCGAGGCAAGAATTTTTATTTCAATTGGCAGAAGAACTTGCCACCGATTATCAAAAAGATCTACAGCTGGAAGAAGATCAAGCAACAATAGTAACAAATATAAGTACAGGTTCGCGACGACGGAAAACATGCCAGATAAGATATTGCAACGACAATAAGACTAACAAGATCTGTCTGAAATGTAAAAAGTACGTATGTGGAAAATGTACAATCGAGAAGCCTATTTGTAAAAAATGCCGTGAAAACGAATAAAATGTACATTATATACTTCTGAATAACAGAAACTATATGTTTATACTGTCAAATTGGCTATTATCTTCATTCTATATTAAAAAATATAAGTTGCGCTAAAGGCCGGTCATTTAACCGGTCGCGGTAGGAATAGGTATACAGTGTCGGTAGGAATAGTGTTAATTAATATTTCAGAGCGTCCAATATATACATACTATGATCTCGCGAGCCATGCAATTATTACCTACCCTGCGAACACTATTTGCAATTAGTTACAATACGACCGTGGCTCGTTGGAGAAAAAATTCCAAACGTGTAAGATGATTCAATGCAAGAACCCGAACTTCGTGGCAACCCAGATGTTTTCCTGTTTGCCTTAACCCTCGGTTATTACTTACCAGCCACGATAATTATTATGGCCGGGCTGAAGTAGCACCGTGAAACGGTGCTCTCGCGCTCGCAGCTTCCGAGTTTCGCGCGCGTTAATCGTAATAGCTTCTTGGAAGATTTCGTCCCGTGGTCGAGGCGTGTCGACTTATTCGTTCCTCGTTTCTTTATTTTGTATAGTCCATTAACCGCGAGCGGATTCGCGGAGGCTCGTGCCTTGCTGACCGCATCAGGAAATCAAGACAAGTTATCATTACTGGTTTAGAATTTACCGTAGCGCGGTGTATACAACCCCGTCTGTTAATAAGAGCAATGGAATAGGGCGGGTTAACGGGAGGGAGGGTAGTATAGACCGAAGAAACGTTATAAAATCTGAGCAACCACAAAAACCACAGAGCATTGCGTTGCTCTAGGTTCAAGTAGCAAGTTCAGTGGCCTTGCTAGACGTTGCACCAACAACTCCGTAGCTTATATTCTTTTTCGTATATGGTATAAGGTGCAGGCGTGTAGAACGAAGAGGAGACTTGATCGTCTAAGCACATTATATCAGATATTTCTGTTTAAGTATATACTTGGGCGGGAAGTTACGATTGCAGTTTTTACATATAAATTGAAGCTTCATTCGCGATCAATTGAAATTTGCTTCCGTCGAAGAATCGTTTCGATATTCCAGCAGAGTTGCGTGCACTCGAAAGAATGCGTCCTTATATTCGTAAGCAAATTCAGTGATACTAGGGACGCCGGTATATCTGTCTGACGGCTTAATGAATGAAAATGTTACGAGGTGAACTGTGTTTCCCGTGGTCATAGATATTCTTACGGCCCTGACGTATTAAGTCACGATGCATGTACGCGTGCCCGGAAGGTGGTTGATAATCGCGCACAGGTGTGCGTGTATCCACTCGTTAGGGAAATAGAAAGTACTATATACCTGCGCCTGTGAACTGGTAAACGATAATATTGATTGCCCTGTAGCCAGGCGTTTTTCCAGGCTTCCGTAGATACGATCGGATCGATTGATTCGATAGCGATTGTGTGAGCTCGCGGTCCCGCACGAGTGACGCTGATTGCGTTCTAAAACGTGTATCTAGCGCGAGAAAAAAAAAGATGCCGGTGCCCGGTGATTACCGTCTCTTGTAACAGAGAACACCCCTGGAGGCTATAGGTCGCCAGATGATTTATTGCGCTCGCTCCTCGAATTCTCTTTGTTCAGATTACATTTTCGATACTCGCAGGCCCGCCTACAGACCGCCAAGTTGTTGAACGATTTCACGCCTGTGAAGCAGGTCGGCGATAATTCTCTTCTTATTAGAATATGTACACAACGATTTCTAGCACCTGATCGATTCCGTTTCGCCTGCGTTTATGCCGCTATAATCGCAACAACAGATTCGCGTGGACGAATCTGCAACGAGAATCAGATACGTATTATACGTTTGGATATCCTAGACGCGTCTAGCGAACGTTAACCGGTGTCAGGTGTGTAGAGACGCATCATCAACTCGTGCACCGCAGGATGCACGTGCACATTCGCATACATCGACCTGCCGGACCGCTACGACGTACTACGGCCACTCATGGACCACTATGCTCCCGTGAACCGCGCCACGGGTTTGCTTGTGAATTAGGGGTAGCTTGCTTTGGATTATTACGTCATAACAGTACGGCCACCTGGATGCAATTGCCCGTGCCGATGCGCCGAACCTGCCGTCCCATTTATTGGCCGTCCGCGATCGCGCCCGTATCAGACGAAATTGCATAGAAATCTGGTGGGCAATCGCTGCGCCTATCGTTCAAGATTTATGACTCGTGCAGTATCCACTTCTTGCTCAATATTTTTCTGCAGCGCCTGGTCTCCCCGTTGCCACCGCGGGCCTCGTAATGACAGTCGTTCGTGGATTTTCCCGGTCTCCCTTTGCGCTTATTACGATAATGATCGTCCGCTACACTTCGAAACGCCGCGACAACCGTGACATTCGACGCGACACCGTAATCGCCGTCTAGGAAGTTCTCGCCGCGACGTCAGTTTTACACGGCCTATCGTTTGAGACATCTGTAACAATTACTGAAATTGTTGCGCCTCTTACGTGTACATAGAAGTGCGTCGACCCGCGCGAATCCTTTTTGCACGCCTTCGTCACTGATTCACCCATCTCGGTCAAAAGCGAGACACTGTGTAACGTAATCGGTACGTTGGTCTCTCCGTCAGATTAATGTTAAATGCGACGCCCAGTCGAATGCGTGCCCGTAAAGAGCGTGGCTCGCGCTACTCAGGGGAAAGAACCATAAAATATGAAATGTATTAGATTGATAAGACTCCGTGAGTTCCGGGATGCGCGGATAGAAAGACACGGTAGACGAAGGGAGGGGCGAGGAGCATAAACGTATTTACTCTGGCTCAGCATAATATCGCGAGCTTTTATAACCAATAAAAGTTACAGCTGACACTTCTCTCTGCAGCAACTGCGATACGCGGTCGAATGCACGGACACGCTTCTTTTCCGCGTGTACACGCGCGTTTGTACGTACATGCGTACGGACTATGGGGGTCGAAGGAACTAGACGATTTATGAGCAACGAGAGACATGATAACGAGTCCCGACGATCGAAACAATCGCGGCATTGTTATTCGAGATCTCTTTGCACCGTCCGGTCGCTGCAGCGAACGCAGCTCGCGGTCCACCACTTCTGGCGCCTGCTGGTCTTACAATTAATATAATTAAGCCCGATACGCTGAACGGGCTCGTGTATGCCGGGTAAAACTTATTAACGGCAAGCCCCTTGGACGAAGCATCCAGGTTAAACATCTGTAATGACACCGAAGAGACGCTCGTTGATAGAGTAGCGAACTCACGCGAAGTGGATTAACGTTCTCCTTCATAAGTGCGGAATTTATGTTACAATAAAAGAAAACACGACGGGTGTCTCACAGGCGAACATGTCTCGGTGCAATTAATAACTCTCTGGGTGTGTTCGTAAAAGAAAAAGAAGACATAGGACGAGTTCTTCTACCGGTGTATTCGACGCACGATACTACAAAAACCGCGTTGCCGTCGCTTCTACCATTCGCCATTGGCAGTCGAACTCTAAACACACCGACGATAAAGGTTTTATGAAAGAACGCCCTTCTTCGACGCGAAGACCGGTTAGGGCAATTAGATATATTCGCACCGGGGGCAGTTAATATCTTCATTCGAACGTTCATTCGACGAATAGAACAAATTTTATCACCGTGGCGGAAAACCGTAGTAAGCGATAGAGTAATGGGGCAGGACAGATTAAAGTATCCACGCAGCCCCGTTAAAATTTTCGTTCGAGCTTCTGATGATTCCTTTTTCGCCGTCACAATGTACGTCGAGACGACGCTCTTTTCTCGTCTTTCAACCGACCATCACCCTGGAACTGCTGACACGAAATTTAGCAGAGGCAGTTCGATGGCCCGCGATTCCAACGGGTAGTCGAGCTTTCGCGGTTACCGCTCGGAGTTAATCAAATGGAATGATATACCAAGAGTGACTCACGTAGCCGGCTTGCGAAGAGAATTTATCGCCGCGCAAACTACCTTCTGTTTATAATTACATCGGTAAAGCTTTACTGCTAATGTCCCGTGTGAAATTGCGATCGACCAGCTCACCGGTTCGCCCTGTATATTCTCTCGCTGTTCACCCAGGACATTCGACGACGACAACGATACGCGGTCGATATTTCGCGACGTGCTTTCTACTCCTTTACGTTTTATTGGTGCTAGCGTTCCCTTATAGTGCATGTAATAATAATACAGGTGTTCCGCGCTAAGATGCCAGCGATATGGTCAATAAACCAACGGCGGCAAGAAACGTGATTTCATGATAAATATTAATGCCGTCCGGGTACATCGGTGGTTGCGGTTTCAGGTGGGAGATAAAGATTGGCGTTCCTACTTGAACGCGGCGAAATTACAAGCGAGGAGGTTGTTCAATACGATATGACTAATAGCGTGAACCATTTCGATCAATGAAAGATAAGGTCGCGTTCGATTGCGTGTGTCATTGGTACACGAAGGAATCAATTAATGTCCAAGTTATTGGCGATCGGGTCAATTTATGAAACGACGAGAGCAATTAGACATTCGCAACGCGCGAACGTGTGTCCGTCGGCATAGTCGCATCTGTAGTTACGTTGGCCGATACTTCCTATTATATGCGAAGGCTATTAACGATCTTGCTTCTTTCGAAAAGCAATTAAACCGTGAAACAACTTCGGCGCGGAGTAACGTCGGGAGAGTAACGATAGGAAACGCCCGTTGAAGGGTTGATAAAGGCCGCGTCGCTGGTTAACGGGAAATGCTTTATATATCCTATACCCTGGAGAATATTCGAAGAAGATAACGCTTGATATACGATTGCGCGCCGGTATAAATTAACTCCTGGTGACATTTAGATTAATTGTTCGAGTTCGCGTTGCTCTGGGGCTCGTTTTTTAGGGTATGCAATCGTAATCATTATCGCAGCTGCTTTCTGTTAGCTATTAATACTGAATGCAAAATCGGCCACGAGCGTACGCCTCGAAACCACGAATAAATTACAAACGAGAAATTAGTCGAACGTTCGGGATCGCGTACGTATTTCGTGTTGTGCTCGTGTAACGCTATAATTCATCGGCGACAGGAGAATACATTTTTGAACCGTGACGAGACAATGTAACGCCGTGGGTGGTATTGTCAGGCAGGGCGCTTCGCTAGTTTCACCGTTTCTGGCGACTGGCTCGTTCCGGAGATACTCGATTTCATTTCGTCTCGACGTCGAGGGAATACGAGCCCCGCGGGTTTCCTCGTCGTCGTACAAGTGTGCAAGACGGTCATTAGGGCAAAACGTTCTCTTTGATCTTGTCACGATCATCGTATCCCGCAGGACGTAATCGGAACGATGTCCAAAAAGTTCGTGGTCGTCGCCACGTTTGACTCCTCTTCTACGCCTCGGAATAATTTTCCTCTTTCTATCTTTATTGATATTTGACGGTCTTAGGCACGAATAGGGCTGCGGTAAGGCACCCGCATTGTGTCAACAACCCTCGACAGAAAACCAGAAGCTGCGAATTATGATAGGGGCTGAAGCACCCTGGCGTTGTCATTAGTGGCGGGCGAAGGGCGCAGGAGGGATAGCGATATAACGAATCTCATCGAGCACGTTTTCAAACTTGCGCCACAATTCGTATAATTGTGCCCGTCCGTTCTGAACTTTCGATCTTATACCGCCGCTTCTTCTCTGTCTCGTTGAACGCATCAATTTATTTATATCGCTAGGCAACTTTACCCGAGACGCCCTCAACAACGAAAACATTAATCACGCTCGTGTTACTTGTAAAAAAAGTAGGAAGAGAAGTCTCATCGACCGGTCGCTAAAAATTGCTGGCTCCGTGGCTCCAAGCCTCAATTGTTTTGTTTTCTTCCTCGTGAGGATTCGGAGCAAACCGACGCCGGAGAAGAGCAATTTCCTCCGGCATATCCGGATTTACGGTACTCCTCGAGGATATCGAACAAATTTAGCGCGAAACACGTAACGAACGAGCTTCGCAGAGCTGCGGGCTGCCAGGGGGGTTTAGAGGGGCGAAAGGCATATATATCGCGGCGGCAGTTGAAAACTTTAACTACCTCACAGCTCATAACCCCGTTATGACCTCCGTGCCCACCATACAGACACGCGTACACGCGCACGTATCTTTCATCGCTTATTATTTTCTTGCTCGGGTCAAGACAAATATTGTCTAGACATTAGTGCCCGGGGAGCACAGGAGCGTCATCCTCCATGTTATTTCAAGCGAAATACTTTCCCGGATCCGTTGGCGCGATGATACCGAAGGGTGGGCGAAAGAGCTGAGCCGAATCTCGAGGGCGGGCCAATTTCGTGGTCCTATCGCTTACCAGACGATGGTCACTTTTGTGTCGATTTCACATGTCGTGCTGGCCTGGGAATCTCTGATCCTTTTCGTAAGCCTCAAAGGAGGAGATGTTATGTCAGGCTGGAGGGGTGGTCCCTTCTTACTTTTGCCGCCCCTAGTTTCCTCTCAATGGATTCTTCTCTGATCTCAGCTCGGCGCCGCGCAGATTGTCGGCTTGGAAATAACAAGCATCTCTGCGCGCGGTCGGGGATAACTTTGGTAAATTCATCGAGCGGTGTACTCGAGTGGGCACGAGGCGCTTATTGTGTACCCAAGACGATCTCGTACAAGGTGTACCGATGTACGCGTATTATTGTACCATATGAGCGCATTCACGGGTAGACTATATGGTGTTTGCAGTAGATAGATAGATATATCCATAGATATCTATCTATGGACGGCACACTAATTACGATAAATACCGCGGCGCAACAATTCACCACAGGTTTCCTTGGACAAATGACATTTATGTACCCAGACTAACCTTGCAAAACGTTTTTTTGCCACCGAATTCACCTCGGTCCTGAGGATCCCATTGCCATTTTTGACGAGAACGTTGCACGATATCATTGGAAACGGACGTATATACGATCGAAACCAACGCTCAAGCAAAAGTGATATATTGACATTTAATTGAAAATCAAAAGTGACAGTGTATCCCATTGGTTTTGTTTATTTTAACCCACTGCGCTATCCATTAATCTTCCGCAGGCATCGGTTCGTTGAATTCGTGTTCAATGTATTTTACGCGACAGCTTCTCTATCCAGTCTTCGGGTTTAGTCGGGCGAAACAAAACGTTTTAAACGATGATTCAGCTTGAGACTCCGGGAGAAAGAGACACCCTCCGTCAGTCAAGGAAGCGTCAAAAGCTGCGATCACCCCTTGACAGCCACTTTAAAATTATACCGATAATGAAATCCAGCCTCGACCCCTAATTCCTAAGCTAAACCCTGCGGACAGACCGAGGAACAGATGCGGGGACAATGGCGAGTCGATCGTCGGTACGAAATGAATTTAAAGTCGGGATTTAAAGGCTTCGGAAACACAAAACATCCCCCCCTTTTTTTTACCGTGCTACCGAACAGTCGCAATTATTGCAAGCCGATCAGCCGAAAGAGATATTGTTAGTCTTCGGTGAAGGGGTTTTTGCTTTGGGACTGAAAGTGTTAAATGATGATTCGCTACACGGTTGCTGGTTGATAGATCGCGTTACGATATATATATATGGTGTACAGCAGGACACGAGAGCGATAGGTGGGAAACGTTTTCCCTTTTATTTTCACAGCATTTGATTTTTGTTGGCATTCAGACGGAGATTCAGATAGTAGGACCTCGGTCGGGTCTCAAACGACATCAGTGATTCCAAAAACCTGCAAATCCAACAACCCCAGTGACCTTACGGCTTCACCGACCCTAACGACCCCAATGATTTCCAGCACCCTAAATATTTTGTCCACAATGATCTTAACGATTTCAATTACCCCATTGAATGTGTCTCGTGCCCGAATTGACAAATTCCCGTTCCGAACCGTCTACCATCTACATTGTTCGCCGTTGCCCATCTATTCGGCACTTTCCAAGCTTCCCAAATGCGTTCTACATCAAAGTGCCGTAGCAACGTAAACCGCCCATTAGATGCTTTTTGCGAGCACGTGCATAAAGCTGAACGCGGAGCAACCATGAATGGCCGAGAGGCGCTGCGATTTCCCAAGTTTCCGCGTAAGTTTGTCCTCTCCCATTTGGCGCGGAAGATTTAACACTTCCACTACGTAGTTTACGATATACAGATATATGTATAGTACCTGCACTGCACTGGTTACGAGGTGGTGTGGGTGGTAGGGGGTGGGGGTGGGGGTGAACTGGCGGTATACTGGTTGTAACTACATATACGTATAAGCGAGAGGCGTTATGCATGGGGTGCCATTCCGGCGCGCTTTAACACCCGTATATAAGGGTGAAATTACACCTCCGGCCATTCCTGTATTTTCAGAACTTGATTAACGCCGTCGTCCGAGACGATTATGGCACTACGTGATGGGATTAGTTAGGACCGTCTCGTAGTTTACTTCTTCTCTCGTAACGCCATACATAATTCGTTGCTTGTCATCGTCCTGAAAAAATTTAATACACCTTTGAGCAACGAACGCGTTACACTGTTTCTGTTTCTATATTAGAAATGGATGTAAATTTGTTCGTTCTGATAGGTTGTCGGACAAGAACTCCGTGATATGCTTCGCTAATCTGTTGATGCACAGTTGTCGAAGGAGCGAGACACAATGGAGAGAATCCATTCCACGCATTCCCCGCGTTCCCGTGTCGATCTTTCACGGCAGCATAAAATCGTTCATTCCCATTTCGAAATTTCGATGCGCGTAAGCGGGCGTGTGCACGCGGCCCATGGCGTGTGTCGCGCGAAGAGTTTTTAGTGTTAGGGGGTGCAGGGTGATAAAAATCGCGAAACATTATACAGATTTGCCGGTTGGACTGGTTTTACGATTTTTCTTCGCGCCGTTCACCGGAGCCACGGCGTTCCGCCGCCACTTTTTATTCCCATAATTTAATTATCTCGGCTTTACGGCCGTGGACTAGCTCTAGTGGGTTAGATCCGTCGGCCATAACGCCTCGCATAAATTCAGCCAGGAGATATCGCGTTCGCCTCGCACGAATCTCTTCACGGACATGCCTCCATAAACGTACACTTCCGACTCAAGAATGGTTTACACTGGGCGCCGGATCTTCTTGCCGGTTCCACCTCGGCCAAACGTTGTGTCGTAAGCTCCATGTCGGTGGTGTATCGGTGAATATTCAATTATAAAGTTAGGGTGCACCTTGCACGGTTCGAACCAACTCTGGCTTATCGATCTTCGGAACTTAGTTAGGTTAATGTCCTGATAATCTAATTCCTTTGTAGACTGCTTCTGGGAGTTTGTCCAAGGAACCTGGTCGTTCGTTTCTTCAATATTATTACGATAGGACCGGTTAATACAAAGAAGATTACGTTGACGGTAAATAAATCCATTTTTCCTTCACATTTGGCTGACCACAGAATACAGCTTTTCCTTTATATGTATATTCGAATAAAACTGCTGCAGCGCAGCTCGCTTTCTTTACCCGGTTCTCCCGTGCGAAAATAACACTTCGACGGATATATCCACTTCCCGGAAAATGTCTAAATTAGAGGGGCCTCTCCTGTGGTCTGTTCCGACGGAATCGGTCATGGTTAAGTCGTCACCGGCGCATCGCTGGTGAATAATTGAATGCGGCAACGCGACAACACCTAATGGCCGCGACACGTGTTCCGTGGCGTAAAATATAGTTCACCCCAGAAGTTTCGCACGCGCTCCGTTCCGATTTCGTGTACGGGCTGGACACGTTGTAACGCTGTGTAATTGTACGGTACGATGGTCATCGGTCGCCAGGTGGTCGTCCCACCGGAAGTATGATTCTGATATCTCGAGAGCTTCCCTTTCATTCGTAAACGTTATGGAAATAAGGTCAAAACACCGTGCGCATTCGCGTGGGGTCAGACGAAAGTTTTGGGGAGGTGGGGGCGAATAGGTGTCTATAGGGAGAGTGAAAGGTGAACACGGGGTGGGACGCACACCCGTGAGACGCATAATAGGGAATCACCGTACAGCCCGGTGCAGTTTTTCGTGTATACGATGTCGGTAACGGTGGCGTACATACCGTTTTGAGTGTGCCACGAAGGGTGCGAGCACGCTCGCGATAATAAAGCAAGGGACGCGCACAGGAGGGGGAGGAAAAAAACGCTAACAACATAAAGCGACACAATGCTCGTCAGGTTACGCGTCGCAATTTCTGTGGGGTTCGAAATCAGCGGGGTGGCTCTCGAGGAAACGTTCAGTCGGGTAATTAGACAACACGGAGGTTAGTTGTTAAGGATGGAAGTGTTTTTGTGCTTTCTTCGATACCTTTTTTTCCCCACCCCGAATTCCTCGGGTAGCGTAATAAGATTGGAAAAGCGTTACTACGGTGGTCAAGCTTTGTTCGTCCGACTATCGATCCATTCATCATCCGGCTTTTTTTTGTCCTCTCCGTTCTGGGAAATCGGAGGAGACTCGTTAGCGGTGTAGTTCCTTTTAGATTAAGCGATGTTGCGCGACGCCCATGGTTCACTGTCAGCGTATTTGCGCAGAGCAATTTGTTAATTTGAAGCGGATAAGCATCGGCTATTCCCCAAAGGGGAAAGCTTCTGGTATTCAGGGTGAAATTGCGTATTTATGCCTCGCATAATCCGACCATTCTCCAAATGGTGGCGAATCTATCAATGCCGTCGCATTACCGGTTTCATTTTCCTACACCGATGGAGACACACAAAAGCCGTAAAAAATAGATTCCGTCCGGCCGTTTCGTGGGTCACCCCCCGCGACACGAGGATATCGTTCAATTTTTTACTTTCGTCTCGCGTCCGAGCAGGAAGGTCCGTGGACGGTTTATTCCAGTCTTTTTTTTTTGCTTCCGATCTCCGCAGAGCAACGAATAGATCGAACATCCCCGACAAACGATATAGGAATGACCGTTTGCGACAACAAGAGGCCGAGCGCTTGATCGATCTATTTCTGATTATCCTCATTTCCATTCTGCACACAAAATAACATTCGATTCACGTGGAACTTCCATTTTCTTCGCTACGAATGGCCCCCCTGATTCGTTCTCGATATCACAGCCACCGCGTGCTGTACCGTTTAAATTTTATTCGACGATTACCGCCGCTGGCTGCCGTCGACTCGACGAAGATACGATTTCCTTTCAATCAGCAGTCGAATCCTTACGAGGCGAAGTTTACGCCACGCAATAAAGTTCTGTCTCTCCGTCCAGGACGGGGACGGGACGCCAGGAAGCGCTGTATCGCTGCGAGAAGAAAGAAAGAAGGAGGAGCAGATAGCAGGCGGAAAAGTAGCGGCAAGTAGGCCTGCGAGACGCGGATGATTGCGAGGAATAAAAGTCGCAGGGTGTGACTGATCGTTTATCTTGCGACAGGGATAGAATGTTAGGTTAGGTAACGTGTACATGCGAGAGGAGAGTGCGAAGAGAAGGAGAGGGCCCAGGGAGAAATGAAACTGTTAC
The DNA here is from genome assembly GCA_963583965.1 of Nomada ferruginata. Classification (NCBI taxonomy): domain Eukaryota; kingdom Metazoa; phylum Arthropoda; class Insecta; order Hymenoptera; family Apidae; genus Nomada; species Nomada ferruginata. The sequence goes on from OY757216.1 coordinate 5,598,239, forward strand.
GCGTCGAGGGATATTAGGGTGCTTCGGAGCACCCAACCCTCTCAGCTACGCACGCACACATCGAGAAGAAAAATCGTCGAATTTGTACTTCTATGATACTCGTTTCGCGATAATGCTTTCAAGTGCCCGTCGCCGCATTCCCGTCCTTTCATTTCGTCCTTTACGCGACGAATTCCTCGATATCGATACGATGAAACTACGCGGAGAAATTCCGTTATTAGGTGGAATTTAATCTTCCCTGGGGATTCGTCTGTAATTGCACATTTCGTTTTTCTTCAAGGCGATGGTCGTGTTTTGAACTTTGAGAAATCGATATTTTTTTTTATTGCGTTCTTTTAAAGTACACGCCTTCGAAAGTATCTGTGACAAAGGATATGCCGGAGTTCGTAAAAATGACGGAGTTATAGGTATTAAATGCCGAAACGATGTCCTCTAGATCTAGTTGTCCGATTGACACGAAATTTGGATGGGCTCTTCAGCAGACCTGTCGCTATGGCGGGTGCTAGAATCTTTGAGCAATCTTATTTTCTTCTAATTTTTTGCTACGGTGAAATAAATAAAAAAACTCTAAAAAATAAAATTGAACTTTAAAGTGTCGCCATATTATTTTTAACAATGAGATCCTTTATCTCTTCTGTATGGATTGTAACCACTGTCATAGTGAATAAAAAGGCACCTCGTTTTTTTAGTTTGGTCCATTACAAAGGCCGGAATCATGTTAGCCATCGTGACATGTTTTTATAAGATAACTTTTTTTTAATGTTTCGTCTTGAGAAAAATATACAATGTAGTTACCATACCATTAGTAACCATATGTGCAAAAAGCCTAACACATCACAGTGTTCCGATGTCGAAACAAAAATTCTCTAAGATGGCCCAAAAAAAATGACGTTAACACCACAAATACCCCATGAATTGAATTGTAAACCTCGAGCGTCGGAGAGGAAGCTTTTCTTGCCGAGCGATTTACATGCATGTTACCTTCGATCGTCGCACGACTCACGTGCACTTGCGCTAAGTTATTAGCTAAGTATATACTCGTTATTAAATTTCCCCCGGTTCCTACATTCTTCCGCGTGTATCCGATGCACGCAGAATCTCATAATTAGCGGCCGTGTCACGAGAGAGCAAACTGTGTTTCGAAATCCCGCAGAAGACAAGAACTGTTGCTGTGTAATTACCTAATGAGCTAATTGGATTAGCATTCGCAGTTGTCGCGAAGTTTCCCACCGCTGCACGAACATATCGAGCACTGAGGACACTGTTCGGCCTTATCGGATGGAGTCGTGTGCCGCACGTAATTACACCATCGCGAGAGATAATATGCTAACGAGACGAGCACTTTAATGATATGTGTGAATCCTACTGTAAACGAGTTCTCGCGGCGACTGACTAATAGAAACGGGTAGCTCATTGTTGGACGATTATCGCGATCGATCTTTTGCGATGGAACGGTTGCCCTTATTATTGGAAACATTTTTTTTTCACATTCTCGATCGTTAGCGAATTTGTATGCACGTGAAGCGCGCCGAGGAACGAAGTAGAAGTATTCAGGGAGGCCACCCTTTAAAAAGACGTAGCTAATAAAAGTGTCTCCGCGATAATTAGCTTTGGCAGAGAACGGTGGTCCTTTTAATTGTTATCGTTAAAACGACGAGGAACTCCCGTCGACGGCAAAAAAAAAAAGATACGAGGGTCGAAATAATAGCGAGAGATAAAAGGAGGGCTGTACTGACTTAAGGGACGTCCGTTTATGATTGAGGCGGTTCGTGCTTTAGTGGCTATTTAAAAACTCTGCTTTATTATGTCCCCGCCCGCCGGCATAGAGGATTTTTATAATCATTATCTTTCTTGTATTCGCCGAGACCTGAATTCTCTAGTCGAAGCTCGGCATTCTAGTTGCATGTTGTCCGATATCGCCCCCCCTTGTTACGGAGGGTAGACCTTAATTTTATGCATCGCTCCAGCAAATGCTTTATCTGAGAGCATTTTAATAATACCTTTGTACAGAAGTCTCGCCTGTTTCGTTCAATTTAAAGAAAAAAAAGAAGCCACATGCTGCCAGAATTATAGATGTAATCGCCGGATACAAATTGGTCGCATATCTACGCTCTCTCGCAGCGAGTAGAACAAAAAGTACAATCGTCTGGGCGTAAATGTAATACGTGAAAAAAAGCGTATCGTTATTTCTCCGGCGATAATGGTTCTCTAGCGGGACCGCGCCAGTACTCGCAATATCTGAAAGTGACGATCTCTGACGAGGAAATTCCACGGGAACATATGGTGCATACCTTCAAGTCGGACGGGGTCGTCCGGCATATAATAAGGAAACGACCTCGAGACGCGTACCCGTGACCCTCGCCGATCCAAAAGCACCACGGGCCTTCGTCAACGACGTCACGGCAACTTTACATACGTTTGAACTCGACAATGCACGGGTTAAACGATATTACATACGCATTCAACGACGCGAGAACGCGAGCCCGCTGGGTTAAAGCGGAGATAAATCAGAGTAACGTTATTACAGCTCATAGAAATCGTAGCCACTTCTGAATCCATTAAGAGCGCCGCAACGCGAGCGCTGTTATTTCGTAGTGAAACTACTCCGGGGCCAGGTGTCAGGACATAGCTCGGCGGAGGCGAGGCACCAAAGATCTACGAAGGTGTGCAGAAGGTTGACTGATCGTGGCCGATTCATCAGAAGGTTCCCATGAACGTCTTTGCTAGGTTCAATCCCTTGGTTGTCTTTACACGCGTTCCCCCGCTGCCCGTGACGCCTCTACGCGTGGAATGAAGGGCCTTTGTCATAAAGGTGAGTCAACCTGCACGGAATCGGGTCGTCCCTGACAATGGATTGATTTAGTGCACTTGTGTTTGAGGCGGCCTAGGAATGCCTTAGACAGATCTTAGCTAACCCTCGGCCACACGCGTCCCCCCTACATGTATGTTTTGGTACATCTAGGACCCTTCGTACGCGTGAAAATTCTATTTACCATAAAGCGTTCATAGTGTCATCTAGCCGAGATTAAAAGGGGACGACTACAATTGAAAATTGTGCAGTAACTTTTTGGTTCGGTAGTATTCGGTAAATACGTAAATGAATATCAGGTACGTGAAATGGCTGCACTTGTACATAAACCTGCAACTAAATACTCACGTATGTGCACCAAGCACTGTGCTGTTTATTCTTCTATTGTAATACATGTGGCAGCGTGTCACATCGTCGACCAACGTATCTACGTTTTCTCCACCTACGTTCCCTTCCCGAGCCGTGCTCGGAAGCTTCGTGGATTATCTTGCCATTAAATGCGTGGTCACGCACACGCGTTTATGACGCGCCCCTCGCATGACTCCACCTGCAAATCCGCGCCGCGCTTAGATTTGAAACGCGCCCGTACCTATCGTCCACGGCTGAACGAAGTAGAATCGATTAGCACCGAATAACGCGGGGGTTCCAGAAGTTATTCGATTCGTAAGCCGATTTTAAGAGCCACCAGATTGTTGCCAGAGAGCCGGTTACGTCAATCCGTGCGTTGTTTTCGAGACTCAACGTTTGCCTCTCCTCTCCGGCCTTTGTTCGTTGTAAAAGTGCATCGGGCGTGACGGTTTTTGATGGACGCTTTTATTCGTGCATTTTTCAATAGCTACTTCATGCAACATTGTTTTTTCGTTCGCGTTCCTCTATTGGTTTTTTCCGGGCCCATTGTTCAGAGGTGGCACAATTCCCCGTGAACGTAGCAGAATTCTTAATTGCCATTTCGTTGTACAATGCCGTTTTTGTACCCGGCCTCGAATTTTCTACGATGCGACGGCAGCGACGATGGCAGCCTGCGAGCTCGATGGACTGGCGCGAATGAAACTCGGCCATTTACACCAGTGACATTCGGAGAACGGCGTTGACAGGGACGGCTTGCGAAATTACATCGACGAAAACGTTTTACGCTAAATGGGACGTCTGTGCAACGGCGGTGCAATTGCTTTCGTTAGAAATTCAAGGAAAATGGGATTGAATATCTAAAAACGAACTGTCTATAAAATCCAGATTCCTAGCAAACTTCAATTAATAAAAAAATTAACACCTTTGCCGTTTCCAATACCAACTTCTAGGCAAAGGTTTATAATTCGCGCTCAATGGATGTTTCAAATGATGCGATTCCATGCGGATACTCCCCCACCCCCTTCTGATTTTTAAGTCACCCACGAAGTTTTGAGCACACTGCACGTTCGTTTAAGCAAGCAGGAAGCTAAGGGCGGCCATGGCGGATTAAGGGGCCGGTGAAGTGGTGCAACTTACGATCAGATTTCACGAATGAGCGCACCGTGGCTCTAGCTGACAGCTGGCGAAAAGTCTGTGCACTTTGCCGCGAGGAGAGGCAGGTTGCTTGGAGTTAATCCGTGTTTCGATTCTAAGCAGGACCCTCCACTGGATCGAGGTCGATGATATTATACCCGCCACGGTTTTATTTCGGGACACGGCTGACGATTAAAATTCACGTTACGGAGTGCCCTTGACTTTTAACGAAGCACTTCGTGCCTCTTCACCGGGTCTGGACGATACCGAGGACTGTCTCTTCGCTGTCGAATTTCTTCGAATATATTTCTCCTCGGCAGCCTCGTTGAAATATTCTACTGCGCCTGCAGTATCTTCTTCTTTAAAATCGTGGGGCACAATTTTGTGCAATTAATTCAGCAAGTTGTCATTATTATTTGTAGCCTTATCGTAGCACTAGTAAATCTAACCGGTGCAGGCGTGAATGCCGTGCATTGCCGTAACTGCGATTGGGCGAAACCAGTCATTGGGAAGGCTTAGAGTCTTAGAGGAATAAAACAGGCTTACCGGAATGGCTTATAGATTAAAGAGAGCAATATAAATAACTTATAGGGTATTGATGAATAATTGCAAAGCACTTCGATGTGTTTCCCCTCGTTTCATAAGAAGCTTTCTGTGAAAAAACAAAAAAAACCGCAACAAAATAGATAATTATTTTCGATGCTCGTTCCACGAACGATGCGTATGTCGATGTTCGATCGTACATCACCGGACGGCAAAAGTCGCCTGTTTTTGCGCCAGTCCCCGTGAGGGATGATGCCGCGCTGCCCCGGCTATTGCAAAATGAATGGTTCATCGGTGCACTCAGCCGATCGGCTCAAAACACGTTCTCGTTGTTTTGTCGCTCCTCTTCTTTTTCCATCAAGCCCCGGCGAGGGATACATTCGTATTAGAGCGGAAGAAACCAACGTAGCCCATTGCGCTCTTGTTCACGTGAACCGGATGGGCGGGAACAGATGGAGAATGGAATAATTTCAGGAATAAATACGGGGAGGTACGTGTTCCCTTTAACGACGCGACGGGACGAAGGTACGCGGAACGGGAAATCATACAGGGTACCAACCAATTCTCCGTGCAGTAAAGAATCTTTTTTCAGCTAATGGACGGGGGATAAAAATCGGAGACAAAGTGTCCGGCACGGCAAGGCTGTGTGATTAGCGGGGGAGAAAAATTTCACCACGGTGACATTATGCGCACACGGGCGCTGCACACTCGGTGTGAAGCATAAACCGAAGCATAAACCGGGCGGGCGAGCGTAAAGCATAAAATACGAAATGCAACGCAATGCCGGGTGACAGATGCCGTTTATTAACACTGTGCATCGTCAACGTGTCTCCTCTGTCTCTGTAGGTGTGCGTTAAAACGGACATGCTCGTGCACACACGCATACGTATATTCGTAACGCATTCGACCGACTGGCGCGAAGTTGTATTTCGTTTAGCGCCACCTTCGAACTCTGTCACTGCGAAATAGCGCTGCCGTTTTTTTGTTTTTTCCATTCGATGCCACTTCTGATTTTATTATCCATTCGTGTCGACGACGATGAAACTATACGACAGGGAAATTTTTCAAATCGTCACGAAGTGAGTTTAATCTACATGTCCGTTCCGCCAGGAAATTTAGATTAGACAGCTATTCGCCCGCTGCATGCTTTTTGACCATTTTGGGCGAACACTGACTAACGGCACGATCGAAAGCTTTCGCCGGGAAAGCATGACTGGCGACATTGTTTCTTTTTTATCGTTCATGCGCTTTTATACGGCCTGCGCGATAAGCCGTCGTCTTAGAACACGGTAGTCCACGGAATTGAGATGGATCGCCTTCGTTCGAACGTCGACCGTATTACCAATCACGATGGCATTTGAATTTATGTACGTGTACGTTCGTGGAAGTTCCGTCCACGTCGGGCGGCTCTAAGAAATAGTCCCCTCTAGATTAGCCCTCCCCACCAGAGGGCAATATGTCCACGAATGGCCCCTTAATGATACGAATTTATGTTTTTCTTTTATGGACTCTCCATAAAGTTCTTTTCCATCTGTTTCGACACGCCAGACGTCTTTTTTCATGAAATATAGAAACAGTTTACCCGCGGCAGTTCTACCTTCCGTCACGGGCGTTTCTTAGTTCGTTCCTTTATTTATTGAATTACGTCTTCGTCACTTCTGTAAGAAAGTTTTCTGTATCCCGGAACGTTAAGCGCCCCATTACCGTGAGGGTTCTCATTATCGCCGACACGAATTAGCTTTCGTGGCGTTAAACTATGCAGAAGGCGCCACTGTGCATCTAGCACGGGTCAGGCGATTAAGAATTAATCAACGCCCCCTTAATTGATTTACGTCCCTCGCTTGTCCACTTAAGGTATTTCTTTCGAGCACCGATGTTTCCATCTTTCTTACAGACCAAATCGAACCCCCCGACAAAGCGTGCCAAGGCAGAACAATCGAGCAAATATTACTTCGCAGTGAAATCGGTCAACAGTGTGTATCCATTTTAATGGACACAGCGAAGCGAGTAATGGAATAACGCGGAAATTGTGTTTTATATAGGCACGGTGAACCCGACACTCGAATTTACGAGTGTGAAATCATTGCCAGTCGGTGCCGCAGACGGGGGGAAGATTTTCGTGATGTTGTTGGGGGTTGTGCTCGAGCAACCCTCGTTCCTACGACACGTGAATTAAATGCATTTTACACTCTGTTTCCCCGCCACCGAGAGAGGGTACCAGTCGACCCTCTAATGTCCGGTGACTCGGCAAAGTGCTAAGATGACCGGGGCATCAATCTTCACGCTTTCTCACTTTTTGTCAAAAGCCAGAGGACGGGGATAAGTCTTCCTCTATTGGTTCCCCGACGTTCACGCGAGAAGACGTTGTCCCGACTTTTGCCGGAGAGGCGTTCAACGGAGAAAAAAAGAAGAAACGAGGGCAGCTACTCATGCCACGAGAACTAGTGGTTTCGTGCATCCTCGGGGCACTTCCGGTTTCGAGACGTTGAAAAATCATTCGCTTCCCGCCCTTCGTGTGCGTATATATGCATCGTTCCGGGCATGACGAATCGAAAAAGCAGACGCGTATGCCTCTCATGAATGCTCGTTGAATATAATATTTAACCGATAGTGATATCGTCATCATTATTATTAAAGGATAGCAGTAAAGGTCCGAGACTACATTATGGTGCAATATATGTAGCGTGTTTGTATTTTCGATAGGTAATTGATAAGCGGCATTACAATCAGGGATATTATTATACGCGACTACAACAGTGCGTATAATAAGATAAATTAGACACATCTGTTCAATTTATAATTGTATGTTACACTGATGATAAGTTGCTTCTCCTACATCGGAATTTCAATCTATCGAAATCGTATCTGATACCAGCATCATCTTAGGAAATGCCATTATAAGTTAATGTAGTGAAACAATAGTAAGTCCGAACGATAATCGCGTTGATTGTTTCGCACAACGACTTCATCTGGCGCGTCTTCGCGAAAGCAAACCCGTACATACGATAAAATTCCTCGCCATCTCCGTGCGAATTCGTTTCTTGCTTTCGGATTTCCATAGAGTGAAACAGCCGAGACGCACTCTATTTCCGAGAACGAGTGCCGCGACGCCCCAGAGCTTCTTATTCCGAGCTTTTCTCGCGCGGTGTCGCGCATAAAATAAGTATTATGCAGAATACTACAGAGCGAGGGTTTCGTTGGCTGTTCGTTTCACCCTTGGCGCGACTGCTCCTTCCCGAAGAGTCTCTCGGGCCAAAAACTAATAAGATCGAGTGAAATACGCGAGTCTTCCGGGCAATAGCCTCCGAAAGGGCGACGGCAGTAATCGTGAGGCAAGACGATCTTCGAATTCCTCTAGAATATCGTGGCATCTCTCCATGTGCCTGTGTACACGCGTACCGAGCAATATCTCTTCCTCTTCTTCTCCTATCGTTCTTTTTCATACGCCCTGCGCATAAGAAGGTGGCATACACCGCGGGCGAAGTACGAAAAGAAAAGAAAGAAAAAAAAAGGAAAGAACGAAACGCGACATTCATCGACATCGTCGCCTTGGTGAGGTCGCGGGATGTCAATAGGGGGGGAAGTGTTGCGTTCTTAGCAGCGTAAAAAATCGCACCACCAACCGCGAACCGAGGCAATAAGTTTCGTTGGTTTATCGTTGACGCTTCCCTGAAAGCTGCGACGCCGAATCGTTGCAGCGACCGCGCGTTCACGGTTGGCATGCGACCACTACCGGTGGCATAGGTGCGAAAGATCGACGGGGGGATGACCGTGTACGCGGGCACCACCCCGCGCCTTCCGACGGCGTATATCACTGTACGTTGCGCACTATTTTTACCCGGGGGCCGACGAGTGTTTTTCAAAAGTCCGCGACGCGAACGGAGCAAAAAGAAGCGGCATCGTCGGGCATTGCATTCGGATACGGTGCGCCGCAAATCGTAGTACTTCGGGATATTCCGTGACATTTTTATGGCCCCACTTTCGAGAGCTTCTACGTGTCCTGAGTACACGCCGCGCGAACGTAACGGCTGTAAATTGAAAATTGCTCTCTTTGGCTTTTGGTCGACGAATCCTGGGAATGGGGTTTCGCGGCGATCCAGACTGTGGGATTAAAATGAGAGGGCCAAATATTTGTTCTGCCTAGACAGTGGGAGCGCTGTAAATCACGAACGATACGAAAGTTCACGCGAAGAATGAAACATTCGAGACCGGGCCGCGGCGAGAAGAATTAAGTACGAGCCGTATATGTAAGCGCCGCATTCGTTCGGGTGACGACCGCGTCGTGGTGGAGGGCTGTGGCTGGTTTTGTCTGGCGGTTCCGCAAAGCAAATATTTTTCTCGCTTTACTACCGTCCGTCGCGTCACTTTCACGAGCTACCAGCATTCGTTCGCGGAAACAGGAGCAATATCGTAGAATGTAGCCAACAGTTTCGGTCTGTACGTTGCACTTCGGGGCTAAGGAACTCGCACGCATTTCATCTCGACGGAGGATTTATCTCGAGTCCTTGCGGCTAGGATCGCGAGGTCGAATCGTAAAGCCCCGAAATTGCGGCTTTCAGCCTTTATTGCGATCCGTATATTAAAATCTTTCTAATTAATTCTATGGACGGGGATATTTCATCGACGACACGCGAATAATAACCCATAATTCTCGTCCGGCACGGGACAAACTCGGTTGCTTCGCTTGCCACCGCCATCGTTCCGATGAAATATTCATTTCAATTTCAGCATTGTCTTAAATAGTTCCATAAATTGCAACAAAACTTCCAATGTTCCTCCCTCCCTTCCGAGAAGCCAAGTGAAACGTTTGTCTGTACACCGGTCGCGGTACCCACGTGCTCTCGGCTCAGCAGCTCTCTCGCTGCTCGTTTTTTCTTCACCGCGTGCACGCGTGCGGTGGAGAAAGAAAAGGATTTGTCGAATAATTAATCGTCGGACGGTCAGAGAGGTGGTCGCGCAAGTGGCGGTCCGGTTGAAACGTACAGTAGCCAGTAATGCCGGTAGTCCTGACAGGACGGGGGGGTGGAGGCTGACCGCAAATTAATCCTCGAGAAAAATTCCGGCTGCTGTAATATTCCCTTTCGGCGGCGCGAAAGCGTGGAACGACGACAGGAGCGGACAAACGACGGGGAGGATGGAGCCTCACAGAGAGACGCCGACGGAGGCGCGAGGTTTAATCGAAGTCTCGACCTTTAAAGGTGGCGAACGTTGTCCCGCGCCTGCTGCGACATTATTTATTTATTTACGCCACATTCAATTATGACCGCGGGACCGCAAAACTGATTGCACCGGCCACGGCGCTGGCCGACGTGTGCTCGGGATTCGCGACGCTATTTGCATGCAAATTCTTTCCAGACGCGATTCCGCACGCGGAAGAATCCGGACCGTGACGAATCGAGGCGGTATATGCGAGGGCGAGGCCCCCGACATCCGACAGAGCCGACGCGGCGGTTACCCCTTCTCACCTTCGACCTCCGTTTCTCGTCACCTTCCGTCTTCGCGTGTCGTTCTTTATTGCATACAGCTTGCCACTCTTAGACCCGTGATCGCGTCTCTCTGAATTATTAACTCCTAACTCTTTACTGCGCGCAGTAACTTTGGCCGCGCTACGATCTGCCGTCAGGATTGTTTGTTACCGAACCGACCGTGGAAATGATTCTCCTGGTAAAATACGTCGCGCATCGTTCTTCCTCGCGTATCATACCGTTATGCAATGAGCCGTGGCTTTGCTCCAGGCGACGTTCCGTTGCCTCGGCGCTTCTCGGGACCTTTCGTTGGAAAATGAAATCCACGGTTATTGTAGCAATCGGCAGAAGGGGGATCGAGGGGTAGTTAAATCGGGACGCATTCGAAGGAGCCTACGTACATATGTCTTTGCACAAGTGATACGTGCTCTCCCAGCTTGTTTCAGAAACCGAACAGTAGTATTACTCACCTACAAAAGGCACGCCGTGGGCGTATTCGAAGTCCCTTTGTCAAATAAAATTGATAATACAAGAAAGATCTGGCTCGGCGGGCCGCCACCCGGGGCGCAAGATGCCGCTGACAATAATCTCGTTGTAAACATTTCGTAACAACATAATTGCTTGTTCGGCATCGGGCGTGCGCTCGCCTATTCCCTGTCTCTCTTTATCCTTGCCTCTTGGTCGAGAAAGAAGCGCCGGGGGTCCTTTTAAATTGGCGACTTTTTCGGTCAACAGTCGACCCTTCCGGAAGGTCGGTAGCAACCGCCCTTCTCGTCTGCTCGATTCTCGGCCGTGAACAACCCTATAGACACCCTACGGCTATGCTATAATGGTCACGGAGTAAGGGCTGAAAAGAAACCGTTCTCGAACCTCCTATACCTATATACACTGTAGCAATTCGATGTATATAACGCTCGCGTCGACGAATAGAATTCAACTTTCACCGAATCTTCAAAGGAACTCGGATCTCCGTGGTTTAAGGTGAGATTTTGCGTTTCTCCCTGGGTTTCTTTTATCCGTGTCCCCTTTTTTTCTTTTTTTTTTTCGTTAGGGTGGAAGATCCTTCGGGGGCCACGCTGCTTGTTTGCGACAAATGTACCCGACTTCTCCCTTTTCGCGGTTTGAGACAATATTAAAGCTCTTTGCCCCGAGAAGAATGGTTTCACGCCTGTATCTATGCTCTCGTTACGTTTCTATGAACTCGGCTGTTTTATTTCCTTTTTTTCTCGCCAGAATCGACGAAAGGTTCGATGAATGATGGATCGGCACGATTGTTCGGTTGCGTGCCATCGCGGAAATGTTGCTCGCTTATGCATGACCCGCACACACGTCGATTTTTGACAGATGGAAGATGGCCTACGCCCTGACTGCAGCACGTGTTGCCAGCACGTGCCTGTCCAAGGGTGTGAAAGTAAATTTCGATTAACTGCAGTGTCACGCGTAATGCGTGATGCTTGTATCCTACCAAACTATAGGATAAATATCGCTCGAATTGCATTCAGCCTTATAATGCACTCCTAATATTGAAACACTTCATCTCGCTACGAAACACAAAGGGGATTCACCTCGGACAAATATCGATCACCGCGAAGGATAACAGAAATGCTATATCGAATCCATTTTAACTCGATGCTCGTCGTTCGTTCTTCCATCTCCACTCGCGGACAGGTTCATCTTCCATTCCACGAGCAGCTCGGAATCGGTCAAAAGTCGAGATGTACTCACGCTCGTTCCCCTTTCCGACGTTTTACCATGTTCCTTCGTCCACGGAACGTGGTCGTCTTATCGCGTTCTCGATAACAGAGAGGCTGCGCCCGATTGCGTTCGTCTTATTCATTTCAATGAAGTCCCTGCGGAATACACGAGGGCACGCACGTAACCATGGTGCACGTGAAATTTCGAAATTTAAATCTGTCTGGAACGTGGGCGAAGGGTAGAAAGGGGGGAGGAAAGGGGGCAGAGTTCCACTGCGATATTATTATAGCCACTCTCTCGTGTTCCCCGTATTACTTTTAAACTTCCGACGATATATCACGAGTGGAACGGGCAGCGGTCAGTTTCTGCATGGATATCGCACGGACAGGGGCTCCCTATAAAATACGTCCGAGCCATTAATCCCGAATAGAAGGAAAATATTCAGCTCGACGCTGAACGACCACGTCGCGGACCTTAATATGAATACAAAAGCAATATAATTCTGTGTCTATTATTTATCGTTGTGTCGTTTGCGGGCGCAAAAGCATTTCGAGCGAAACGATAGAGAGCGGAGTATGTAGTCGGTTCTGTTGTTGCGCCGGTGTTCGCCCGTAGTGGGTGCATTTCGAATGCGTCAAAGGGCCGTTTTGCAGCCCACTTTGCCGGTGACGCTGTCGCGGACCGTAAAAGGGATTAACACCTTGCTCGCGTAATCGTCGATCGACCCTTTATTTCGCGTTTTATCGTCCCGAGGGCGATGGTAGCGCATCGGTTGCAAACAAACGCTATCGCGAGTCGTTTGCTCGTAACTCTGTTGTTTACGCATTCTTTTGATAAATTTCAACGTGCTTTACAGTACTTCGCAGCATCGTTCGATGCATCAAAGCGGTAGATGTGTGCGAGAATGGAGCGACGCGTGAAGAATCGTAACGGCCTTCCGCGCGGTTCTCGCTTTTCGCATATTTAACTGTCAACGCGTTGACGGTAATGAAATTTTCCTTCGCGCGTAATGATAAATTCTGGCCGCGGATAATGGAAACGTTTTACAACGTCGCAAGCTCGTTGTAACGTTAAAAGCATCACACGAATTCAAATTCCGGCGGTCCCCGTAAATTCACTCGAATTCGATGCGAATCAATCCGAAATGCACGGCAAAAGCAGAACGGCCAGGAACTCTATTCATTATTCGTATTTTCCATTCTACGCGCTTCTCTCGCGAATATCAACCCGTCGGCATAATTTAACGGGGGGGCATTGTAATATTCGCGCGGGTCGTTCGTTCTCTACATTATCGAATTTTCAGCTGATTAAGTGGCACGGACAGAACCACATGATTAAACGATTAATATACATAGCAGGTGTACGAATAAAACAGGGAAAAGTTGGCGGCGCGTAAGGAGAATTATCTTCGTGAACAAAATTTCACGGCAGGAAATTCGAGGCTGTTAATCTTGCTTTAATTTCAGTTTAAGAAAAGAACGCCTTCAAAGCATTCATGATACATTTAATTTCGCGGAATCAATTAATAGATAACGATTACAAAAATTTGCTGTTTCAGAACGAACAAATTTTTCTTTATTTTCATCGGCCAATATATTTCTACTTTTTACCGCACAATCTACCGCTTCCTCTATGTACATGCACGTCACTGTCGGCGATATCTGCTAGCGAATGGCGTCGTTTCCAGAACGGATGTCGAGCATTATCGCGCCAGATCGGGGCAATAACCATCTTAAGCCATTGTTGATCACCGATTTTCGTCAGCAGCCATTCCGGCTAGTAAAGCCTATTCGCGCAATTTTCTTCACGCAATTACTAGAAGACCGTCGGTGATTTCGGAACGATACCCTTCTCGCCCCCGCTGTCTCTTGTCCCAAATAACACCCGCGGTACCTACGAGGGTGCTGAAGATAACTAATCCCTGTTACCGTCGACGTTACGTTTTACGTTGATTGCGTCAACCCTTCCCCCCAGTGTCGTTGGACAGGTCGTCACACTTATCTCCCACAGAGTGGGACCGACTCCTGGTGCTTTTAGTCTCGGATATTCGCGTACAAGCGGACAGGGGATTGTCGCGTCGACGTGCTTGTTAACAACATTGTTAATTTCGGTTCGAGGCAACCGCTTTAACGCCCGATTCTGATTAGGAGGCTCGCGCGGCGCTTGATTAGAATTGCCAATCTCGTGAGCTCGTCGTGTCACGGTGTAGATATGCAGAAGGTGTATGCGATGGAACGTGTTTTTGTGTTCCAAGAAGCGAAGGAAAATTTCGCGATCCGAATTAATGGAGAATTGTGGCATAAAGCATTTGCAGATTCTTCACCGATCTTTATAATTATTCGCAGAGAATTCAATCCGTCGATCGTCGATCATCAGATCCCTTTGTTCCCTAATAGCCCGGAGGCTGCTCAGGTATCCTGAGCATTGCATGCGTGCAAATCGACATACGGCAGCCCGAAGGGCAAGCCTGTTTCTGTCACCGGTGTCCCGGCTGATTACCGTTTCCATGCTCGAATAAATTAATAAAGTCCTGTCGTCGACACGTTCGTCGATCTCGTCGTAATTATTCGTGCGCGATTTGACAAAAAAAAGGAGCACGCTTCTATATCTGTGAAATTGCCGTGCAGACGGTCACGTGGGCGCGACTAATGCGACGAGGCACAGTATTGGCAGCATCGATCACGTTAATATGCAAAGCAAATGCACCGACAGTTATCCTCGTCGATGGAATTGCGTGGATTAACATCGAAATAGTTCCTAGATCTTCGTGAAACTATCTTAATCTCGATCGGATGGAATTCAATCGTGAACGCGGGACAGATGAAAAATGATTCCGTCGTACGCTGGCCGCTTTTCCGGCGCTGGAAATACGGAGAAGTCAATCACATCTTGACGGGAACGCGCGCGCTGCCCCTTCCGGCGATGCGATGCCGGGACAATAATTGGACAGCAATTAATCCAAGGGAAAGAGAGTAGCGATACGCGCGTGCAACGTAACGTTACAAATGACACATCATTGCGCCTCGAGGACGATCCATTAAGCTTTTTCTTAAGTACTATCATTAGTTCCGACGCCCGCCTTTATCAGGACCTTCCTTTCTGTTCGCGTATTACGCCACTTCCCCTTAAATCGCCCGAAAGGCCGGAAAAGGTTCATTTCGGAAGACAGTGAGCTTCTGCTCGTTTCCCCCGTCTCACGCGGTCCCTTTTGTTCGCGGAATATGCACTTTCGTAATTCTTACCATTCGGCAATGTTATACAGAGAAACAGACCCCGCTGTTCCATCTTTACAGCCGTTTCATTTGCCGCTTAAATTTCGCCTCCGCAGATAGAGACGTGCGTCGTTTATTCACAGATGAGTTAGCTTCTAAAGCGACGGGATATATCTCTTGCCTTCTTCTTTTCGCCCTTGCCGCTCTACCGGTTTAAGCTTTATTTCGCAGGACAGCGCTCGCCTGTTTACCCGCTCGCGTTTCTCTATAGTACGTTGCTCTTCTGGAAGCGCCAAAATGCATTTCGCTCCTTCCTACCATTTTTCCCACTCCCCTTGCCGCTTCTTCGTTCGCTGGCTGAAAAGACTCGCGTACTCTCAATCCACTCCCTCGAAGCTTGGTCCCCGTTTCGCGAGTACACGAATGTAGGTGGAAGGCGAGACTCTCGCCTATGCCGGAGCCACGGCAATCCTTTCAAATCCTTTTAAGTCAATTCTTCTAATTTTATGCTCGCCAGCGCGGATGCGCCTTTTACGAGCGTCCCCAGCCATCCTCTCCATCAAATCTACGAGGACATCTTTCTCCACACCGGCGCATATTACTCGCTGGATTTATTCACTCTCATAAGTCCCGCGCTTCCGTGCGGCTATTTTGACGCGACTGCTCTTCTGAAAACACCGGCGTGTCGTATCTCGCCGCGCATACGTAGACGCACCTGCGCGTACAGGAAAATCTGTTCTTTCAGCGCGATCGATTGGTGCTACGTTTTCGATCGTAAACGTCAATGGACGCGCGTTAATCCGTTTTATTGGTAATCCGGCTCGAATATCACGGGAAAAGTTGTATCCGTTACATTAACACGGCCGCGTGACGCGGTAACGGCGTTACAGAGGAGTGTACGCGTTGCCCACTCGAATATTGGCTTTTACACCTGCCATCGGCTCCCGGGTTCGAATTATTAAATTGACACACGTAGAACGGTCGTGTAATTTACGTGCATCGCCACCGTCGGATGTAATCGACACGCGGTGAAATTGTATTGCTTCTCACTCGCCGCTGAGAGTACATCGCAGGTAATCCAATTAAAGCGAAATTTGCCAAGCAGCGCTGTTCAAATTTTCATCCGCACGTCTCTGTAATGCGAGCCGTAGGGTGGCTACGGATCACCGTGATACTTTAATAGGTATTTAGTTTGTTTCGCTTACGCGTCATCCGGTTTGGATATTCGCGAGAAAAAATCCCCAGCCAGCTCGGAATACGACGGACGCGAATGAATTCGTCATTAGATTCACCAACACCGAACAGGTTTTACTTTAACGCACTTTCCCGTGGACCTCTCTATTCGTTTAGGATTAGGCCGTATCCATTGGATTTGCCCAGTTTTTCCAGCGGTCCGGCAAATCCTCTAATTCCAGCTAACGATGATTCGATATAGTTTCGTCCACCCTACGAGTATTCGGTGATCGGTCAATCCTGTTATCATAATATTTCTGCGTTCGTCCGGGTCCGAGTTTACTCCTCATGGCGTTTCTGTCGCGTTCCAAGTTCGGTCGCCAATTGTTTTCGAATCAAATGATACCGGCGAGAGAGACGAAACTCGGGCAATCGCGTTAGCTGAGCCAATTTCCCCGAGGAAATAAAAGTTACAAGCTTATCTTGTCCGGCAAATTAAAACGATGTTGCGTCTATGAGCTACGTAGCGCGATTCTGTAATTAGCGTAGCGCAGGGGATATTGTTTGCCAGTTTCCACGAACGAGATCAGCCCCGGAAGGAAATTGCGCATCCCTTCTCCGAGTAAACGAAACACGGGGACCGTGCACACGAGCTTGCTACGGGTCGATAATGATCCCCGATAATGATCTAGCTTCGGGCCGACGTTCGACGTTGTTTAAAACATTTTCACACGACGACGATGACGACGTGGTCGACGCGACGGCGGCGTTTTGAATTCCTCGAGGGATGATCGCGCTTTGATGAGGGTGAGAACGCCCCGGGGGTTAACTCGTATTTCACGTGAGGCTTGTTGTCGGGTGATAGGCATTAAAATGGCGAACGGCGCATCGATCAAAGGCCTGACAGATTTTAGATTGCTCTCTCGCGCGCACGCGGTGGCGGCCGCGTCGTTTCGACGTTTTCGTGGCTCCGGACCTCGTCGGGCCGACAACAGCGTCGCTACGCAAGGGGGGACGCGTTACGAGATTTCATTGCACAGAGAAATTCTCTACGCCATATCCATCGCGACAGATATTCGTATGACGGATCGTCGTTCGACTATTTAAATTCGAGAGGACCGGAATGGCTCCGCAGTCGCCGCGAGATATCGAGCAGATGAAACTGTCGGTATGCGTGATGGTGTTTTGGAAAAGTTGAGCAAAACTGGCGCCAATTTTTTTTTTGCAATTTTGTCAAGGTTGTAAAGCGGGGGACACTGAAATAATGCTCGTCTGACCAACAGGGAGAATCTGTGACGAGATTGTACATTGTTCCAGAGAAAACTATGAACTCCTAGCGTTAGTATTCGAGGCGAATGATATTTGAACGAATTCGTGATTGTACTTCTAACATGAGAGTTCGGCGTTCGTATTTCGGTCGGCCGAATCAATTCAGCGATTTGGTATTTACTCCTTCCAGACGACCGACCGTTGCGAGACTGACCGAGGGGTCCGGATGGCATGCTATTATCATGCGTGACTATTGTTGGACAGAGAGTTACCTCAGGCCTTTGAGCCCCGGTCCGATATGAGCATATTTGAACTCACGCACACGGTGGCTGGTCCATCGACGCGGCACGCACTGGCATTCTGCCTACGAGGTGTTTGAATTTAATCAACTCGCTCATGCGTTCGAGATACGTTCGTCGTGCTAACTCGCACTCAAAGCCCGATTAACATCAAATACCATTATCGTAGTAGTTGTCATAGATCACTGCTTTAAGCTCTTAGGCTGGCAGACCGAGAAGTGAATGCTTTTATCGTACACAAAAGGTGGACCTGTCTGAATTGTCTCGTGACTCACCTGTGGGAAATCAACATTTTTCCATTCGCCGTATACTGGGTATATCACGATCTTACTCGTGTTCTGTTTCTTCGTGCAAACGAACTTCTCGCGGCGCGAAGCAACGATGATATCAAACAGTAAAAGATTCGGTTCGGCACGAAAAACGCAAATGAATGCGTCCCTCTGACTCCTTAATTTTTCATCGCCAGAACCGGTAATCGTAGCGCGAATTAAAAGTCTCTTCTCCTCTCCCCTAAGGAAGTATCGCGCACAGTGACAGATAAGCTTTTTCTATCTTTGCTCCATTGTCGAAGAGCTGCAGCGGAAACATTGACTGATCGGCGGGACACCCTTAGAATATATAATTACCAACCCCCTCGGTTGGAACAGCCAGACTCCTCTTTCCTCCTTCTTCCATCGCGACCCGCACAGATCCAGCCACTGCTGGTTGCTACAACACCCCACTAATAGGGGATGACTGTACCGTGACGTCACCGAGAGGAAGAGAACGAGAAGAGGCGAGGGCGAGAAAGAGAGGAATCGCGTGATTGATTGACCCATTCAAATGCTTATGAACGGACGGCGTAAGAGAGTCAGAAGTTCGTTGGTAGCTGATTGGCTCGTCGACCTATGCCGAGAGAGGATCGCTGGTCGATCAGTCTTTCGATTGTCATAGGCGCAGATAAATAAATTATTGTCCGAGCATGTCGATCCTAATGGAAGGCGGTTAACAGGCGACATACGTCATTGTTAGGGGGGCAAAGGAAACTATTAAGTCACCAAACAATCGTTAAAATCGTAAGAGATTGAGCTGCGCCGAGTTTCAAAACGCTACGTATTAATGTGCCATCAAATATTTTCGTAGAGTTCAATTTTACAATACTTCAGTGTTCCGTTATAGTGGTCGGGGAAAGATCGCAAGGCGTAATTATTCCGATTGCTGTTCGGATATACGGGTCAGATATACTTTTAATGAATATACGAATGAATTTATATTTCCAATACGGTGAAATAAAATATTAATCAGAATCACGTATATCATCTTCCGGCGTGTACACGTTAATGTATCGTATATATTCTATTTGCAAACAAACGATATTGCCGGGAAAAATGAGAAGCGTGTATACGCAGGGATTTGCAGTTGTTCGTCAGTGTCGATCATGGACTGGGGGTAGTTTTTCGGACCCGCGGCGGGTTTGATTAATTAATCCATCTCGCGAAATAGAAGCGAGAGCTGGGAAAGCCGGGTTGGCGGCGCGGAATTTCGGTTTGTATGTACTATATTGGTTGCTGCAAACATCGAGAGGGTCCTTCATGAAAGGGAATCAATATTCCCTGTCCATGGGTTGACGTGAAATATTTTTTGATATTAGCGCTTATTAGCCTGCAGTCGAACAGGTTTAACGATCAGTGGGAAATGGAAGAATTTCATTCTGGCTCGCGCATGCACATGCATCCCCCTTTTTACGAATGAGCTCTCAGCGTGCCGCAACCTGGCCATTTATCTGGACATCGATTATTCCTCTTGTATGGACAGCGAAGAAATATATTTCGCGAGTGCCAGACAAAAATTTCGTCACACTACTGCGCCTTGTATCCACATTAAGTAGTAATTGCATATATTTCGAAATTATCGCGCTGACAATGCGACAATGGCATTCATTCGACGAGCATTATTTAAATAGAAACTGTTCGTCTAAGCATAATAGTAAATAATTACGTGGCTGTTAATGCATGCAGGGCATTGTACTAGTTGATCGATACCCTGCACTGATTCGCCATCGATTCTACTGGACTAATTCTGTCGTCAGATAAATCAACTGTATCACCGATGAAACGAAAAAAAATCTCTCTCTCACGGACTCACCTTATCGACTTGGTAACCCCTCTGCTAATACAGACGATAATCTATCTAATCCTTCAAATGGTTTTCCGAGCAGAAAAAGTTTTTTTCATCCTTGTTCCGGTTGCTTCATAAACGGCGTGAAGTTTTCCCGTGAAATTGGGTCGGCAGGGGCCCCGTCGACAAGAGGGGATCGTACTTTATCCCCTGCCCGTGCTTCCTCTCTTCTTTCCTCGAAACGCGTAAAAAATGCAATGGACATTAAGCAGTCGTCAGGATGGGCGACGGTCCACGAACGATGAACGAATGCTCGCAGAAGCGTGAATGATCGAGGACTGGACGATTCAGAAACACGTCCTCGATTATTCCGAAATTTGGTTACGGGCAATACGATTTTCTCTGCTTCCGTCTCTGTTCTTCCGTTCAGGGAGAGAGATATCCCGTTATTTACTTCGGTAATCTCGTATGACGGATCGCCACCCTCGTCTCCTTTCTTCAGTCTCCGGGGGTTGATACGAATTTACTTAGAGGGCTGATTTTCCCGTCAGTAGTTTTCTGTCCTGACTGACCGGTCATTTGTCCGGACCTTATCGCACCCCGGGGACCGTCCGTAGGTTATCCCGTCCGGTCGTGGCTTGTCCTGGATGTTAGATGCATTTCCAAGTGGCTGTCCTTTCGTGGACCTCGGGGAAAATAAAACGGGCCAGGGAGTAGAGACCAGACAGCATTTATGACTTTAAATCTATCGTGTTTGACGAATCGTAAACCGCTTTGGGATTTATATAGCCTCGTTTTATGCTCTATTAGCGTAAATAAGGAATCTCAGTCGTATCGTCTTTCCTTGAGCACGTTCAGTCTCGTGTGTTCAGTTTGCTCGATCATTCCGTTAAAAGCAAGTTAACGTCCGCTTGTCTACGGGGTCGTGTTGCTTGAAATTCTTCCGCTCGCGTAGCGTGCGGTGTAGTCGGAATATTTCTAAAGGGCCGGGAGTTGTTTGGCAATGTTACGGTAAATAGGTGTTAATGCGAAGCATCTTCGCCGAGGGTGAGGTTCTGGCGAGTGCGGGGCGTGCACCCTGCGACGAGATTGTAAAGGACGGCCATCAGAGCGGACAATGTATTAAGTACCAAAGGGACACCATTCACGGGGGGGATTACCTTAAACGCACGAGCAGGTCCCATTGTCTAAACTGATGGTCCAATCCAACTGGCGGAGCACTAACTGAATTCGTTGCCACCTCGTCGACACGAAGACCTATCTTGACCGATTGGATACGCCGCGGTTCTCTCTCAAACGTTCGTAGATAATGCATTCCTCCTTGAGGCGAACTCTAGCTCTTCCCCGTATATAAACAGAGTGCTGCGTGTACGCAGCGTTCCCAATCTAGCTTAATGGCGACTTGCAAATTGGTTCAGATTTAACTGGAGTTTTATTGCGTGCAATAATTACGCTGGCCGTCCCCGTTAACGACCGGCATAAAACGTCTCCAGAGATACTGCGATGTCTTTCTTTTAAGAATCTCTCTAGAACCTGCCGTAACAGTGACGTAATGCGCATAACGAACACTCTGGCCGGTAATAAATTTATTGTCAGTTACTGATAGCACTGCCTGGCTAATGATGATGCAAATTATGAATGTAATTCATTATGTGTCGGTAATCGAAGGTTTTAGCGGCTGGAAATAGCCGCGAGGACACGAGCACCGCGTTATTTACATATTTTGTCCTATAAACGACGCGGACAGCCTCTTTTTATACTCGTATCTTACGAATCTTATCGTGGCCGACGCTTTGCAGCGTTCCACTCATGCCGGCAATTATTTATAATGTTTATCGTAAAACGAGGGGGGGGGGGGCAGTTTTGCTTTCTAATGATTTTATTCTTCCGTTTCCATCGCGGTCTTTGTGCTAGAAAATCCATTGCGATGGCAGAGAAATATTTTCCATCGGTGAAATATATGTTTCCAATGTTTGAATCCATATTTCGACTTGGCGCGCTCTTGTGTCGTGGCTAAGCGGATCAATTAAAATTCTATTATTGATAACCCGATGTTGGATGTGCAAGTTGTGTTCGAATGGGAAACATAGCGATAACTGCATCGTTTGTACAACCATCACCCCCTCCACGCGTTGCACTCCACGCAAGGCTAAACAAGGCAAGAATGCATGTAAAGATAGTTATCTAACCTACAGACACGTTGAACTTGAAACGGTCCGATTAATTCAGTTTATCGGTTTACCCGCGAGATATTACCGACAAAGTCAATAGCATCGCTGCATTAACTTGGAGTAGCGTGTAGCCGGTTGGTTAAATAATTACGTACACTCGATTAGAGTTTGGTCATTGGCGATTCCTCGTGCAAACAGCCCGACCCCTCCTCCTTTCAGCTTCGTCTCGTCGCAGCCTCTATCCGCTCGAGAATCTAATCAAACATTTATGCTAAATCACGAAACAATCCGCACGGATTCAGCAAATAAAAGGGCCCGCAGCCCCATTTCGCTGCCCTTAAAGCCCTCGCCTGGTCATTTGACTCTCCTATTTACTCGTGCTCGACGGACAAAAAGTTGATGGACATTCCGCGCCGGACAAAAGGCTCTGGATTGAGCGAAAGAGAAAGAGGAGGGCACCAAACGGGAGGAACCAGCGAGACCGGTAGCAGTATGTAAATTCTTAGGGTTAGCCTGCGCCCAGACAGAGCTGGCTTTAGGGCGAATTTGCATGGGCCACGCATTTGCGGCGACAACTACCTTCGCCAAGGTCCTCCTGATTGCCCTCGTTTATTAAGATTAACTTTTCTCCGGTGTAATCTCGGTGCGCACGGTAACTGGACCGTTAATGTCCTCAGGTTCACCCATTGTTTCTCGAAGATCTCGATTGCAGGGAAAATCGCCCCCGATTTACCGCCTTCACCTCGATCCGCACCTTATCTGATACAGGATCGATCGGAACACGTTCACCTTATTAATGAGGAATAATTATTCACCGATGAGGAATAACGTCTTATAGAGGCGTGTATGAAAACTAGTTATCGCTGTGCACGCCCGTATAAAATTGTGATGCGGAACGGGCGCAAAAAGCGACACGACTCTTTGCTTCTTTCCGAGCGGCACACACAGCTAGCATTAAGTGTTGTAAAAGCAGCCGTTGTAATAGCTAGTTTTATGCGTACCCGCGCCGCGGTTGTCGGGGCTTCTTGCATCATTAACGGGTAATAAGAAAATTGTGCGCAGGTAACCGTACACGCGGCGTAACTGAAAGCAACAATTAAGTTCTGACATTATTAGTCCTCTTTCCAATAAGTGTGCGCGCGAGTGAATCGCGCACACATAGGTTTGCCGGGTCGTGTGCACGCTAACCGAGTCGTTCCTGCACGATTCACGCTCTTTCCTAGAAGCTCGGAAATTTGCGCCTCGGCATAATTGGCACACGTATGCACGCTCGATCACGTTGATGCCTTCCCGCTTGGGAATTGTGCACGATAAGCTGTAACATTTCGCAGCTGCAACGTATTACGCTTAAAGCGTTTACACCGTTCTTTCAGTTTCATTCAAAATCGCTAAGCACTTTGTATATCTGAGTTTAATATCTATTCGAGTCTAATTACACCCCCCAATCGTGCACCAGACATGACGAAACGAACGATCAAACCGACGACCCTCTTAATCTGGGAAGTCACCCTGTTATATAATACAACGGTTGATTACATCGGGCATACTCAAACCCCCGGGCAGAAATGGAGTCCGAGTCATTTATCAAACTCGACGCCACCCGCTCTTCTTCCCTCCTTTCGTTCTACTCGCCGTTCACGGTCGCGGCGTTTTCGCGCGCTGCAATTTGTATTACGCGCTGTGGCCTCTCCTTCTCTCCCTCGGTCGTGAGCTGTCGAGAATCGATCCTGGGAACCGATTACGAACGGTGACACCGGGGAAACAGGCTACGCGAATCTTCCACGAGACATCATCATTCTATTTCCGTGCGACTCGTCGTCTATCTGTCGTGCTCGGAATTCAGCCACGCTATATACCGCTACTATAATACAATCGATCTCCTCCGCGAGATATACGCGAGCCGTGGGGGACGGAGAAAATGGAAATTATGTGCGTGGTTACATTTGTTCCTTCGGCTTCTCTTGTTTACGCCGTGCCTCTTGCTTTTTCTGGCGCCCTCCGTAACGATCTGTCAACGATGATGTATGAATCGTATCGTCTCGTGTGATGCACGTGACGTCATTCTTGATTCGATCACCTGAAATATCTTTTAGATCTCGATTCTGATTGACGTTTACATTTGATAACGGAAAGTAATGAATGGGAATGTAGATTTGTTTAGCGGATAAAAGTTACTTCTGTGTACTGTTTGCATCTCTCAAGCATTGCAAAATATCTCGGGAAATTGTCGCGAGGGAACACTAGTCAGAATCCGCGGAAGTCCAGCAGGTCTGAGCCTAGTATCGTAGGTTCAGCTAAAACCCTAAACATTCTATCATAGTGGATCGTGCAGTGAACACATAAGCACCATCGAGACCGTAATGGGATGGTCAGCTATCACGTCGAAGCTGCACCCTTCTCTTATATTCTAATGGAACGCCGCCTAATAATGCTGGTAATTTACTTGTCGAGGAAGCCCGCATATTTTTTTCGGTTTCATATATCCTAAATGAAAAAATTGACTTATAACGTGATATCCTAACAATAAAGAAATATGTACTTCAATCAAGTGAGCATCGTCGTTCCAGGAGGGATTAAACCCTGCCATTCAATTCGTTTTATTCGTTTCAAAGGAAACCTATAATCAACATACAATTCAGTCCACAACTGAACTCCATATGGTGTGAATGCAGAGTGCAATTTTGTTCATTACACCTTGTCTTCATTGCACTCGGTCAATAATCGTAGTCCTAGCTTCCTTTAGGCGCAAAGGAAATTCGACAAACAGGGGATAAATACAGAAATATATACACGTCTTATCGCCACTGAAATATTTACAATTCAGATAACCTGTTTCCCATTTCCCCAGTTGCTCTACTGAAGCTCTAATCTACTGAATCGAATAACTTCGCGGAGCGACAGTACTCCGCAAATCCACATACAGTCCGCGACACTTGATTAAACGCAATAATATTTTGTCAATATTACTCTGAATTGAACCTCAAATTAATATATTCTATTTTTCCACAATAATAGACCCTATTTACCGAAGCTATACACATTTGTTTTATATTAAAACAATTTTCATTTTAAATATTTACGTTTTTTAGAAAAAATTTACGAATGTTCTTGTGTCACTTGAATAAACGCATAGTAAATTAAACAAAAAAAAATAATATTTTTACAACGAATATGCTTTATTAATACTTTGTATGTCCGTAATTTCTGTCTATAATTTGAAAAATGCGATTTGGAATTGAT
The DNA here is from genome assembly GCA_963583965.1 of Nomada ferruginata. NCBI lineage: Eukaryota > Metazoa > Arthropoda > Insecta > Hymenoptera > Apidae > Nomada > Nomada ferruginata. Next base: position 5,623,694 of record OY757216.1, read on the forward strand.
TTATATAGTGTGTCCAGATAAGATTGTGGTATTTTTTTCCACTCGGCTTCAATAGCATTTGCAAGATCCCCCTGGTGAGAAAACTGCCGATTGTTCATGTAAACTTGTCTTGATAAATATCCCCAAACATTTTCAATGACATTTGAGTCCGGTGATAATGCTGGCCAGTTTAAACAATTTATTTCCTGCTCCTTATGCCAGTCCTTAATTAATTTTGTTGTGTTTATGGCCGCATTATCGTGTTGAAATATACAATTGTTATGTTTCATAGCGTTATAAATTTTCATTTTTGGTGATTTCAATATTTCGGGGTATTTTTTAGCATCTTGTCGTCCTTTCATAATTTGTAAATCACCAACTCCATTGGAACTTATGGCACCCCAAATCATTACTGATCCTCCTCCATGTTGTCTACGAGATAAAATTCTTTCTTCCTTCCTCAAAGCATGATAATAAAATGAATTTAACGTCGGTAAAAACGACATTTCTCCATTCAGTTAACCAATTCATATGATTTTTCGCAAATTCAAGCCTAGCTTTCTTATGACGGTCTTTCAAGCACGGTTTTTTCTTCCATGATTTCCTTCTAATAGCAGGTGTTTTTTTAAAAAATGGCTGTACAGTGCGTACAGAAGCTAAGACACTATGTAGCTTGTTCTGCAATTTGTTTAGCACTAAAACTCGAATTCGAAGCTATCCGAAGAATTGACCTCTTATCTCTGGGCGATAGAGCCTCTTTAGTTCTACCTTAGTACGACTTAACATAATTTTCTTTATTTTTTAAATAAGGACGAATAACGAACACACTTGTATTTATTCTTCTGGCTATCTCTCTGTTTGAATATCCCTCCTCTTTCAGTATTTGAATTTTCCCCATTTCTTCAGTATTAATTTGCACTGATCGCCCCATTTTTTCTTTTATACAGAATTCTTTGGCACGACTTTTTGCGACATGAGTTTCTACGTGTTATAATTGCTACTAAGCAACCAATTAACAAAGGAATAGATCGCATAATTGGACAGGCATAGCAGAAAAATAAGATGCGTTTATTCAAGTGACGCAAGAACATTCGTACTTTTTGCTATAAAACGTAAATATTTTTATAATAATTAAGTAATTGCCCAAAAGAAATGTGTATAGCTTCGGTAAATAGGGTCTATTATTGTAGAAAAATAGAATATATTAATTTGAGGTTCAGTTCAGAGTAATATTGAAAAAATATTATTGCGTTTAATCAAGTGTCGCGGACTGTATGTACATACATTTGCACAGTATTATAGAAAGTCGACGACGAGCAACGGCTTGCCACTTGATCGTCCGTTCTTCGCCGGGGATGTTCCCCCAGGACGCGTCGTGCGTCGGTGTTTTCGTGTCTGCGAGTTCCGTAAGCGCATGAAACGACGGAGCGATGCATCCAAATGCATTTTAGCGCGGATCAAATGCATTACGCGTATTGCGGACAGAGACCGCAGGCATACACGGAGCTTATAGGTTGCATGCGGAAGGGATTACGCAACGGTCGGAAAATTATTGACACGGTAGGACGGGGAAAATCTAAACGAACCGCGACATCGGCTGTACGGTCGCCGGTGAAACGATTTAAACTGTCATTACCTGTCGATCAAAGAAAGGGATCCGATCGATGATCGCACTCGTACGTCAGATTTGTCAGGAACAATAGGGGGTTGAGGGGGGGGAGTACGACCACACCGACGCCGGATCAAGACTTAATAACGACTCGACGTCGGATTTCGGCTCTACAACGAAATTTAGGAATACCATCATCGGGTGCCTTTGTACACGGAAAACAATGGGCCGCATTTTTGCGATACGTACCGCTCAATTTTTCGCCGGGCTCGCGTTCTGCGCCACAATGGCCTTCGCCATGAAAGCTTGGATGCGCTGCTATTGTTGTGCTTTAATTGTTTCGTGTATTTTTCATTCCGTGCCCTTCTCGTCATTGCCCGTTTTTTTATCCCCTTTATCTCCGGTGCATTTCGAAAAATATTTTTCGCTCGAGGTAATTCATTTTTTTTTTTGTCGAATTGATCGGATTGCATCTCTCTCTCTTTTTTGGTTACTTTTTTTCTCGATAACCTTATGTATTCCTGTCGGCGGGTCCGGTTGTGTTCGACTTGAAGACTTTTGGTTACGCGAAAGTCAAGGACAAAGGAAGAAGGTAGTCGGGCCGCGGTATGGCCTGAAACGAGGAGAACGAAAAGGAGCATGGCCATAAAAATTGGTGAGCTCTCAACAGGAGGGTGGAACCTCGTACGCCATCCAGGAGGTGCTAAAATCTGGGGCATAAACACTGACCGCGACGTAAAATGAAACTCCAAGTATTGAATCGTCCTTTCGGCCTTCCTTTCCTTCGTTTTGTTTTCCCTCCGTTCATTCTCTCTCTGGTCGGCATAAATCACTGCCGCCTTCGTATTTATATTCATAGGCGCGTTGAGGAAGATTGAAGAGCTGCGGGGCCGCTGGGAATTGCTCGTAAAATCCGTTAGATTGTAAAATATTGTTGCGACGATCCGAAAGGCCGACCATCTTCCGGCGGATGTTAGAAGGTTACTCGAAGGAAGATCGGTCATATACGGAGGCATTATGGCGCGGAGTCGGACTTTCTTCGAACGGCATTTCTCGAAACTAATAACGTGCCCCGGGAACGATTACAGAAAGATATATGGTACACTTTAAAGGACATTTTGACACGAAATTTTTACAGCTAGCATGTCGCGCGACGTATTAAATACTTCATAAAGTACACGTGCGCATCCGCGTTCTGCGGTGAACCGCTTTTACGTGACCAGCGCAGAGCTGTAAATATTTATCTCTGCCTGGCCTGCGGTAACGATATTCGGTGTACGATCTGAAAGGTCGATCGGCAGAGGGAAAAGGAGATGCCAGCGAGACCGTGTTTCGCCACTGAAATTTTTCTATCGCGGTGTGCTTGTATAGTATTTGTGCGTACAGGGATTCTAGGTGGGTGTCGTTGGTCAACAGGACTGTAACCGCAGGCTCGTAGGTAACGCTTGTCTGGCGGAAGTCTATGTGCAACATCGATGAGTAATGCGACATGAATGGCCAGTTATTAATCACAGTTGCGCGTCAAGACGAAGGAGACGCGCGAGAGAAACTAACCGATATATGCCTGGGTCGATAGGGCACTGGCGGAATATCGATTGATGATTTCTAGTGCACTGCGTTCTGCACTTCAGTCGACAATTGTATCTGCACCGCCTAATTGTCACGTGATGCACTAGCGTGTAATAAATGATACGATTACGTAGTCGTGCGATAATTAATTACGCACGGGGCAGTTCGATAGAAAGTTGATCCACGGATGAAGAAGAAAAAGACAGTTGAGCGTTATGTATTCTTCGACCGATGTCAACGTTATTTCGCTCTTGATCTTCATTTGCGATAGGGTTCTCGAGGCGCCAAGGGGTTCAAATATTGTATCAAGGTAGAACCGGATCACACCGGCAACACACAATGTTGCTTTAATTAAGTCGTATTTCCTAGTGCGCGTACACGCCGGATGTCTACGCCGCATTATAATCAGCAGGTTGGAAGTTCGATATATTGGCGTAGAACGGCACAGTGCGCGGCATCGTGATTTGCGGACGTATATTAGACGTTCGCATTGGCGCGGCTACGCCGACCGTACAGAGACGTCAATTCATTAACTCCGTAATCGATTATTGAATGCTCTTCCGGCGATAACGTAATAGGTATTTGCCGCAATTAATTACATTTACCACCTGCGGGCAGGGATCCTCCATTCAACACCTTTGCGTTTAAAGTTCACTTTCATTTTGCTCTCCTCAAATGTCCACTTAGCTGGAGCCCATTGTACAACCAGTCCCCTCAATTATTTTGAGACAATGTTACGTTGAACGTGACAGCCGATGGTAATTAACGCAGTATGGCGCTTTATTTATACTGTCTATATATTATGTATCTCGCGATGCGTTCACGGTCATACGTAGGTACATAAACCCAGTACATATGTAGCCCTGCTTGCCGCGTACACGTATGTACATATAAGGGACATAGGCATCGACACGTGCTACCAGGGTGCAGGGGGTTCGAGTTCGATCCTCCCTTGGTCGTCCTCCTCCCTCACGCCACCCGGCCGTGCAGAGGGTCAGCAGAGGGCGGTGAAGGGGTGGGTGACAGTGACAGATGACCGCTGTCCAGAGTCCAATACGTATACCCACTGGACTGGCGGACAGTCCATAGTGTCCTGAAGCACCTACGTAACATTCCCTCGACGCAAGCCGCGTGTGCGTACGCGCGTGCTACACGATAGTAATTCGAGGTTGCACCGGTCACGGATACCCCGCGAAATGTCACGTACCTATCTTCCAATGTCATAGGTCGCACCATTCATCGCCACTGACATTTCGGCACTCTTTCCGGAGGGGCGCGAAATGTTAGCATTCTTCGTGAAACAGCTTCGACAGAAACAATGATTAGCCTTGCGCGGTGCACGAGCTACCTTCCACCGCCACCGTGATATTCCGTTGGGAAGATAAATCTGTGACTTTAACGGGGTTTCGGGAATGCGAGTCGAACGCGCGAGCGAAGATGCTATTCAACGAGGACAGATAGCTTATTGTTAGTTACTTGGCTCTGAAATATTTCGGACTTCCTTGATTTATGTTACTGTCACGGTGTTGCGCGTACACCTGCGCGAACGAAAATTAATTGCTGCGTCTTCATTGATATTCAGCTTTCTTTTAAATGCGTGCGATTCGATTATGTGACGCAGCATTGGGTTTCGTTACTCGATCTGAATAGTTTATTCCGTATTAGAGCGAGATACATCTCCCAGACGAGAAGTAGTAATATTTATATTGACCATTTCCATCAATCTTGCACGCTCATCCAGAAGTAACAAGATCCTGGAGCTTATATCGCTAACAATCGCGACACTCCATTCGTCCCGCGACTAATCAATCAAATCCGTCCGGGACTCGAAACTTTTCCACGATATCAGCGTTCAGATCCGGGCTTATCCTTCGTCCAAGAAACAACCCCAACTCGCATCCACGGGGATGATACCAGATTCGGAATTCCTAGCAGCACTCAAGCGACCCTTGACTAATTACCGGGGGATGACTGGCATCTTCTCTCACTTATCTCTATAGCTGGCTCCCTTTCAATCGAATTACTTTTTCTACGTATTCACTCGGGCGGCGTCCCAATTTTTTGGCTAATTGACCTGTGTGGCTTCTACGAGAGGATCGGAAGCAGAATTGGGAAGAAGTGCACCGAGACATTTGTCTTGTCACTTTGGACAGATTGAATTCGGAGGACCGACCCTTAACCTTCTGGCTCACCCTACTCGATGGTTCTCTCTTAAGTTTTTCTGCGGAGATCAATTTAGGAGATACTATATTGATCGCGGGATTTAATTTAAACACGTCGCCAAATCTTCCGTACCTCCGTTTGAAAAGAGGGATCGATACTATTGTTATTGTTATTAGCAATGCGACTTAGATCGCGGGTAGTGTACAGAAGGAGAAGGAAAATAAATGATGCAGGGCAGGGTGAGAAAAACGAAGGGAAGAGGAGCGGTCGCTCGAATTAAGCGTATTACGAAATTTATTCTGAAAAATCAGCTTCTCATAACCATAACCATAAGTCCCGTTCTCAGTACGCAATTTGCGTAACGCTATTTCGCGCTCTCCTCCCCCAAAGGTTGCGCCCTTCTTATTCTTCGAGGACTTTCAATTTAGCATTTTACGATTGTTGATAATAAGGGCGGGATGGACCCAGGTGGTGAGCTTCGCAGACGTACTCGTTGCACGGGGTCCGGGGACGACGATTTTCGTACACGATTCAGTATCGAAGGGCCCTTTGTAAACAGCCCTAATGCCTGGTTACGACTCGGCCGGCTCCTCACGCGGCAGGCCTAGCCGGGCGTTCTTTATGATATTGCTGGATTAGACTGAAATATTTCACACTTGGAAATATCTGCCGTGCTTACATTTTATGACAATGCTCGCCCTCTGCCCTCCTACATCCGTTACTCGCGAGCCGTCGCGTCGTAAACGCGCTAAGTAGATGCGCTCCCGTTTCATGGAATTCCGCCTTTCAAAAATACCTCTCGCGTCTGGCTAATCTCCACCTCGCAATTACGTTTCCATTCGTTGAAACTGCTCGAGGCTTACACAGCTCCGTGGACGTAATAAAAAAAATGCCACGTTATGCCCGCGTTGTCGAACGTTTCGATCGCGTATGTTCACGATTCCGCGTAAAATATGACCGCGTTCAACGCGTTCGCTCTTTGCTATTCTATTTTCTTCCTTTCCGCTCTCGTCGATTCCTTCGCGAATTCGCAGACGATGCCACACCCGCGACGACCGTGCTGGGTGAAATCGTATACGCCGTTAAGGGAGCGGTCACGAGAAAAATGGTACGTGTCAATGCGGCCTCCGCCTTTGACTGCGACAATAGGTACGAATTTGTTTCGATTCCCTGCGGAAAGCGAGTGGCACGTGATAGCGGTGTGAATAATTGCGACGACAGCGGGGATAAATAATACATCGGGCGACGTTATCGCGCGACGATGAGTTAGAGTCGAGTTGGAAGTTGGCCGTGGGCGCAAGACGACGTTGCTTTTAAGGGGTAGATCTTAATCTTCGGGCAGAACCGCGAAATGAGGAATTGTCTCGAGGTGACGAGGCTGAATTCCCTGGAAAATCAGCCAGCTCGTTTCTTATCTGACCTGGGATTTCTCGTGCCACTGTGCACTCTGCCAAGTTTCGTACGATTCTCTTATCTCGGAAATTCGGAAACGGTGACTCGTTACACCGTAGGAGCTCGGCTTTTTCCTCCCTTCCGTCCGTTCCTTCGAAAATGTATCGGCACGATTTAGGTGTCCGCCGCTCGATTCCTCCCGTCGAAGGTACGACCAGCGAAAACGGTCTAATTTGATTGGAGAGCACTAACCTCTTAGGGATGAGAATACGTTTCCTGCGAGACAAACCGATGCTCCGTACCAGTGTTTTCGGGGGCGGGATTTGAAAAATGCCGAATCCAATTTCCCTGATGATGGTCCCCCGGGATCTCGAACCGTCCACCCTCTCTTTTTCTCTGTGTTTTCGTCGCATTCACGTATACCGAGCGCGCGGCTCCAGATCCCTTCGTTGTCGACGGCTAAAAACAAATAGGGGGGTAAGAGGGATAATTCGTCTCCGTGACCGATGAGAATCAACTGCTTCCCTTTCGTATCTCTGTATCTAGAGAAGTTAACAAGTTGCCGTGTATGTCGGCGCATTTGTATCGCATACATATGGGCTTTATCTAAAACATTCCAGACAGCAGAGCAACTAGACATAATGGAGGCCAGATACGGTATTTCGTCATCCTATCTGGCAATATCTGGCGTGTCACATTTCTCATGTTCTGGTTCATTTCAATTGACAAATGCGTCGTTTTCGATACTTAGTATTCCGCAACACGGTAGCCGCGATTACAAGCCTGTTATATGCTTCGGATATGTGTGCTCGATCATCAGTAACGAAAGAGTGGCGCGATCATGGCGGGGCCTTAACGTTACGCTAACGTGTCATTACGACGCACGATCATTACCAGCGTTGGAATTGCGGCAAAGGCAGCGCAGTTACCTATGTATAGGTGCGCGTCTAACCGGCTGCCAGCCACAGTCGGGTTTAATTCCGTGTAAAATGTAAGGTCGCGAAATTATATCAGCACGGGGCTTGACCCTTTCGTACGTTGCTCGGAAATTGTTCAGCTCGTGTAATTTTGCACGCTCCGCGCAATTCTGCGTCTATGCCAGGTCTTTATTGCCCCAGCCCGTTCTGCCTCGAATCGTTATTATACTTTTCCTTGACAATAATGAAGGAACTTCTCACGGCGAAACAGCCCATTAGACGGTTGCAGTGATAAAGCAGGGTTAAATAATATTTCCGCGAAAGATACGCGACGCGGCAGCAGTAAACACGATAATGTCTCATTCGAGCATCCTTTCATCCGTGCAGACTAATTAACGACATAATATGTACTCGGCTAAAGAAGTTTTGTTACCAACCATGGTGACACAGTAAAGGGAAAGGGGGAAAGAGAGAGGATTTGGTCTTGCACGGTCATCGTTTGGAAGTCGTACTAATTAAGACTTACGCTGTTATATTCGTGGCGCGCAGTATCTCTCCCAGTGTCGCCGGCTTAAGCTTGACTGAGCACAGAAACGGTAACGCAGGCCAGACAAAACGTGCTCCACGGGGGTGGCGAAGAGAAGACCGACGGCGCTATGTTTAGAATGGGCTCGTTTCGTCGGCGAAGTGCACAAGATATATCGTAGGACATCCTGCCCGCAGGAATAATCCTTGCGGCGTTCTGTCGACCCGCAGGAATTGCGTCACATTAAACCCCGTCCGCGAACTTAGCTCAGCTTTCGGAGACGAACAATGAGCTGACAAATATCTTAGTCCATCGTCAGACTCCCCCCGTTGCGAATGCTTCGCAGATTTAAGCCGGACACCGGTAGCATTTTAAGGGGAGACTCGAAGATTCCTCGAATAATCGTGGATCAAAATTGATAATCCGATTACGGCAATGATCTTGGGCACGATACCGAATATCGAATTGGAATTGTAAAACGCAGCCTCAGCTACTTACCCGTGAATTCGATTTACGAAATATCGTTTAGAGCATTTATCCCTCGATATTGCGGCGCTAAGTGTCTCAGACTGGTCGTCAACATAGTTTCGTCAGGAACAATGAGGTGACGAATGCTATCCACCGCAGCGACGAGCCCCCAGGGCGTCCATTTCATCGACTTAAGCCGGACATCAGTAAAGTTGAACATTTGGAGGGGTCGGCAGTTCAGTTGGAATCTGTTTAATAGATCTGGGGTCGTTGTCATTTGCCAATGATATAATCCTGCGCCTTAGGAAAGAAAAGCACGGCTTTTTTTTATTCCTATACCGGGATACCGCGAACGAGAACGTCGATCTCGCGCGTGTGCGTGTCCGACACGTGTTTTGGACGTGACTGGAACCGGTAATCGGCAACGGAGGCGCGCTTAGAGAAAAGGAGAAGAGGCGTCGATGGAGTTGTGACGAGGGCCGAATGGCGTTCATAAATAGTAATATCTGTCGGTTATCGAAGAGAGGCTCGGTGTGGTAACGAGCCATCAGCGAGCCAAGGCCACATGGGTCCCGATAATCCCAGAAGGGGTTACCGAACCCTTGTCGAATGATTTGCGAAAATTTGAATCCCGCTTCTCTATACTCGCCTTCTCTTTTACTGGCGGTCGTAACCTGGATACTATCCATTCTGTTACCCTCCATTTCTATTCTTTTTATTTCTTCACCCCATCTGTTGAACGTAACAAGTGAACGGCAGACACTTTGGTTCTCTTGCCTAATTTCCGTCTCCCTTTCACCCTTGATAACTACACGACAGTCTTTCCGTCTCGGTCCGCTAATGATTTTCAGAAGACACGCCACCGGTTGAACGGTACAACTTAAGCCGCGAGAGCGACACGATGTTAATTAGAACGGCGTCTGGAAAGCGTACCGCAGCCCCTAAGAGAGAGACTTAGTGACTTGACTTGATTTCGAGGTTTTAGGCCAAATTTGAATTAGGGGTGGCTTCCTGTAGAAGCGTCCAAAGGCATCCACCGGCAAATCCCGTAGGAAGTTAGCGTGGATTACGGGGCACATCCATCACCCGTTTCTTTCGCGCTGTGGCGTCTCTGAGGACGCCAGGAATAGTATTGTCGTGACGCGTAACCACGCTTCGATTTACCCCCGCGGCTCAAGGGGGTAATTGTGTCTTGAACTTTGAAAAAATCGAACTTTTACTTCTTGCGTTCCCCTGAAGTACATATCTTCGAAAATACCTGTGCCAAAGGATATGCCGGAATTTGTAAAAATAACGGACTTATAGATATTGATTGCCGGTACCATGTTTTCTGGCATGGAACTAGTTGTCCGATTGACTTGAAATTAGGCAGGCCCGTCGTCATGGCCGGTAGTAAAATCTTTGTATTACGGTAAAGTAAAAAAATAAAATCTAAAAAATCCATTTGAACTTTAAGTTGTAGTTAAAATGTAGTAAAAAGTTCCATGTAGTTAAAATACTTGTGACAATATGTGTAAAAGGCTGATGCAAAGCAGTGTTCCGTTTTAAAATAAAAAATTCCCCCTTAACCGCCGTGAATATACAAAGAGCGTACGGATTTACGATAAATTGATAACCAACGCTTTTGCGGGGAATTCTCTCGGCGAATCCGTAGGATTATGAATTTCAAATTTCGCCCGATAGGTGACGGCGGGGACAACATTACCGTCCGAACGTTCCTCCGAAGTTTAAGGTACTATCGAGACTTTTCACGGCAGATTGCTTCCGTGATCGTTCGGAATTTTCGAATTTCCACGAAGTTGCAGCGTCGTCGCGGAGTATAACGACCTCTTCCTTTTCGTCGAATAACATCATCCCCCAGCCCAATGGCATCCCGCGGGGAAGGGGAATTTAATCGAACGGACGAGACGTATAAATGTAAAGTCTTTTGTGTTCTGCGTCGCGGATGAGTTTCACGCCGGGGCGAAACGATCGTTCGTAGCTCGGCTAATTGTTTCGTTCTGAATCCGCGATACCATTGTCCCTTAGTGTCGAACCGTCGTCGACGTATCCGTAATCACGTGGCCCTCGGTGCCGGGGCAACGTAAAACCTCGCGTTGATCTGCTTTTAAAAAGGCATTAAACCCGATCGCGCTTGGGGCGCGATCTCAGAATAATATCTCATAATTAAAGCGAAGCCCGTGGCAGACGAGTATCAGTCAGACTTAGCGCGGCGATCTGTCAAGTTGGTTCACGAAAAATCCAGACTGGAAAATCTCAACCCTTTTACGCACGGTCACGTGACCTGACAGGAAGGGCGACATGAGCGACCGACACGTGACCCCCCTCGTTCTCCGTGTTTCAGATACGCGTGTCAAATCCCAAAACGAAAACCTTCGTCTCCCTTTCGTTTCCCTTCTTCTTTTTTTTCCCTCCTTCTCTCGCCATCCGTCTTGCCCGTTTTTTTTTGTATCAACGATATCTTCCTCGTAACCGCAAACCAACTGTCGTCTGCAGGTGAAAACTTCGAAGTGTACGTCTGAAAGGGTGTACAGTTTAATTAAATCCTTTCGTTGAATTCTGGAAATAACGTGCTCGGGAAGTTCCTTGCAATTGTGTACAATTTCTTATCGTAATGATTATTGGGAGATAATTCTCTTTATCGAAGGGGTTGAGGAGGAGAGAATCGGAGTAATTGGGAACAAAGAACGCGCCGAACTCGTGGTCTCAATACTAATTCCTTTTTTTAAGTTTCCTTCTTCCCCTTTCGTTTCTCTTTCACGGTGACGTCACGGTGTCCAGTTCACATTCGGAACGACGGAAGACGGCCACGTTAATGGCCTCGTAAAAGTTAACGACAATGTTCTCTTACGATTTTCCGCTATCCTTCCTCGGAGCCTGAAACTCGTGGCCACACGGCTATTCGTTCTGAAAGAGTCGCGACCGAAATTATTGTCGCCGGCGTGGAATTAATTTCCGCCCCCCTGCTGCACGGGATTGAATTTCCGTGCCGTTTGTAGCGGACTTTCTGTCGGGACCGTACGTCGGGATTAGAAAAACTCATTGGCTGCGATTCGAAAGTTTTCTTGCGTTCTGATTTTATGGCTCCCTTCTAAGTTTGCAACTTTTAATCGAATATCAGATAATCCACGTGGCAGACGCAGTTCGAGGGATCGCCTAAAGTATGAGAGCCAAAACAGTATATCTTCGCATCTTTTTTTATTCGATAAAAATAGCTTCATATTTTTCACCTACTATTAAGAAAAACAAATAACAATAAATCCAGCTTTGTCCCAGTTTTTATCCAGTTTGAAAAAAAAAATCAATTTTTTGTTTAATAATTTTTTGAAGCACCAGTAGCGATTTTTCATTGAAAATGTATTTCTATTTATACTTGGAGGTATAATAGAATCACTTGTATAAAAGTGATCTTGTATCCCCATTTAACAGTAAGTGTATACATATAAACCCCTAACTTATCAATCACAGCAATACGAAGCTACCCTTAAACTGCCTGGCTATACATATTTTTCTATTATATCATCGTTGACAGTTTCAACGATGAAGTCGTTTATTATTAGCTTCTATCGTTGTAGAGGTGACGTTACACGTACTCATAAGTTTCGTCCCCGAAATCGAGGAGGTCGTAAATCCAGCGGGCCAGGAATCTTCGATAATTGGAAGCCCGCTTAGCATATTTCTGGTTCTAATCACAGACACCAGTCAGTAAGTAAGGGCGGTTTAAAGTCTCTCCGGCAATCTCTCTGTCTCCCTGCGCGCCACCCTCGTTGTACCGAGATAGGGGCTTAGGGGTGAGACCAATCTGCTTACAACCCCCTTAGTCTGAATAATTAACCCGGGGAGAGGAGAATGCGCGCACGACTTTTTGCCTGTGTCATTTATTACGAAATCACCTTGTTCGTTAACTTCGTATTTGAATGTGAATAGGGGCGGTTCGAGAAAAGGAGGAAGAGGGCAGGGACGACAGGTAGAACCATAAGGTGTGGTTTGGCGTTTAATCGATCTTCTGGCATTTGTCATACATTGAACAAACATTACTAAAACGACGCGTCGCAATTTTTTTTTCCTTCCACTACACTTTTTCCATATTTTTTCCCTCTCATGTCCCAACGTAAAGCTCAACCCTTTTTCCATTCGCCGCAACACCTGAGCGTATTCCCAGGTACGGCACGGGATATCGGTGTCGCTCTCAGGTTAATTCCCCGTCATTAGTCACACGTCGAGCGAAGGCCCGGACGCGTCCGTGGAAAAATTTATTAGCGCTGTAGAGCACGGGTTTCACGCATAAAAGTGTGTATTTGCATGCGAGCGCCACGGCTTTCATTTGCCTAAGCCACGGAGATCCGGAACGGTTGGGATTCGTTGAGGCCGATTTTAACCACCGCGATGTGTGCGGATGGGGTGCGGCAAGGGGAGGACGCGGGGATTAATGGCGATTTTGAATATTTAATTAATGAAAGTTCGCCAGCGAAGCCTGTTTTCGAACTCGCTTCCCCTTCGTATTTTATATTTACTCTTATCCTCTCCATCTCTCTCCGTATCTGTTTTTGTTTGTTTTTTTCGCGGACGTGCGGACGTTCACCGAAAGATATTCAAAGCGTTTTTGCGATAAAACTCGTCGGTGTTTTTACGCCGCTATTTTAATTACGAAGGTTTAATCAAATGTTGAAGAAGCAAATCGCCCGTGAAGTATGCCGAGTTCCGCGCCACTGTGATTCGGGGGTGTCGTCTGCAATTATCTCGATTTGTCAAGCGAATGGATTATCACGCGAGGTCACTGGAACGTTACTTTTAATAACGAGGGTCGTTAGCCTTCTGACAAATTTCCGCGGCATCCGCCTACTTCACGCTCGGCCTCCTGTCAGACGGTTATCCTCAATAGGAATTCATTTAATCTTTGCTACGGTATTAATTAATAACGACTGCCGCCGGAAGATGATATCTCGTAGCGGGTTCTAGAGGGTTGGCGTCCGTGGCCTAGCTGTATCGGTGTTCCTGACGTATCGATTAATCGTGCTTTGAATCTGGGCAATGCACCGTGAATGATTGGTATGCGCTGCAATTTTCTAGACCGCTTAAAAGTTATATCCAGTGATTCTTATTAATATTCATGCACCATTGTTCCGTGAATGATGCGTAAACAGTTATTTCGTGGTATATGCAACTTTTGACGAGTAAAATAACTCAAAAGTATGTCTCTATAGTTTGCGTTTGTGTTCTCTCCTCTGCACTTTGGTGGAAGCGCGTGGACTTTTCGAAACGTCTGGTATCTCGATAAGCAACCGTGCAGATGATAACGTTCCCTTGTAGATAAAAAAAAAAAAGAGCGGAACGCCCTTGAAAACGATCGTTAATTCTTGTTCGCGATGACCTCGAGCCATTTGCGCTTTACCCGTCGCCTGTGCACGCTGACTGAGTAAGTACAATCGTTTTTAGACCATACTGTATAAACCCCACGGGCAGAAAGGGGTTAGAGAAGATCATTATCAGAGGCTTAACCACGCGAGAATTTTTAATCAGAGGGTGCGTACCCCTTAGGGTAATACCGTTGCTGCCGATAAACGGACAACAATTGTCGACCGGCTGTATTTAATTTAGGAAATCGCCTCGATCCAACGACGGACAATATTTATGCGGGTGTTGCCTTTTCGAGTAGGTGCTACCCCGTCGGATTACTCGGTTCAAGCTAGTCATCGAAACCACGCGGTGACATTAGAAGCGGTCGGTGCGCGAGTTACCACTTTGTATTAGATTCCTGTGACGACGTGAATGCTTCGATAAAAATACTCGGGGTGCACGTAGCTGCACGGTTACGTTCAGTCTTTTCGCAGTTTATTGTTATCGTCCAGCCGAGTATCCTGTGAATAAATTTTCCCCGTCCGTTATTGTTCCCTCGGTTTCGGAACGTTCCGAAAAACTTTCCGCCGCGAGACGGTCGGGCAGTTTGAAATTTCATTCGGGAATTATCGAGAGAATTGGAATACTTGTCAAGTAATTCCGTCCTTTCGATTCCATTTTCCCTCGGTTCTGTTCGACGGGTATGCTCCAGTGTGCCCGAGACGGGTATATCGTCGACTAGAGTCCGACCCTCGAAACCACTAAACCAAACGAACCGTGGATAGAACCGCGTTCTCTCGGTGGAGCGCTGATTAGCATCATCTTAAGGTCGTACAGAGCGTCGTAAGTATTTCGTCCCTTTCGTATTCATATGCAAAACTGACCAGATAGTGACCGTCGATTTGCATAACGTTAGATTGACCGTGATTTCATTTAAGCAACGGCACCGAACTGCTCGTTCGATGGAAACTGCTAAGAGGTTCCTCGGAGGCACCAGCCGCAGAGTACCGGAAATTCATGCAAAGTGTCGTCTTGAGAAACCTCGTTCCCCGAGAGGAAGAGAGAGATACAGAGAGAGAGATGAGCTTTGTAATCGAAATTGTGAACCGTGTTCTCCCTTGTGTTCCTGTACGATTGCTCGACACGTTGCTTTCGACTGTGCTTACTCGATTGATTTTAACGCCACCCTCGCGACAATTTCGGGGCTGCCCGTTTTCAACCCAGCGAATCGATACGTGTGCACGCTCGGAATACTTTCGTTAATACGCTTATATTCTGCTAGCTGAGTCGCAGACCCGTGAAACATGGTATTAAGGGATACACCGATCCCTGATCGTAACAAATGATAGGAAGCCTTAATGGTCGAGGCACGTACACGGACATTGTGTACAAACGCGTATACATCGAACGTCTCGCCGTGAATCGTCTGTGCACGGTTGTCCCTTTGATCGATTGCTTTTGTCACTTAGCTACCGTGAAAGGCTTTGCCGCGATTGTGCCTTTTAATTACGGACTTAATTATCCTTCTCGTTCGCCCGTTTTCCCGCGTCTCGTATTCGTACCGGCGAACAGACACGAAAGGGTGGCTCGGAACTTTAAAACCATATTCCCCGTGGACCATGGGAGTCTACGCGGCATCATGTCGCGTAATACGCGTCGATGAACTTACGTATACAGGGTGGATGAAATATCCACGGTGCGAGTCCCGCCGCGCAACGCACGAGCTCTCTGATTTCATAACGATCTTTTTGTTCCGTTCACGGTCCGCTGAAGGTGCGAAAAAGTAAAAGTGTTGCCGTGGAGAATTGCCACCGCTTCTAAGAGTTCCATTATGAAATAGTTGGAACGAACCGTGTAACCCGTTTATGTTCAGCAATTTATTCTTTCCCCCCACCGTTTCGTTTCGTTGAATAATATTCTGCCGCTGGTAAGAAGGGAGTGAGTGTACGGCGTTAGGGATGCGAGTCGAGTACGAACACCGTGTACATGTGTACAGAGTACAGGAGGAGGTATATTCAGGGTGTACGGGATACGGGTTACTAAGGCCTCCATAATGACCACTGCAATCCTGCCCTCACACACAATCCCATAATTAAATCCGTTAATCAAGGCTTACTGCTCGGACTGACCCTATCAACTTGGTTTATTGTGATCTGCGTAATCTATGCTAAATTAAGACGGACCGTCGTCGCGGAATCGCACGTCTAGTTTGCGTAACCCGCGCTACACGTTCCGCATTAATTAGACGAGTACTTAGTTTTGATTATAACCGTTGTACGATACTGCCTGTACAAGGGTTCCGTCTTTCATGGCCAGCCGTAGCAGATGAAAATTAAACAAGCTCGTAACTGAACTGGTAGAGGCTAGCAGCGCGTAGAAATGTTTCGTCGATCGTCAAAAAGAAGATTACCCATTGATCCCTTTCGATCGTCGAGAACACTTCTCAAAAGAGCCTCGACGCCTCGTCTGCGCAACGAGGTAGGCATTCGTCGGGATAAGAAGCGACGCTTCGCAGCAGAAGCGGATAACCGAACTTTCTTCGTCTTTAGATTCATCTTAGAATTAATTGTCTGGCTTATCTCTCCGCCTCGCTTCCTCGTCTCACGCTTTATTGCTCAGAACGAGACGAGAAAGCACAAGGCTTTAAGCATCGATCGCGGGCAGATCCTCAGAGGAGTTCACTCGCGCAACGCCAGGCCATTCTTCCTTTTTTTCTTCCCTCTTCCCAGCGTTTCGTTGGCTTTGAAATGACAGAAGTCAAGTAGAGCGAAATACGGAGAACGCGGTTGAAGTGTAATTGGCACTGGAGTGCACTCGTCTTGGTTCATTAGAGAAAATATCTTCCCCATTGTCGAGGGGCTTACATAGCTTCAGCTTTCTCTCTCCTCTTTCTGCTGTATCGTGCCGTGACCGTTTCTTCTTTTCGAGCCTTCTCCTCTTTCTCTTTTCGCTATCGTTCTCTGTCTCTACCCCGAGACAGAATTATTTTTGTTTCGAGTGGATACGGTCACTCGATGCAACTACCCTAGGGGGTTGCCCTCTTCGGGGTTACGCGGCGGCTTATTGTGAAACGTGGAAACGTGGAAAAGCTTGTGACAGTCTAATCTTCTCGAGTATTCTGAAGAATAGAGACTGATTCTCGAGTGATCTCGAAAAGAATTGACTCGGACGAGGCTCGGCCTTTTCAACTGGAATTTCATATTTCGCGTTTCTTCGGTGTCCAATCTCTTTGAACTTGTCGTCGCCGTCGCCGCTGTCGTCGTTGGCATAGCTAAACCAACATGCATCCCTCCCCGCCCTTTTGATCCGTTCGCGTAACTTTGATACACTCCCCTGTGCCTTTGGTTTATGTTTATTCCCAGGAATAAGAGCCCGTTTCAATGAAACCACCCTTGGAATTCTTACCACTCGTCCGAAGGCGGGACGGCAAAAGGTACGTTTAGAAAGCAGAATACTCGTCACGTAGTTGAGGCATAACGCACCACCGAGTTTCGAGCACCGATGCAACATTCGAATCGTTCGCCGTGAATTGTATTTTGCGACACTTAACGCGCACCGGTGGCGGGCGAAATCTATTACAACCGCAAACTTAACACTTGAAGCACGCACTACCCCCGAGGGAAACCCGCGAGTCGTTCCCATTATGTAATAAAAACTCCCGTTTAATGGCCAGCATGTTTTACCAACAGCTTATTAACCGCAAAACGTTTCCTCACGATGGTCCTTTTCAAATTCCCTTACGACAGGGAATATGACAATACGCGTGCTGCAGATGCAGCGGTGAGAACGGGACAGGAGGAGAGCGAGAGAAAAGGAAAGGGGTACACGTCGCACACTTTTCGAGAGAGTCTCTGCGAGCCCTCGAGGCGGAAAGGAGAAATATACGGGCCCGCTTTGTGCGCAAGTGGAGTGTGCACGTAGAAGAGGTTTTTAAGAGACGAGTGCTTACTTCTACATACCTGCATACTTCAGGTCCGCGAAAGCACCTGTTGAAACCCGTGGGCTTTCAGAGTCCATTCGTTCACTTGGAAGCCGATTGATTCACCGGTTGCTATAGTCCGCCGGGGAGACTTCTCGATCGTATAAGTACTCGATGATCGTTAATGGAATCGAGATGTTCGAACTGAAATATTTTTCTTCCGCCCCGTGTCCCGGTACGGTGGACTCGCTCTCTATTATTTTAACGCCGCTGCGCGATCAAAATGAACAAATACATACATATTTCTCTCGTCGTTCAGACCAGCAACCACTTGACTCCTACACGTCACATCTCCCTCGGCTACAGAATTCCGTTTATGTTCTCTACGCAGCAACCCCCCGACACTAACGCAGCCGTATCGCGCGGTGAAGCGACACGAGAAGCATGCGAGCCGTACAAGAGGCGAAACTCTGATTATTTATAATCAGGCCACGGGCACCTGCTGCTAAACGCCGTTCCCATGCGATCTGAAATAGTTCGGGTTACGAAGCTTTCACCCCTTCGATAAAAAGGCAAGCACGAGTCGCGTCCGACACGTCACAAGGTGGTGCTCTGGGCGCGCGCTAAATATAACGGGAAGATAGTAGCGCGTTGTCGCCGTGGAAAAAGTTGAAACCACTGCCGCGTAAATATAACGCCTCTCCCACGACGTTGCTCGTCCACTAGGTGGATATTTTCTTCGTTTGTTTGTCATTACTCACGTGGTTTCCACCTGAAACACGAGAATCCATTTACCGGCCACTACTTTTGCAATCTATCGAGGGGTTGGTAGGTGGTTCGTCGGTCGATCGATGATTGGCGAACGCTTTAAAGCTTAGCTAATATCTGGCCGTCATATTCGAGTTGCGAACGCGGGAGAAACAGAGAGGACGGAACGGGGAGATACGTAGGACACGCTATAAATCAAACCTGCTGCGCGCCGGAACGGCCGTGAATCCGTGACGGGAAGGAATAAGCGAACGAGTGGAACTCCTCCGTCGACGATAGCCGAGAAATGATGTATTGCGTTGGTTTGCTAAAAAAACAGTTCCCCTTGGGTCCTGATATAGATTTTATTGGGGAGCAAAGCCAGTCTACGTGACGGCTCATTACCCGGTTTCGTGCTGGACAGTCGAACACTGGTCACCCCATTGCTCTTACGTTCATGCACGCGGAATATCCGCACACACATATGTACATAGTTGTCCGCGACCTGAAAAGCGACGGAGAGAGGCAGCCATGTGTTACGTCTCATCCCACGTCGCCCCCTGGTCAACCATTCGCATTATAAAACCATAAAACGTAGCATTTTCGTGGCCACTGTTCGCCCTTTTATACGCGGGCCATGTGCCCGACACTTTTTCGGAAAAATTGCACCCATGAAAACGCGACCCCTTTTCCATCGCGCCGCCATTCGATCCTCGTTCATCTTCATAAGGGGAAATAGAATAAAAAATTGTTCTCCACTACTCCCCTCTCCCTTGCAGCTTAAATTACTCTAGTCTAGAGATACTGTGCAAGGTTTTCTGTATCACTGACTCACCCCCACTGGAATAGGGTGCTCCGTCTAGAGAAAGGGGCGAATAGGGGAGAATAAGGTGTAATCGAGGATTTTTTTAGAGGGCTGTGGATATAAAACAGACGCCTTATTGTCCTCCGGATCTTCGACGAGTGGTCGTCGATGAGAATTATTATTTCAACAGCGTTAACAATTTTATTGACAATAATACGTGTTTACTTTGACGCGTTAAGTCGTTTTTCCTTGGTGTATCATATATTTTTTTAAGCTGTCAGCTACCGGCTGACGGGGCGTATATCACTCGCGTTTTTTCCACTTAACCACGTGTCCGACATTTATACACGCTGCTCCAAAAGCATACGCTCAAATGGTAGTCTGTTTTCTTAAATGGAAGGGTACATAAACCTTTATGCATTATGTATTTTCGAGCACCTCTTCGATCGTAACATATTTTCTCTAAAATACGCTCGCAATTTACGTACTAAAGGACCTATAAAAAGGTTTGCTTAAATAGGATACTTAAACGGAAAATCGTAAAGCATTAAACGCGGTCCATTAAAAATTACTTTGGCAATTAATTAATCATTTTTCTCCACATGCTGGGCAATTTATCTGATGATACACAGCGCATAGAAAAGTGCTCTTCTGGCGCATCTCTTCAATCATTCGTGTAAAATCTTGTTGTTTTCTCTGATCGCAATAGCTTTGCACCTATTATCTTGAAACGGCCTGTATCTATCTACGCATAGCCTCACATTCATCGTAGCATACAACCCTATATACTAAACAGCCGTCCGCGTTCAGGTCGATTCTGTGCCCCCTTACTGATCCACTTTCTTATATTTAGTGTCGATCGCGCGCCTCACGATCATAGGACTTTCCCCTTACGTGCCACCTTTTAAATATAAAACGCGCTCGCCTAACCGCACTCTCCGGGGCATCGCGATGTTTTGGGAACGCTTTTCTGAACAGCGAGACAAATTCGTCTTTACGCCTCCGTTCTATACGCCACCCCGGTAGAATCAGATTCCATCGCGAAGAAAAGCGGAACGAGGTTAATCCGGAGGTTTCTTTTTAAAAGGGTCGGACCTGCTCCTTGGGTGATACGATTGAATAGAATTAATATCTAATTGTTAAACGGTGTCGCGACGCGTTTTCGGCCCGCTCAAAGTCCCGGCCAACCGGAGAATAGTAGCCTTAACTAACTATAGACTCCTTGGACGACATAATCTCTATCCTAACATGCGAGGCGAGTGTGTTCTTTGCCGCTAAGTACACATTCAAGCGCGTTCCCTCCTCGCGCGTCTCGGCGTCGCTCGCTTGCGCGTCGCGCGCCCCGGTGTGGGTGCCTCAAAGCGTCGGAGATAGACCGAGATCGGCGGAATGGTAGGAAAGGGACGGTCGATCGGATAGAGAAAGAGTTTACGGGGGTGTGCGCGCGTGGTAGAGCGCGTGTACGTGCGAGAGGAGGGAACAACGACGAGGGGACACGCGAGAGCTCTGATCTTTATGAGTCACCGTCATTCGGATAAAAATACCGGGGTGCTTGTACAAACAGTTACCCTTCGGGTGTCTTTTCGAGCGACGCTCTATCTCGGACAGGTTCACACGACACTCGACCAACCAGGTGGCTTCACCTGAAAGACGCGAGATGTGTCTCTTTTTTTCGCTCCTCTCCTGTTGTCCTCCCTTTCTGTGAAAAGAGGACACCTCGGTTCTAGTACAATAATACGAAACGCGCGTGCATTATGTCACCGTTGTTGGATCGTGCATACCGCGACGCGAGAATGAATCTAAACGAAAGATCGAACCCGCTGTACGCGCCCCCGGGTCCCGGGTTCACGCGACGGTATTAATCACGCTATCGACGACGCGAAAGGATAATCCGAATCGTGGAAGATTAATATTTCTAGATAGCGCCTCTTAGCCGTACATTCTGACGTTCCTTATGGTAATCCGTTGGTCGTAAAACGGAAGTGGCAGATATCCAGCGGACCTTAAATCATCGGAAATAAATTCGTCGGAGGTGTACATGCACATACATAGTCGTATAGGCGCGTGTACGTTACGTAGCTGGTTTCTTCCACGGTAGACAGCGCTGCGGGTCATTTGTCAAGAAGCTGAGCAGCCGATAGATTCCATCGTGCTAGGACGAATGATCGTAAACTCCCGGGGTACCGTTAGCACTCTCTTATTTCCGTATAGAGCACGAGTGTATACGCGATAAATAATAACCGAGAGGAGGACCGTATTCTGGTTCATGGGTTCTCGGGGCGGTCATTGGTTCGTGCTTTAAACTTCATCGTTTAAAGAATACCGAAAGTAGTATAAAGAAAAAGGATGGATGGAACCAGCTATACAGGTATGGGCTGTCGTAAATACAGCCGGCAATGCCCCGCTGTTTGACACTAATACTAATGATCCGCGCTACGGGACGATAATAGATAAAGCGATACAAAGGCGACGGAAAATCGGTGAAATTGAGCAGAACGGATGTTTCGCCGTGGGCCTTTGAAACACCAGTTTCCGGTCGGGTAGCCATGCTCGCTCGACTCCTGACTTTAATGATGGGAAATGACGGTTTATGAGCACGACGACGAGTTTGATTTATTTCGCGCGTACGAGCACGCTCTGTTCGCGCGAGATGCGTCTTTCAGGTTGCCTGGTTTCCGGATGGAGGGTTGATGGATTTTATTGGTGCCCGATGCTACAGTAGAGCTAGACAGTAGCTATTAAGTTATTCCATGAGTGATTTCGTTTTATACAGCTTCGCATTAACTGTAATATTTCATTTACTTCACTGACCATTCCTTATTGACACCGTCGCTTAGGGGTTCTGAAATCAAAACGGAGTAAAATGTGATCGCTATAGACATAGACGTATTGGAGCAAATTGAAAGAGCCATTTGCTTTTTGTTTTTTTGCGGTGTATCAAATATCGACTAAAACGGCAGTAGTACTTGTACGGCGAATTAACAAGATTCATTGCGACATCGTGGAAAACCGATGGCTCATTCGCGTCAAATCCGGATTCGCGACGGATTTACCAGAAATACGCGCATGCCTTTTGCGGTCCCTTGGAAAATAAATGACTCGAGCTTTCGCAACATGGGGAGGGTGTGCGCGGGCGTACACTAGCCGGTGATCGATAAATTCATTTATTTTCAAACACGATTTCGCGAGCCACTCAACGGCCTCGTATCGAATTAAATACTCGTCTGGCTCGGTCAAATATCCGAACAACATCTGCGAGCAATTTCGCGATGAAATATACCGTGCATATATATTCCCGACCGTCGTGCCACTGCCTACGAAATCATTGCCCGCCGAAAGAACGGTCCGTCGTTGTACGCGATAAATTTGATCTGGCCGACGATTAGGGCACAATTATTGTTTCATCGTGGAGAAAAAGCGGCGAAACGCGGACGCGTCGTAGCGCTAAGTGGTCACGAATCAGCAGTAGAGAAAGAAACGGCCAATCCAGCCTTAACTATTTCGTGATACAGGCTAATAAAGTTGCACCCGCTAATTTCCAGGACCCTCGAAAAAGGAGGAACCGGTCTCTGTAGGTCGATTGATCGAAGGGGTCGACGAGCCACGAAACCACCTATGGCGAAGGAAATACGCTTTTAGGTCTTCGGGGGCGTTTAGATTCCAATCTAATAAATACTTCCTCCTCGCTGTTTCCACCCCAGGGTATTTCACCCCCGTAGCGAGTAAACGTATCCGGCGTGAGAACGTTGTTCTTTTCTCTGGCACAGACTTCGTTTCGTCACCTGCGCCGGTCGTCGCATAGGATTCTATTATCGTGAACTGTGTTGTCGTAATCGATTCCGCTTCACGGTTAATTTTATCGCGTCCAGAAAACTTCCCGGCGAAACCGGCTTCAACGGTTCCGTCTGCTCGATCGTACGAAATCCCCCCCCGCTGCGTCGCCGGGTCGTTTCCTGATACGTTAACGCGACGCTGGCCAGTAAGTGTATATAGATCGGTCGGGTTAACGGGTAGGATACGGTGGCAGATAAAAATCCAATTTAATCCCGGTAATCTTTACGACGGGAGATTTAGCTGTGTTTGGCGAACGCGCTCCGCTTGGATAGCCCACGGTACGCGAAGCTCGTGCAAAAGAATAGTAATTTTAATGGCGCGCCTAATGACACCGAGCTCGAGATTTACGGCCAATCGGCGAATTGCGGGTGCAATCGGTTAGCTCGGGCTGTAACGTTCGAACTAGTGGAAGATCGATGCAATCGCGACGGGTCATTATATCCAGTCTAGGTATAAACGGCGACCTTCTCTATCTGCTTCCCCGTTTTACTTTATTATTCTTGTCCCGTTGTCCGGTCGTATCGCGGCAGGGCACACCCACGACGCTCGTAATTCACTGCGAAAACCCATGCAACCCGTTCGTTCCCTCGGCATCGGGCTTACGAGCCCAGTTTTGCAACACAACCGACTGGTTGCCCGTTGTCTGTCACTACCGTATACTTATCGCGTTGCCGCTGTACACGATATAATTCTGCCGTCCGGCGATTCTACGAGAGATCCCGTCGGCCACCGTTGTACACGGACACCGTCACGTTTTTCATTGCTTACCTTTCCGCGGGGAGCTCACGGCGCGCTCCTTGCGCCGGTTAAACGACACGGACACGTGCGACTCATTGTTTCGGCGTGGCCTTTGCGATATACGTGCCGTGGCGCGCTGAAATTCTCGTAGACTTCGATTTGCCAGTGTACGTGATTTCTCGGACGCCGCGGCAGCACAGAGTCTTAACCCCGTCGCACGGAAACAAAAGTCGCATGGCGCGAGGTAATCGCATTTACAGAGGTACGGGTGTGATTTTAAATTGCGCAGAGGGAAGCGCGTTTTATCTCCCGGTTGATATTACATTTTTTTGAACAAGCTTTTACTTTTGTCAGGTAGGAAGTTGGACGACGGTTTACGCGATTGCGAGAATTTTCGTACGCGTATGGTAGAAATTGCTGTATCTGTTACTCTCGACGCAATCTTGTATGAATTTGAAAAAAAATATGCATAGGCAAGTACGCGGTGTTTGCAGCGCACAGGTAGTCTTAAGCAGCCTCCCCAAACAATCTCCCGCCCTTCGGGTCTATCGATTTCGCGTTGAAGGGCGGACTGCAGCCTCGGCGAATATTAATTACCCGGGCTTCCGTCCGCGCGACACCAAAGGTTATCTCCCTCCTGTTCGCGCTCGATTGATGTCAAACCCCGAAAATGTGCATTGACCGACCCGTTTCTGTTCGTCCCACCCTCGAATCCCGCTCGTACGAGAAATCGTCCCAGCGCCGCGCCCGGAAATTGCGTTTTGTAATGCTTCTGACTACGTTGACCCCTCGCGTAGCTGGCTGGCCAGAAACGAAATAAAAGAAAAACGGGATATAAAGAGCACCGGCCCGCCTTTGTACACAATGTCGCAGGCCGTAAAACAATACGCACTCTCGGTATAAATATGTTTCGCGCATCACAATAACCGCCCTGCCGTGGAGCGGGTAACTTTGGCCCGCTGGCTCGCGGAGGAGAGCACGAAACACGAGGGACAAGCGTACGGTCAAAAGATGAGCGTCCCTGCGTACGCTCGGCGCCCCCTCGTCGCTTCGCTATAAAGCAGTCACGTGTCCCCCCGCGTGTATGGCGGTTCCCCTTTTCAACGAGCGTGAATAGTCTATGGTGTTTCGGAACAGGGATGCTCTCACGATGGGGTCCTGCTGACTGCCTCGATGGCGTGACACGACGGTGTGACCAGTAACCACCGTTCTCTCATTAACGACTAATGTCGATTCCATAGCCGCCACTCGCTACCTGGCCTTCCAACGTGCTTCGTGGCCGGTCGCTTTTATTAGAGAATCGGAGGGTGGGCGCGTGTATCGGTTCCACGTCTGTTTCCCTTTTCTTCCTTTCACGTGATTTCGATAATTGGCAACCAATGGGAACGCTGTTGTAATTAGGGATGCTGCTAGAGGGGTGTGCTAGTAGGGTCTGGTGGGCGGTTCCTTAAGATTAACATTCGTTCGGCTATTGTTTTAGCATGATTAACTTGCGTCAACTCGATACGTCACGGTGAAATGGTCGAGTCATGTGAAACTTGCTGCGCGAGGTAGAGCAAATATAGGGGGATGGTAGTATTATTGCGACGATAGTACCGTCATTTTGTACGCAAATATGAAGGGGTAGAAAAAGAATCGAATGCAGACTCATCGGATAATTGCTGGGACAATAATATATCAAAAATATTGACCACTCGCGCGAGTTAACTCCCTTTCTTCCGTTCACAGGTCAAAAGGACTAGGACACGGTTTCCGAAGTTTATATATCCGTTTTTTATTACACCCTGCGCAGTGAAGGAACAAGGTATAATGTTGGTAGCCAACCACGCGTTAATCCCAGTTCATTTTTCATTTTCCTTCTGGCCCCCTTCGACGGTGCTAGGTATATAATATTTCCTGAACAGTTCCGATGAATGGATCCACCGTGGCGTTAATGAGAGGAGAACCAGCGGAGCTAAAATTGGGATGGCGCAATATTTGTCAGGTAGCTAGTAGAGGAACTGGCTGGGTTTCGTGGTTCGAAGGTAGATACCATCTTCGATTCGAAGGGTGTAGAAAACCCTTCCGGCGGAGTAAACACAAAACGACGCCTCTTTAACGCGCTCCACGGGGCGCACTTGCCTTTGTACGCACACATCTTATCGCTACTCGGAATATATGTGTTTTCGCGCGAAAGGGGTGAAGCGGTGACATAAACGCAGGCAGCAGGATTTTTCTATGGCGTTCGGTGGCTCGAGAGAGGGAGTTACACCCGATAAGCATCGCGACTGCCTGCTTCGTTTCGCTCTTTATCGCCTTTTTTTTTATCGCCGCGTGTGATTACCTGGCTGCACTCGACGTTAATTTACATTTCCTGGCTCGGTACGCCGCTTCTGCTTCGTCCGCTGTGTCCACGATTAGCCAAGCCCCGACGCGTTCACTTGGACGCAATAAATGCAGTCGAAGGGAACCAACCGGTCCCCGCCGTGTGTTCACTTGGTTTTACGATTTACCAAAGCTGGGGAGAGAGCGTACATAGTTCGGGATTGAACGAATAGTTTGAGACGGTGTCCTTACTGTAGATTTCATTGCCACGATTGCGCCAATCCGAGCGGCAGAGATTTCGAGCACCTAGGTCTAAATAGTGTAATTAAAACTTTAAGGCCGGCGATGATTCAGACGCATCTCGCGAGACTCGACGCCTAGCTGGTGATAATGATCGGTGAGAACAACGTCTTATACACGACGCTGAGCCTCGTACACACGCGTGCGGTCTCTTTGGTACGCCTGGTATAAATTAATTTAACTCGCCACGGATTTACGCGGACGCTCTCCCGTTCGACTAAATCGCGCGATGAAAAACGCGAGTCGGTATACAATATCTGTTACCGATTACAGTTTACAGTGTTCAGGCTGTCGCAGGTAACCAGCCCAGTTGTTCCCCACAACCAAACGCGTAGCATGTTGCGAAACGATATTACCCACAAACCGAGTTGAACGAGTATGTACTCAGTATGTACTCAAAGGTTGCGATTCGAGTAAAGCGATTTCGTTCGCCTCTCGGTATCAATTCGTCACGGAATCGCGGAGTTGCGCAGGCCTAAAAAAGTCGCCGGTGAATCACGGCGAACGATTCATCGTGCGACAAGGCGCGACCAACCAATCGCATTATCGTGGAAACGTCGGTTTAAGGAAATCGTCGACGATTTCTCCGATCCCGTGCGCACGTGGTTGCGTCGTCTCCACACGAATCGCGTTTTCGTTCCGTCCGGCTGCGTGAGAAATGCTCGAGACGCGTCCCTGTTGTTCTTTGCTGGCCGGACGACGTGAAAAATCGACGCACGAAAACTTTGACGTCCCGCGATTTGTCAAATTCCTTTTCCCCAATGTACTCATCGTGGACAACGACTACCGTTTCGAATACCTTTTCTCCGTCTTTTCCGGCCGTATCGGTATCGCCGACGTCTAACACGCGCGCACTATACTACTATAAAGGGACGTTTCGCAACGGGGTTTTGGGTTTCAAAATGATTGGGGTGAAATTGGGGTAAGCCGATACCGTCTGGCTACCCTCGAACGTGATTTCCTCGAGGGCGATACACACGTATATACCGGTCAATTTGGAGACCGTCTGTCACTCATGGAAGAAAAGATTCTGGAAACTCGCGTCCCAGACGCCCATCTTTTCATAATGATCCCGCGTCACGAGATGTGGCCTCTGTGGTCCATCTTTTCGTCTCGGGTTTCACTTTTCTGAACTTTTTTACAGTCTTCACCGACTCGGTGGCGTTTCTACGGTATATGAAAGAAGCTTTCTAACGAGGCTGTCGATGCTGTCCACGGATGAGCAGTCGACAATCAATCAGCCAGTGTATAGGACAATGAAGCAACTATATACAAGCTATTCCGAAGGTGTATACACAAACGGGGCAGGGTGACGAATATATGCTTACCACCACCTCGACTTTCTTGCACCCCTGAAACTGCCTGTATATAATTTGAAAATCTCCAGCTCCTAAACTCGATGGACACGCGTTATCAGATTCTTCTTGCCATTGCCGGCTCCATTGTCTCGCCTTCGAGTTTCACCTGGGAACGAATCCATTGGTCAGTCTCACATTTTTCGGCAACCACGCGTTTTCTATTTCGAGAAAATGAAGATTGACAGGGCCCACGTGTCGGGACGGCTGCAAGCCGTTCCACTGCCGCACGGTTTGCGCTCGTTTTCATGTCGAACGTGCCCCCATGTTCTGCGGCAGCGGAACACGAACACTCGTGAACCCCTTTGACGACGGGCCAGCTCCGCAAATTGACGAGCATCAATTAACCGTGGTCAGTTGCGGTCGATCTAAGACACGTCGACAGGACCTCGTCTCACGGTACTTAGGATTGTTCGACGGAGTGGCTTATCGTAGCCGATTGCCCTTGTTCAGCTCATGATTGGCAAACAGCGGTCGACCCGGAGGCCGCATTGTTGTTTCGCCATTGAGTCTTCCCGATCTATGGGAACTGACCAGTGGTCAGTTCTGGTCTCGTGATCCGTCGTGTCCCTTGTCACTTTTGCTGCCCATTCCGGCTGCTTGGAAAGCGGCTCGTTTTGGATCTTTCACTCGTCACCGAGATAAGACACGTTGTAAAAGGGTGCGCCTTCATTGCGAATCGTTGGACTTAATGCTTGTCAAGCGCTGGACCACGTGTATTACCGAGGGCGACCATTGGTCGAGGCGAGGGGTGGAAGCTGTAGGTAAAGGTGCTTCGATGCGTCTCCATGAATTTGTTCAGGAACGGGTTTATTTATGGACGATTACAACTCGCAACTAGTTTGCGTACTGTTAGGCGTACGCTATCGTGCGGTGAATATTAATACCTTCGGTGCTTTGGAGACGAATTAATTATCCGACAAATATTTTTGGCATGCATTTAACAGTGTTGAACGGGTTAATGAGTTCATTCTTTCAGAAATCACTGATGATGATAATAATAGTAAGCATTGAAATGGTTCAAGATACATTTATTTATATTTCCACGCTTAATAGAATGTTGATGCAAATAGCGATATATATTCCACTGTCTGAAATACAGATATAATAATAACGGTGGCAGCGAATGGTTCGACGAACCGAGGGGACCCTTGATTTCGAATAAATGTCCCTCGTTTCTGCTCGGGATGAAGGCGAAACTCAATTTCTTGATATCTGAATACCAGCCAATTACGCGTGATGCGCGAAGGGTACACGACATATGTATATTTCTGTCATTTTCTCCGCGGCCGAATTTGAATGTCATCTTCGTGTCCCCATTCATCCTTTTCAATTTATTCCCCGTCCGCTCTTTCTCTGTGCGCCTCCGAGCCACCGAGTGATTTGCATTTTCGGAAAAAACGTACGACACGTCGTATAGTTGATTTTGCAAGTCAGATGCAAGAGATATCGCGCGCACGGTGTCGTGATAAATCGTTTGCTGCTTGAATCGTTCGAGCGTTAGATCGTGCAACGTTTTCATAATGGATACGTGAAAATGAAGATGTGACTCAATCACCAGTCATTCTGTTGTAGCGTACTCTATACGTTACGACTAATAACATGTAGTAAAATGCTGACACATAATTGGAAGTACACGAGGTCTTTCGCATTTTGCTTTTGAGATTAAAAGTATTCGTTCCCCCTTCCCAAGATCACATAAATAATTGCAGTATCGTCAAATTAATTTCTGCGCGCTGTAAATGCGTCACGAATAGTTGGGATTATTCGAAACAGTAACAAATATTGTACGAAGTCGTATGGATTACTAGTACATTATTGAACACGGAGACTACTAAAATCCTACTGCGCTGCGCAGCTAACGGGAATTCAATATCGCAAAAAGGAGCGATACAAAGTTAACGACGAATCAGAATATTAAAGCACTCGCCGATGGACAGAGTCACGAAAAGTGTACCGAAGCGACGGCGATCGTATACATAATATTTGCATGGGAAATTAAACGTCTGTTTGCGAACGAGGAATGTCCTCCGTTGAAAAGATCGAATAGCAACGTAGCCGTAGGCACGGTCGCTCAGCTACCATATTCAGAGAGAATATCGTACATGGATTCGTATTACGGGCAAACGGCGCGTTGATAAAGTATTCCCTGTGATCCGTTCGACGTTGAATCGTGCGTTCCCCATGTCGTCTGCCTTCGATCGTGCCCCGAAAACTTGGACCGCCATAGTCGCCTGGCCACGTAGTGGAACGTAGTTCTCAATTTCGTCAGAGTATTATGAATCGTGGGAAATCGGAAGCAGTATAATGAATGCCAGAGTATAATATGAAAGAGTTAATATTCGGAGTCACCGACAGCTTTTCCATTGTGAACGTCCAAGAGAATGGACTTCGAACAAAATTTTGCAGGATTTCGCCTTATCTCAATTAAGATTGTCCTGGGAGCTCATCAAAAGCGCGTTGACTGTGGAGACATCGACTATTTTGTCGTCTGAAACGATATCATCCCTCCCGGGAGAGCTCGTCTTTGCGACGACGTCTGACGTTTTTGCAGGTATATAATATTTCTAAGGCGGTGCAGCTTTCTCTCTTCGTTCTTTGAGAGAGAAACGGGCCATTCCATTGAGGAGCGTTCTTTTGATCTCCAGTCAGGCTTTATTGAACATTGGGGCGCGATTGGCGAGTCTCCATCATATTCTATTTCGTCGAGATTAAGGAAAATTTGCAATTATACGGATTAGAAAGACGTTCTTTTACCAAGGAATATTCAATCGCGAATTTTCGACTGGAACCCGATCGCAACTTTCTGGCTTAACCCGTGCTTCGGAACAGACGGACAATATTAGATTCTTTTATGGAAATTGAATTGGAAATGCTTCCGACAGGAAACTAATATTCTGCCCCTAGTATGGGACAATATACGAAATGAAATTCACGCGTTTATGAGCTAACAAAAAAGGAGCAGAATATAACAAATATACAGGGACAGCGTTGCAATTAGTCTCCCGTTTTTACACGCATTGTTCCATGTGTCGTCCAACGGTATATGTATGCTTATCGCGTCACAGTACAGTTCCCTTTGCCTGTCAACGCTGAATCAGTCTCTGAATTGCGCGTTACTCGTTCGCTTACTCTCTTTGTCTCGTGATTTCGAACGAATCATCGAGGTTACCCTGTCACTCCAAACGCTGGGAAACTCGTAACGGATTAAATCGTTCGAGCTACGACGAAAGTAACAGACTCCACTGCGAGTGAAAAAAAAAACAAAATTAATAGCCCCGTTAACGAGACCGTGCCTCGTCGCGGTTTAAATTTCGCTTCGGTCGCATTTCCAGCGCGTGCAATAGCGTCGTAAAGATTCCTCCGCGAGTTCCACCTTTTCCGTGACTTTGTTGCCTCGTGTTCGAAGGTGGGTGCATAAATATCGTGTGAAAAAAGCGCCGCGTCAAAGGAGATCGAGAGTTGAAAACACCTTGCCTCTGCGCTCGTTAGCCTTCCTTGTGACACGAGGAATCGCGTCCACTATTCGCACGCGAATTATTCCACCCCATCGGCCGGACGAAAGGGCTGGTAAGTGACACGATATCCTGGGCATCGTCATTACGACTAGCCGAGGCTCGCTCGCTATTTATCCCCCTAGTTAAAATGGTCTCATAAAGATTCAGATAGCGGTCAGGAAAAGTCGTACCCTCTATGGCGATACGTCCCATAGGCAATATACAAGTAGAGCTTGGAAACAGTGGTTGAGCGTTAACTGCGATACGACAGGTTAGCTGTAAGGGGGAAAAAAAATTCTCCCTACGATGTATGTTAGAGCTGTGAACGTCTATTTTGTGCAGGGGGCGACGTTTTCTGGATGGACATCGTGTCTCGATGGTGAAACCGAAACGAATTGGAAATAACGAGGGTTGTTGAAGTTATTGTTAGGCTCGGATTGGTCGGCCATACCGAAGTGCAGATTGTGGGCTTTTTTTTGCCTGCTCCTAATTTGTTCGACTTCATTAATCACGAGTATCCACGATTGAGTCACGGGCGAAACAGCTATAAATTGTTCAAGATGTCGGGGGTCGACTGTGTCGAATTTTAACATCGGAATGTACGCGACGAGAGAACATATTTGTTCAAACGAAATCGTATTTCATACGTGCTCATTGGAGAGCGTTTTATTACACCACCGGTGCGCCGCAATTTTGACGAATACTCTGTGGAACTGTCCACGATCAAGTAGACGATACTGTCCAAAGTTCAGAGAATATAGAAATTCAGTCTTGTCGCGGGAGAAACTCTGTTTCCTCCTTTCCAGTCAACCGGTGTGTCGCTTTTCACGATTAATTACGGGAAACATACCGCAGAGAAACTGTTCGAGCACGCGTAAGAGCGCGACAGGTTGTCGACGTGAGGGAACGTGGCAGAAGACCGCCGGTGTGTCACCCCTCGCGGCCGTTCCCCGTGTCTGACATTCTGTGGATGTCGGAATTTCCGCGACAGCATTTTTAATCACGCGAGCATTTTAGCAACGCGCTGCCCCCGGACGCTTTAATATAGCAGCAATGCGGTTATGCATAGTGATGAGGAAAGAGAAGCGACGACGAGCGGTCCTGGCGGCGTGGCAGTAAGCGCGAAATGCTCCGGCTAAAAACTCCATCTGTAGGCAAATTGTTTAATTACTTACGATATTGCGGGGGTCGCCGTCGCCCGGAAATTCGACGAGGCACGGAAACACCGCGAAAAAGAGGCGAAGCGAAGGAGCGGGCGACGGCAGAGTGAAAGGGTGGTAGAAAACGCTCCTGGCTAAATCGATTTTAATCCATGTGGCCAGTGAGCTTGAATTCGTTAATTTCCAAGAGTCCCGGTCTTGTTAACGAAATTTAATTGCGGCAAGTGCGATTGATTAAACCGTGGGGACGGTTCGATGGAGATTGAAAAGGAAAATCCTCTCCCCCGACGTTCGGTTTCGTACGAATTTCCAGGGATCCTTCAGGAATCGCGAAGACAGTCTCGTGAGTTTCCTCGTTAAACGAGAGAGGAGCAGCTGTTTGGGCGGGAGCGACGATGGAAAAAACGAATTTAATTCCATGAAGTCGGGGAACAAAGCAGCCTCTGCAGTATTCTTCAGCGCGGTTTTACGCGCTCATTTTTACGACGCCGCTTCATTTTATACTTCATTCTCTTTGTACTTCGGGGGCTGAAAAAATTGAAGTGCTGCCCGCCGCGCTACCGCTACAACATTATTGCAATTTTCGTTGCCGGTCGTTTGCTAACGAACAAACAAGGATCCGCTTTTGTGTAAGCGAGCCCGGTTGTAATACGTTTACCCCGATACACTGGGCTGGTGTAAACGCGGGCACACAGTAGCAAAACCGTATCCTCAATTTGCATCCGAGTTTAATCGAGAAGCATCGACTTTTCCCGTGTAAACAGATCCGTGAAAAAAAATTCCATGCATTCGTGAGAGGCTTTAATATCACAGAGTGGTTGCAATATCTATCACCGGCCGACAATGTCAGCCTGTCTTTATTTTCCTCCCCTTCTATCGGTCGTTCGTTCGCCAAATTGAATAAAGCTCGCCAGAGTAACGCACAGAAATATTTCATACCGTTAGGAAAGGTGGGCCGGTCGTAAAAATCGCTCCGCAACCGTCCGAATAGCTCGATGTCGCGTCGATGCATCGTCAGAAGCACGTCAATAAAACTTGCCATAAATAAATTATCAAAGAACAGGGACGACGACGCGTCAACAGGGTGCCTCATTTATATCAACATCGAGCCATCGTGCCGTTGCTCGAGGGGTTAATGGAGCTCGACGCAGCTGTATCACCTGCTGCGAACAATCTATGAATTGCGACGAGATTCGTCGAAGGGCCTTACCGAAAACAACGGACAATAGGCTTCGCGTAAACTCTGTATATCAGCTCGAGAGCTAGGTACTAGTACCGAATATCCTTCCTCCGGGGTCCCCGTTAATTAGCATCCAGTAGTCCATACGTATAGCTTCTAAGGCCTCGAGGAATTCGTGTACACAGAGTTCGATGGCAGTCGGTAAACCGGTCCGTCTATAAATTTGACAGCGTTAGAGAACTGTGAATGGCAAGGCTGGCTGGCAAGTTGTTCCGTGATTTAGCACGAAAATCATCCCTCCGACAGGCGAGTCGGCTTTACCCCTTGTTGTACATGCCTTGCCACCCCTGCGAGCAACAACTACGCCCAGGATATACGGTGTGTAGGATCTGCGCTGGATTTCTAACCCTACCTCTGCCCACCCGTGGAAATATTTTCATAGAAATGTACCGCGGAAATGACAGGGGTGAGACGGAATAGGAGTCGAGAAGGGAATATTCGACCACCTATAACCCGCAGGGGCTCAGATGCTCGACCGTAGATTTCTTTTTTTATTTTCCTTCCACTGGCGCAGGATGCTCATTACGGGGAGCGGAATGGGGACGATGCGACGCCGACGAAACGGTAATTGTTTTTAATCGCTAGAGGGTAGGGGGTTGCCAGCGCTATTTCGACGACGGAGAAACGGGGACCGATGCGGTTAACCAGGAACTAAACCCTCGCGCTCGCTTTCCCTTAATG
This sequence comes from Nomada ferruginata, assembly GCA_963583965.1. NCBI lineage: Eukaryota > Metazoa > Arthropoda > Insecta > Hymenoptera > Apidae > Nomada > Nomada ferruginata. The sequence continues at coordinate 5,658,234 of OY757216.1, forward strand.
TCCTGCCACTTCTTTAACCCTTGCGCGCGAGATATCGTGGAAGGAAGGGGTTGAATTCAGATTCGTATCTCGTCGGTTCGACCCCCCCTTAGATATTGTTGGGCGCTTTAGGAGATACGGAGTGTTAATGCTTTTATTTCACCGACGAGGCGCGAAGGAACGATTACGAACTGTTGCTTGCGGTTATTTGTAAAGGAGTGGTAAAGCGATGTCGAATATTTTCATTTCGTTAATTTAATTAAATCAACGGGGATAGATTGTAAAGCTGCATCGTCGTGAAATGTAGATTTAACGACTGCAACGTTTTAATCGATCAGGGGAGAATTGTGCACCTCGATGCAATTAAGTGTTTCCAACTATTAAACAGTTTCGTAATAAAAGGGTTAGAAACGGTATTCCTATTTAACGTTTCAAAACACCGAGTGCAATTTGCACGAGATCATTTCTTGTTTGCAAACGCTTATTGTGTCCCCCCGTTTCTGGCGCGTTCCACGTACAGTTACATGTATTCTTAACTGAGCAAATATGGAGCAAGTTTACGAGCCTCGGCTACCGTGCGTGTTTATATGAGGTTTTCATGCTACCGTGAGACGGAATGTAACGTCTAATGGGACACGAAAAGGCACGATATCCATTGCATCACGACGCCGGTAATCCGTAGGTAATTATTTGTCCCTGTATTACGTGCGTGTGCGCGATTTGGCGTCGATAGTGTGTTCATCGTACACACCGGAATGGAGACAGATCGGAGAAACAGTGCTATATAATTGGTCATTATGACGAACAGGATAATCGAACTGTAAATGTCGTGGCGCTAATTGACGCGTCATTTCAATCGATGACGTGTTTGATAAACCAATTCTTCTGGAGTATCATTTCAATCTTATCTGTTGATGTTGATCACCACTGACTCACCGAGCAACCAATCGTTTCATTAATAATAATTCCGATAATAATATCTCCATTACACCTTTAACAAACTTAGATTTAAACAACGAGGTAGTAGCGTATTTAGTTACCGTGCTATTACCTGATCTAAGGACTAAATATTTAAGGGGGTATTTGTGTTTAGAGTTAAGTTTCAAAAAAATCGGTTTTTTTTTGCGTCTTGTTAAAGTACACGCCTTTCAAAATATCTGTTTGATAGGATATGCCGGAATTTCTAAAAAAAATAATGGAGTTACAGATATTAAATGTATCCCACCCACGTATAAGTTTCATATAAGCGACGTAGAAATTTTAACGCAATTTTCTCGAAACCATGTTTTCTGACATGGCTGACAGGAAATCTCAAGATCTAGCCGCTATGGTCGCTTCTAAAATCTTTGAGCAATCTTAATTTTTTCAAATGTTTTTAATATGCAAAAAAAATCTAAAAAATGAATTTAAACTTTAAAGTGTCGCCATTTTTTTAAACAACGAGAACTTCTAGTAGGGGCTACAACCACTTTCATAGTGAAGAAAATGCTACCTCGGTTTTTTGTTTCGGTCCACTACGAAGCCACCGTGACATGTTGTTCGCAATACTATAATTTTATGTATTTTGACTTGCAAAAATATATTATGTAGTTAAAATATTAGTTACCACACGTGCAGAGGTCTAATAAACAGCCGTGTTCTGATTTAAAAAAAGGCATTCCCAAAGAATGTGTAGAAATTGATGTTAAAAACAGACATACCCCCTTAAGGAAGTCAATTATTAAAACTCTGGCAAATACAATTACTTCACATTTCAATGTGCATAAAAATTGTAACCATCCAGCCGTCTAGTTTTCGATAAAAATCGCCAACCCCATAAGGAACACGAAATACGTATCTCTCCGACACGTTGCTTTCTCCAACAGATAATAAGAACCTCCCCAGAGTATACGATGATCCTGCGACGAGCTTCGAGTCTCCGGAAAAGTTCCTTCCGACTTTTCGGTTTCTTCTTTCCCGCGACAGCGAGTCGTCAGGTGCCATGTAACGCGAAGTTTCTGTAAACGGTGGAAGTTTCCTCTCTTCGGTGCTCGTTCGACGAACGAAGTTGAAAACGTCGAACGATGCGAGAGTGGCTCGAAAGGAGTGCGCGGGCAGAAGGGCAACAGTCCCCGTATAATATACGTTGGCGAAACTGACAAACAAGGCTCGTAACGGGTTTTACGCGCCAGGCAATTATCAGAGTTGTCAGGCAGTCGGTTTAACGCCTCCATTTATGTGCGTATAAACGCGAACGGGAGTCGAAGCTGCGAGCCAATGAAATGTAAAGCCCCAGGATGCATTAATCTTGGAGTCGAGGACCAGCCAGACCGCGATACGCCTTACAAAACATCATTTCGCGCCGTTTCGCGTGAATTCAGAGATGTTTAATCCGTATCACTGTGCTCAGCGAGAAATACGCCGCCGCAGGGTGATCTTTGAACTCTGCTCGATCGAATTACGATGACGTTCTTCTACGACTTTCTTGAATTATTCTGCGCGGTCACACAGTTACGGTGCATCGAAATCATTTGCAATGCTGCGTCGGGAAGTATCGCAGCTTTGTGTTCAAATACGATAATCGACGGCGATGCTTACCGCGCAATCGGAACCGGTTCGTTTGAAGCCTAACATGATTTGCTCAATGCTTAGGATAGGTTACACCGTGTATGCATCTGTGTATGCGAGAGTCCATTCGAGAGGGAGAAATGCCAGATGTAATAGGATACGTGTATGTTGCATAAGTGGGGATTTTTGTTCGTTTGGATAAAAATTCAAGGATTAAACTTCCGCGTCGATCAGTGACAGACAAAGCGTGTAAACTATGCCCGCGGAAATTAATTTATTCAGTCGCGCATCGTCATTGGCAACGCGGCCCGTAACATTAGCCAGGTAAACAGGCGTGTTCAGGTGCGTAACACAGTAGCCCTTACTCTACGACTACCGCAACCGGTCGTTCAACTTCTCACGCTCGCAGTCGCCAATGTTTCCCTGGCAATAATTAATTTCCGGCTGTTTTCTTGGCGCGAGAGAAATGCCTCGGGGGGCGTGGCGCGACTTCCGATCGGAGATGGGAACGCTGAGAAGCTCGGTCGTGAGTCGAACGATATCGTGACGATTTCAGCACGCTATCCGCCCGTTAAAATCGTCGACGATTAATATAAAGAGAGTGCGACGTTCACGAGAAACGAAACGCCTGGCGGGGGTGGAAGATTTGTATTCGTGGGTGGATGGTACGTCGCGTTTCCTTTAACCGCCCTTAATGGAATACGGAACGCGGCCTAATGCACGGCCTAAAGAATATCTAATTATGTAGCACGTGACCCGACACGTGTGGGAAGCTCCCGCCGCTATTTTCTGATTCATTTATCGACTGCGTGGAAGGAAGAGAATGGCAAGAGGCCGGCCCCTCGGTGAGATATTTTGTAAAGTTTACTCGGACCGCGCGCTGTGAAACGCACGCTGTTATTAAGGTCGCTTTTTACGCAACACCAGGCCGCGTGTCTACCTGCGTGTCTCGGCGTGCACGCGCGGGCCACACGGTTGCATTATGGTGCTGCACTTAGTCAGTGTCGATGGTAATAATATCGCGTTTCATCGGAACGGGCTGGAACAAAAATGTTGAAACCGGCCGCGTAATTGGCCCCCGCACCAATCGTCCACATTACCTCCCCCCATTCCCCTTCATCTCCTCGTCTGCCGTATCTTTCTTCTGCTTTCCTCGAGTATACACCGTCGAGCACTCGCGTACTGCGTATCGCGTACGTACCGCATAAGAAGCCTATTAGAGGCTTTTCATATAGAGCTTCGAATCATAATGGTGCATAATGCGCGGCATGTTCGATACTTTCCATAGCGAGAGCGCATGAAACGTTTCTCGTATATACATGTGATTCTCGCAATACGATATTTATTCTCGTAACGAGGATACTCTTAGGCTCGATGACATTTTCAAGCGAAACACAATTGCGCGTGAGTGCACGCGGAACATAAAGTATATACACGCGACTCTCGTGCGAGCTTTGTTCAAGGCAGAAAATATTTTTTCTCATTGCCGTTGGAGCGTACTCGAGAACGTCGCTCGAGGGTCTTGCACGAAATTTTCGAGTGTTTCCCATGCCTGTCAAATCGAGGTCTCGTTCCATCTCCCTGCAATTATCAGGTATGGCTGGTGTACACCACTGTGCGTATGTATATACGGCTAGTACTCGCTGCGACACCCATTACCGCCCCAATGACTCCGCGGCGTGCTTTAATATTTACTATTGCATCCCTCGAGCACCCTCCAACTCGTGTATCGTGCCACGGTCGAACGCCATCGACCCGTCAATATGCTTCGATCCTCTTCCGACGAAGGGTGCCAAGAGTGTAGCATCTCGCTACGTGGAAACGCTCGAAGGGAAAAAAGGGACGGAGAAACGTGGAGAAAATAGCGTGAGAGGGTGAGGGGAGTGGAAGGGGGGGTCAGAGGGTGGTGAAATAGGGGGTGGTTGCTAACAAGTAAGCGGCAGGAAAACTGGCCCTGCCCGCCACGAATTGAAAGCGGAGTTAATTGATCGGAAGTCTTGAGGCTGCACGTGCCGTTTTTGCATTGTGTTGCCGCGTTTCACTGAACCGTGCAGAATCGACTGGATGCTATTCGAGAATAAATAGTCACGTATAGAGCGATATTTTTCTTGTCCGATCGCACCACGCGTCAACCCCTTTCTCGCTTCTCTGCCCGTCGACGCGGAATCGCTTCGAATCTGTACACCGTCTAACGGGTCCGTCAACGTTCAAGCCACCGTGGTCGCGTAAAAATCGTGGCAATTGCCGTTTCATCGCGGTCTTCGCGCAATTTTCTCAATTTCCTCTTCGGGATATTAGTTAGCCGGCAATTCGGCGGTGGGGGCGCCGCGAAATTGGACCAACCGGCGGCTTCTCGTACGGTTGAATTAAATTTCGCAAATCCCATGGTGCTGGCCGGGAACGACGACATACCACGGACGACGATATCGTGGCCCTCGCCCTCCTGTTTCTCTGCCTCGACGTTTTGTCGTCGTTGAGTGTGGATCCGGCGAAAAATGAAAAAAATACCCAGATAAACCGGAGCGTTAATGCGATTGCGAGAGGGAAGCCTGACTGCCTCCCATATATAATCGAGTTTCCATCTAGCCGCGAGAGACAGACAGGGACAGAGAACGGGCGAACCACCCCCCGTTTTGTAATTGCTGGTATTTATAAGCAATACCCGACGAGTATGGGGCCGTGGGGCTTTCCTAAACGTAATATGGTAATACAGGCAATGGCCCATATTGACATGAACGATGCTCGCCATTAGCGGGCCCGGCTCTGGATGACTGTTTTTAATTTCCTCGGCAAGTGAATTTCTGCCGGATGGCTAGGGGTGGATATTGCCGCGTATCATTCATAATCGCTTTTCTCCGGGTGAACGTCGGTATCTCTCATTTTTCTACGCTGCCCGTGCCTTTTTTGCTCATTTCTCTACTGGAGCCCGTGTCTCGTCGCTAAACGCCCATAAAATCCTTCCGCAGGAAATGTATTATTTCAGAATACGCGGCCGTTCGTTCGCCCAGCCGTGCGCGTGCTTCGAATTAGAATTTCGGGCGAGATCGCCGACCGATAGAATAGTACTTAACATACGGTCTCCGCGCCACCCTCGACGAACCCCCGAAAAACGTCGAGCAAATTTATTCTCTGCCCGCGATAAGCATCGATAATTCTCCGTACGCGCTGGACACGCGTGTCGCACGAAAAATGAAATTATCGGCCGGGCTAATTCTATTTGACAAAACGACCAAGCGTTTGACGTGATTGCGCGTCAGAACCGGAGCACACCTGCGACCTGCCTACCTTACGCTATTGTATCCGTGTACATAATGTTTATGCCAAGTGGCCATTACGCGGCACCGAAAAACCGAGCAGGCCGCGGCATCTACGATTCCGATCTCTCGCGGCTGAAATTAAATCACCATTCCGACCGGTTGCGCCTACGGTAGATCCGCATCGGTGTGGGACACGCGCAGGTGTCACGTCTCGTTGTGGTTACGCCACTGCCTCGCCGTGTAAGCTGCAGAACTCCGCTCGCCTCTCTATCTGATCAACGATTTGTCGCGGTGCCTTTTGCCGGCAGTGCTACACCACCACGTTATTCCTTCCGCGCGCCACGAAGAAGCCACGTGGGATCGATTAATTAAGTCGTCCCGCGGCGTGCGACGCGGTTGGATTTATTTCGCGTTTTGCTGCGTCCAGTTACACCATCGCGAACCGTATCCGTCTGCCCGTGATCGTTTTTCGTCCGGCTCGACGGGTTTCCTTTTGGATGCTTGCACGCGCGACCAACGTTCCCCCCGCGATGGAAAACGCGGAAGTTTAATCTCGCCTGGGATCTCGAATGGAACGACGGCTGATTTCTATACATGTAGTCGTCGAACGAAGAGGGAGAAGCACGAATGGTTTTCAGCGCTGCAAATCACGCCCGGTCCTTTAAGAATCGCGGCCCGAGCGACTCGTTGATGTTGGGTCGGGGGTCGAGAGAATCGTTAAAGCCCCTGGATTCTTTCTGCGAGCGCCGAGAAAGTCGAATAAGCGGGAGAATAAAGAGCGAACGAGCATCTTACTTAAAGAGATCCTTAGAGCGGTTGGGGGACGCGTCCGAGCAGCGCCAAAAGTCGGAACTCGGGCCAACCGGGAGAACAATAAAACAGAAAAAGCGGACTGGGAATGAGAATGGGAGGAGGAACGACCGAGAGAATGCGAACAAAGCCGAGGGCAGCGACGAAGGAAGGTGGAATTCGGGGGAAGGTTTTCTGTGCGTTCTGATACAATGCTTCAATTTACATGCAGTGCGCAGATAAAAGGAGCACCGGGCGGTATTAGCAGGAAAGAGTTAGATTAATGCTAATCGAAACAGAATGGCGCAGCTAATTGCACGTGACAAGGTTGCTTGTTTCAAGCAGCGTCGCGAGTCCATATATTTCGATACTCCTATTAATAAATCCTCCCCCATTCTGTCCGTTTTAATTCAGCGGACACCACCTCCCGCTAGGATTACCCGAAGATATATGCCGATGGAGTTTTCTACGGTTCATAGTAGTTATATTCCTCCGATGAACACCATTTATATCGACGTTGCACCGTGCATCTGGTTATTAAGGGGAAGTAATTAATATTGTCTTTGCGGGCACGCCACCCTCTCGTTGCGACTACCAACGAAATTACAACAGACGTGCCCCTCGTCGCGGTGAATTTTTTTCGCTGACAACTTAACGATTTAAGGCGACGTTAAACGAGTTACGCGCAACGCTGCGCGATTCCAAAATGGCTAATCTTGACGGCTAAACGAATTATCCTCGATCGAGAGGGAATATCATCGTCTGCCCGCATCGACCGCCCCAAGCAACCCTTTTCCACCGTTTTGATTTTTGCCTGACATTCGACCGACCGCGCTTTCACAATGAACCATTACGCGAGAAGAGCCATACGGTTCGCTGCTGCACGCCCGGCAAAAGGTCGTAAAGCGTAAAAGGCTGCTTTAAAGGCTGACTCTTAATGACGTTCACGTGCATAATGCTTACGTGGAAACGAAAGTCCTCCCTGATTATTGGGAGGCTAATGCGTGCCAGCGATCATGTCGAAAATACCGATGAGTGCCGGCTACTAAGTGCTGTGAGATACTTTTGCTAATGGTCGGGCTTCGTTTGTTTTACGATATTACGCGCTTTCGTTTCGCTGGCTCGTTAATTAGCAAGGTGCTTCAGATTGTAAATGGAAAATCGATACCGGCGGGCGGACGAAATCTCGACGGAACGATATGACGTTCGAAATCGCGTGGTGTTTCCAATAGAACTCCTAGGAATGAAACGGATGGGCGATGCTCGGCTGGTCCGCGCCGGTTGTACGACTATTTTTAGGAAGTACCGGCTGGTGTGTACTGTGTCTTATCGTACGTCTTGCGAACCGACACATCGTCTAATCTCTGACCTGACAGAGAAGGATTTTACACCGTGTGTAGCATCGTACTGGCAGACACCACGGAGGATTTTCACGTCGCGGCCCGTTATTTATTTTCTGCCTAGCGCCGCTAACTCTTCCCTTCGTTTACGCACATAAATACTCGTTTAAGCCTCCCTCGCGGTAACTCGGCTGGCCGATACGTCTCTCGTCACTCATCTGGGATCATCAATCGTCTCTTGATCGTTCAGGAGTTACTGCTGGCTGTCTCGAAAATACCTTCGAACGGGGAACGGAGGGGCGGCTGAAAATAGAGTCGTCGGTTCGGGAGACACCTTGCGAGTGCAGTAGCGTTGCTTTTCGTCGAATAAGTGGATCGTTACGGTATAACTTGAGAAGCGATGCCTTTCATCGAATAATTGGATCGTTACGGTATAGTACCTTGTTTGGTTACCGTTCCTGCTCGGAATCCACGGATTCGGCTTTTCTTTTTTCTACGCACTTTTCGATAAATTAGGTTGTTACAGGTGAAATAGCTGTTCGGCCCTTTCGAATGCACTCATTCGAACTTCTTCGTTCGACTATGTATTTGGTCGCATATTTCCTAGAAATTCGTTCAATTTACTGGAGTCCGTTTTTCTATTCATTACGGACAATCCGTTCAGTTGCGTTTTACATTCAACGAAGCTCCGCCCAAGAAACTACAATAACCTTGCCAACTGGAACGAAGCAAAATCTCTTCCTCCCACTTCGATACGTACGTTCACACGTTCAAATCAAAATCGTCCGCCGCATTGAATCGCACGTATTTATATCCCCAACCCATCGGGACCTCTTTACTCCAACCTTTCGTCACGCAGGATTACAACCCACGTTAAACCGTAATAATCGTTCTATCTTTCTTTTCGCCGATTTCCCGTTACACCCGGCGTTCTCCGCAGGACGTCTCGCGATATCGTGCCATAAGGTACACGAAAAAAAATCACACAGACAGGATTCGTGGCGTGTCCCCAGAGTTTTCTCCGCTCGTGACCGCCGAGCATTAAGCGTAATCGCAGCATTCGAATCTTCCACCGGGACGGATTTGTCGGTTTCAGGACGATAAAAATTAAAAATTCACAACCTTCCGATCGACCGTCCCTCTCCCCCGGGGGTTACGTACTTACACGTATGAAGCATGAAGCAGCGATTCGCGAATTGTTCCCGCGCCCAGGCAGAAGGTTTTACCGGGCGGTGTACAAGAGATAATGATATACCTTCGTACCGTTATCTCGTACATTTATCGGGCCGGTATATAAGCATGCGTATAGCTATGGTGGCGTAGTACTATCGCGCGGCAGGCATGGCTTGTTTTATTTCCTCGTTCGAGCCTGCGAAGGTTTCGCGTAATGCGCGCCTGGAAAACGGTTTTACCCGTCGTTCGCTGGCCTCGTCGAACGGTTCTGCTTGCAGAACGTACGTTCCGCGTCCATCGTGCAATCACCGGGTACGCTATACGTATACGCGGCACCGTGGATTCGTCCGTTTTCATGATCGTCGTTGTCTGTTAAGCAACGCGTGTTTTCTCCCGGCTTGTACATATGTATGTACACCACCCATTGTCGATAATATGTTCGTTGCGGTCGCTTTCGTTCGTTTCACGTGGCGCGCAAGAGCGTAAATTTTATGGTCGTTCCGTTAGTCCGACAAGATTTTTCTGGCTGCAAGGAATCTTCGGATTAGGGCATGAAAATATTCGATCGATTCCGTATACACGCGAGAGTAATTCTTTGATGGACGGGAATGAAATTATTTATTTGCTAGGAAATGAATCAATCGGGGAACAGGTAGCAAGATGAAAAATATGATCGATGAATTGTAAGAAATATTAATTCACATATGGTTAAAACAGTGTATGCACCAAGTGTTTCCTTCAGGCAAATAATAAACTATCTGAGGGATGATAAAAAGTGGGAACAGCATATCGAACGCGATAGCGACGCTTGATTTCCGTGTTTACCCAGCGAAATACACCACCGTAAGGGTGATCGAGCTTCGAAAGGAATAATCCAATAAAGGGGAACCGCTCGGCATTGCCTAGATTATTCCCTGTAACGGGTTCACGAGGAGTGGAATAACTGCGTGCAAGAATAGACACTGATCGAATCAAAGGTTGTTCATCGATGACTACCTGCGGTCTGAAATTTTCGTGCGTGCTTCACACTCCGATAGAAGAGAAAAAAAGGTGGTCGATAAAAAACACCCGACGATGCAACCGTATAAATAACTCGATAGGTAGGTTCCAGTTTGTTCGATCAGTTGGCGCAGTCGTTTCGCGCGTTCCGTAATCCGCCGGATGTTTGCCGTTTGTTCTCTGCCAGGTCCGGCGAGTTTCATCGCGATACTTGTTCGAGACCCTGGAATGATCCATCGATTTCTCCTAAAGCCTCGCAAGCTTCATTTCGATATTTTTTTTTGCACATCCCTTTCTTTATTGAATTCTATTATACGGCAGTCATGGGTATATTTTCAATGCCCTTTATTTGAACAATAAATACTAGCATCGAGAGCAGGTATTCAAAGGTTGCCTGTCCCAGTTGCTGAGACAAAATCGAACATTTTCATAATACGCCCACAGTTTTTAATTACAAATATGCTCCGTGGTACGTTGAAATTTAATTTAATATTTCCCTGGCATGTATACTGGGTACATGAAACTTAAAAAAAAATTGATTTCCTCGATCCTGTCACATCGTTTGTCCCCCAAAAATCAGTGAGAAATTTTTTTCGGGGACGAACGCTCGCAAATCGCAGCTTAGCTCCGTCTAACTTTTATTGTTATGGCGAATATTTTATGGGGGCACTGTAAAATTAAAAAGGCGCCACCCCAACGCGGATTCGGCCTGTCTGCCGATAATAAGGGTGGTACGCGGGGCCATCGTGCACGATACCGCGTTTAACACCGAGGACACCATATGCCCCCTCCAGCCCTTCCGCATCCCTTACCCCTGCGTTACCCTGGCAAGCCACCCGGGGTGCCAAACCACTATTTGACTTTCATTACTTCTTATGAAAGGAGAAATTTATCGGGGTAGATTTTGCTACAGTATTCCCCGCGATACGAGACCCCTGATCTCGCCGGATTCTACGAATTTTCCTATTCGCTGGTTACGCGTGAATTTAAAATGACCAGCTTCTGATCCCTTTCATTTTCAAAATGGAATAGCCGGCGAGCCGTTTTACAATGTAGACATCGGGGGATGCTGCTTTTAGCTTTTCTCATTTTGTTTTTTTTTCCAACCCTGCGAGGTCGTGCAATTCGTGCGTTTGCAGTGAATATCCTGCTTATCGAAGTTTCCTCGGGTATGCGGGGAACGCGTAGATTTGCATTTCGAAAAGTTTCAAACTGTCCGGTGATTCATCCTCCGGTATCGAGTCCGACGGTGTCGGTAATCTCTCGGCAGGGGTCGCGAACGCGTTCCTGCGATAACGATTTCGATTTCGATTTCGACGAGCGTGGGGTCGTCCGTCAAGTCGGCCCACCTAAATTCTCAGTTAAGGCCGGACTGACAAGGGAGCAATTTGCCAGTTGTTTAAGTGCCAAGTGTTAAGTGCTCTGTCGTTTATGTTTCGCCATTATTGTTTTATGTTTGGCCTCCCCTCGGACCTACCCACTACAGCCAGGCCTTCGCTGAATTACACGCGTAGCCGCGCGCATAGAACGATTGAAATTAATTCGCGTTTATGAGCGAAGCGTAAACCTTCGGCGCTGACTGTCGTGGGTAGATATGACAACTTACGGGTGTTTCTCTGCTCGCTGGATCTACTTGAAAATTCATATCTCGCCGTATCAGCTTTAGCTGGCCTCAGCGGTTCGCCGTTTCCGTGACGATCCATTGTCGCCGGATCACCTCTGTAGGGAAAGTTGCAGCAATGACACAGTTTCGCTATCTGTCGCCACGGCTGAACATGTAAAAGCCGTGTTAACGTTGACGTGTTATGTCAGTAATGAACAGAGAAGACGCGAGGCTCGTATAAATTTACGATAACGCCCCGGTGAATCATTTTTGCTACTTTATTAGCTTCAACGTTGCCATAACAATATCTCCAGATTCACAGCGTCATTTTCCCCCGGCATAAACGTTCATTCCGAAGGATCGCGTGCCGCCGTTACGCACTTTCCACCCGCGAGGCGCACGTTTACGAGCAAGTGCATAGTAAACGCTTCCTTGTATAATTACGCAGGCTTTCCGTCGCCCGCCTAGAGCTTATAAAACAACATCCGCCGTAACGCCTCCGTGTAACACGCGAAGCTCCGAAGCGAGGTACGCGTTACCTTTCGGTGTGCACGCGCCACGTGCCTAATCTCTTCTTGTGCGCTTCTCCTCGTCGGCTGGTTACTTGATGTCGTTCGCGAATGTAACGACGAAGGAGAGCCTCGGCGAACGGGCCGTGTGTGTGCAGGCGTGGCGCGATTTCATGTAGCATCGTAACATCGTTACCGCGGCAATAAAGCGAGCTTTAATCATCTGGCGGATTAAAGTCGGGAGTTCGATTCGGTTTTACGAGTTAGCAAGATTGCCTGGGCGCATGAAAGGGCGAGGAAGGACGCATTCCTTCGCGTTCTACGGGGCGAACCGCGGCTTTGACACAAACGAAAGGGAGACGTTCATACGTGATCGATCAAACGTCCCCCGACGGTTCCTGTAAAATTGCAGCTGCCGTTGGCCACCTCGCTACGGGACGTTTTAACGAGATTTCGCCTCGATTACAATCTTCGGTGCAACGAAATTGCCTTTCGTTCGACAATTACGTTCCTCATTTTGGAGAAGAGTTTAAAGGACTGGAGGTGGATGGACGGTTCCGCGGAACGACGCGACGGCGGAACACATTGCACGCTAGACCGGTATTCCAATCGAGTTGTACAGATTACAAGTTCGGAAGTTGCAGGCGGGGGTTGTAACGAAATCGGGATTCGAAAGTTACGCGAGAATAGCTGTCCCTTTACGACCGACCGTAAAGCGTGTACGTCGATAAAAAAGTTAAACAGTTCGGTTGCAGCTTAAGCTCGGGATTAATACTTTTAGCCGGCTCGTTGGCCGCCGGGAAATTTTACAGGCGAAGTAACGAGCCCTCGCGTGCGAAGCTTAACGAGTGGATGTTCGACGATCGTATACATACGAAAGTTTAGGACGCCACGACATCACGCACGTGCTCGCCCTATAATCGCGTACTACTCGTGGCCCACTGGATTTTTATCACTGCCCGCATCCAGTCGCGCGGCACGCGTTGCTATAGCCGAAGGACACGCGTATATTTCATTTCACCGGTCAAACAGCACAACGGAAGCTCGGTTGCTCGTCGTTAACGATTTCGACGGCGCGACGCGAGGCGAGCCACGAGCAGAAATTCAGATAATAAGGGACAATTGACTCGTAGCCGATCAAAGGTGTGGAAGGAATGAAAACGGCGTGCACGATTGCTCGATAAGGCGGAGATCGTATCTGTTGTACGAGCGTACAACAGTGCGCTGGTTCGCACGTAACACCGTGAGCCGCGATTGTACCGTCGCTTTTGTTTGGTCCTTTTTTTTTAAACGAATCGCTGTCCTTCCGAAGCTGCTGACGCGTGAATATCAATGCGAACACGCGGGTGCAGGATTTTCTTATGCAACATTCGTATTAATAATCGGAAATTCGGACCGGTTTTGAAACCTGTAGATATTGCTGTGTTACCTAGAGCTCTACAAATCTGCCGTTTAAAATTTCTACCTTCAATTCTACTAATTTAAAACAATGAAAAAATAGCTGGCACGTATGCGTCCGGTCAATGCTCAAATATATCGCTCGTAAAATCAAATCGTCGTCTGATATGCGGGTTAGTCGATACCCACCCTGTCCACCCCGAGCAATCTCGACATTAGAAGACCGGTTCGATAGCTCATAAAACGTCGTCGCCCGTGGAAAAACCGCAGAAGGAACGACGGATGCGCACCGCGATGGACTCGGGCGCTACCCTTCCGGAAAAAGCGTTTCTGGGTCATTACGCGGCGATAATCACTCTCATCTCGCCGGAATCGCGAGACTCGAAAACTATTAGCATATTAATGGCCGGCAGTCGAGTTAACCCTTTCATCGGCGACGGGCAGATTTGCATCTCTCTCCCTCTCTCTCTCTCTCTCTCTCTCTCTCTCTCTCTCTCACACACACACACACACTCCGCGGAGTCGCAATCGACGAGAGGAGGCTGAAACGACGAAGCGGGACGGTGGCAGTGCGTTAAAAGCCCGGCTCGGCCACCCTCCGCGAGTCTCGCGAAATTAACATGACAAACTACCCCCAGCAATAAGGGGTCGAAAAGATATATCGCGCTGGATATGCGGGTGTACGGCAGAAACAATAGATGACGGCGACCGGTCGGGTTGAAAAGCGAGGATGAAGCCGCTCGTCGTCGCGTTTCACCGCGGCTGCTTGTTATTTACATTGCACGCTATTATTCCGACCGGTAATACGGCTGACTTTGCTAATATTTAGTCGGGAAAGAGGAGGTTGGCTTTGCTGGTCGATAGGCGAGGCAGCGGATCTCGTTCGAGCATGGAATTTCTAGGAGAAGTTTCGATACACTCGGTTGAATTTTTTCTTATGCCTAAGAAAGTGCACAAGTATTTTTTTCTCTTTTACGCGACTGTAGCTCGATTTCGAACGTGTGCCCTTGGTATTAATATGTCGAGAAGTATTTCTGGTCCGTGTGTGAAAGGAAGTGAGTTCTAATTTTTATCGAAATTTCGAGATTTCTTGTCGGAGAAATGAAAAATCGATAGCGAAAATGCAAATTCATAATGGACTTGAGTTGCGCGGTATGCGTTTATTAAATTTCGTTCGTGCAAACGAGTTTTTAGGAATACAAACGCGATATAAAATTAGTGCGAGCTGATAATTAGCAAATTATCGCAAGACGCAAATCTTTTGTTACCGTATTATTAATTTCACGGAGCTGTAACTGTGAATTATGTTTCGCTGATTCCCTCTGAAGGATTTGATTGATCACGATGTTGAACTGCTTAGCGCATCATCGTTCCCGTCACAACGATTAATGAATTCGCCAACTGAGCGACGAAACGGGCCGGATAAAAAGCGCTCCAGCCAGTAGCTACGACTGAAATCCGAAGGCTTCTTTTGAAATCTTCCGGCGATCTCGTTAGGACGGTGAAATATGGGACGAAAAGTTTCGTGGGTGTATAAAGTCGTCAGCAGTCGTGAAGACTGACGGAGATCGAGCAGGAGGCCGAGAAAAATTAGCATGGTAATTTGCCTGGCTTCTCGCGGCTGCTCGTAAACTTCAATAATTAAGGTTGCTGGTCGTTCTATTCCCAGTTTGCCACGAAAATCACCCTCTTCTTTTCTCGTCGAAGGGGTTAACTCAAGATGTTGCTCCGTCTCAATGACCGTCATTGTAATTCATTTTTTAAAAACCCATTCTTCCAATCATTTATTTTAATTCGTTGCAACTTCTCCGTGTACCTTCGTCCGTGCCGCGGCTTTTTTCAACAGCTTCATCTCCTTCGAAATAAAGGCAAAAGGAAAAACGATGAAAGTACAGGAGGCAAGGAGGCCAGAACGTCCTTTTGATAGCCGCGCTGCCGGTAATGAGGAGTCAGGATCCTTTCAAGGATGCTCTATAGAGTGCCGCTGGGATTTGATAATTACAAGGATTATTTCGAATTTTAAAAGCGCCGGTCCGCCCCTTATCGCCAGACCGCGAGAAAATTCGAAATCTGCTCATTAACCGTGGCACAGCTTTTGCGCGACGATTTTTCTTCCATCGCCATCGGCTTCTTCACCACTGTCGCTCCCCGAGTCCGCGTCATCGATTTCACGCTGCCTCGTTCGGCTCATTGTCCCTCCGACTTTAATTGGGACACTCATCGCGGATGGTAATTAATTTTTAAGTTAACCGATGGGCGTGTGCCTTAATTAAGGGGTTCTCGGGCCTGTGAAAATCGCTTTGAGACACGGATTTAATCTCTCCCGTCGCCGGAAGTTCCTTTGACTTCGGTTGTCCTTGCGTGTCGAGAAACGAAACAATTTCTCTCGCAGCTTTTGCATACCGCCGGGTGTCGTTAGAGTTTCTTCGGGTTTCTCAGCCTTCGTCTCTGGATTGTCAAGGATCCACGAAGCATCGTAGTGTACTTTCTATCTACTGCCGTGAAATTTCTGACAAAGTAGCGAACGTTCGGTGGAACGGTGGTCTCGTTAGTGGCGTGCACTCGTTGAATGGTCGTCTTAACGGAAACAATTGCCCATCGTTACGAGCTTGAGGCAGTTCGCGTTATCAGCTTACCTTTTCCCGTTCCATTTTGTTCGTTGCCTTCCTTGAGCAACGACTTCGTGTTCCGACCGTTCTACATACTCGGATACGGGATCCGACGGAAAAATATTTTCGATGGGTTATTAAATTAAACGATTTCTCTGATTGGGAGCAGTGGACTCTGTATCAACTGTGCGTTCCTCGTATCTACCGTTCCCCTAACGCGGCCTCCCGTGGGACACTTCTGGTGTACTGTATCGCTGGGGTCGTGCCATGGCAACCCCTATACAGTAATTATGCTTTTCTTTTTATGTCCGCGCCATTTCATTGGGCCGATATAATAAGGCATTGTTGCTCTAGGGCGCGGGGACGGGACAGCGTTTTTAGGATACTCGCTTAATTAGATCTGTTCGCCGGCCGGTCGGACCGCGTTTTCCAAAAAGAGCTTAAGCTGTTATGGCACTAGAGCCGTCGAAGAATCGGACCGGGTAATCGTGTTTCCCCAGATAACGTCCCTTAGGAAAAGCTTCGGTACCCTCGATGCTACTCGTAACATACGTTCGTCTATCGATGGGGGGGACCGTATGATCTGTTGGCATTGATTTTGCCGAAGCTTTATAGATAAGCAGAGAATCAGAAGTGTTTCGTAAATTATAGCAGGTTGATGCCGAGATAACAGAGGTATGCTGGTACGTATATAACATGACGGCTTTTATATTATTTTTTTTAGACTGGAAATTGTAACATTACTGTATACGGTTTGAATAGCCGAACTGAATAAATTAAAATTGGTAGATTTATTTCTTTTTGTGCATTCCTCGAGAGTTAATAAGGTAATTGTAAATGTCAGCACTTCGTATCAGCTTCCAGATGCATTATTCTCGTTGCGATTGACACGAAACAGCACACAGGTTGACGAATGCTAACGGTTCACCGTTAATATATCGCCGTCTATTATGAACCGTGGAGAAAGGTGGTTCTACAGGATGAAAAATCGAGATTGAATGGAAAATCGAATCGACGCGCGCGAGCTGAAGCGAATCTGGTATACGCCTACTCGTCAGAATAATGGCGAGGGTTCGTCAGGTTTTGCAATCGCATGGAAATACGGTGCTAAGTAAGAGAGTTAAGGCGCGTGTGTTTGCTCAAGTGGCACCAGACGGCGGTCGACGTCTTTCCGTACCTCAAATTTTCCATCTTTCTTCGTCCCTCGTTTCCCGATGAGTTAATTGCCAGACGTGTGTCAACACTTAGCTCATTTTTCCGTGCAGATTTTTTTTCGTGCCGCTTATACGTCGGGCAGTAAAAATTTTATCCGAGAGATGTCATTCGCCGTACAATAAAATTGCTTCGAAGTGCATATGCGTGACTGGTGCGTGCGTACTCGGTTTAATCAGATAATTGGACGTATTATGTTGTGTGGCGCTACTGGCTTTTAACGGCGCACAGATTACCTTGGATATTGTATTATTTCAGCAAGTGTGACTAACATTTCGGCGGCGTATGCAAAAAGCACGCCCCGATTAAAACACGAAGGAATTCGTTACGCATCCTAATATTTCTAAATTTCCCGCGCGTCCAGCGTTTTATATACTTCTGTTGCGACAGAGTATTCTCATTCTGTCGCCTGCCATATTCCCAGCGAAATATAGTGGCACGAAAATATAAAATTCATTCCCCTGTCCAGCCGTCCAAACGACTCGCCCCGAGCGTCCAATATTTTTAGTCTCATCTCGCGAAGATTCACGCTCGTGGACGGAAATTCGACACCCTCGCAGCCGTGGTCATTCCGACATTTAGGTCAAAAATCTCTCCCGCGTCGCGATGACGCGACGCGACGTGACGTTCAGCGTGTCGCGGCGTAATAAAATTCAAAGTACACAAACGCGAGCCCGCCGTTTCGCAACTTTCTTTCCGCTGGCTCTATTTTAATTTCCCAGTCCCCCGGATATCGTGAACCGTCCGGGGAACGACCACCCGGCGGAAAGCCCGAGCTTTTTCGCGGGCTTCTCCCGTTCTTTTCGCGCGTTCCCCATTTCTTCTCCCCTTCCCTTCACGCGTACGTACACGTATACGCGAAGTGGATGAACTCCGAGCGCTTGCATAAAGTTAGATCTCTATCCGTATATTTATTCGATCGTCCGGGCAACACAAACCGCTCGCACGCAACAAAACGTCGGTTTTTCGTGCGAATGACCGTTCATATATTTAACTAACTCTCACACGCGAATCGTCTCTCCTCTGTACGTTTATTTGCGTACGCCGCGGGTCGCTCGATTCTTGCGTCGGTGTTGTGTGCACCGTACTCTTCGGATCGTCATACGAAAGATAGCGTGTGGAAGCGTTTACGTCTGTGTTTGCCTCCAACTTCGGAGCTGACACACAAGTCCCGCTTATCTAACCGTACGTTCTTCTCTTACCCGGGTGTTTGCACGTGTGTGTGTGTGTGTGCGAACGTGTGTATCAGCGCGAGAATTCGCGTTTATGGCCCCCTCCTTTATTCGTGTCCGTGTGAACGGACACAGGCGGGCGCTTTAGTGTGGACTGCCATGGAATACGAAGTTTTGTTTCAGCGAAGTCCTGCCTTTACAAGCAGTTTTACGCGACGTAACTTACGAGTCGGGGCAATCTAGACGACCGGCAAGACGACGACGATATTACTTCCTTGGGTTAGGTTAGGATCAGTCGAGGGAACCAGGGTTACCGACCCAATAGCTCCGTGCAAGGTACACACAGCGTTTGGTTTGTTTAAGGAGGGCTAGTGTATTGCGACTGTGACAGATTTAAGATCGATTTTTTTTATTTTGCCATTTTCGTACCCCCATATTTGCGAAAGGTGGCGTTGGAATAAAACGCTAAACCTCTGGGAAATAATTTCCGCAACGTGGACCAATATCACAGGCAATTATCGAAAGTAGCGTAGAATGAAGGCCATATAAAAATGATTAATAATATCATTACGATAATTGGCGCCCATAAATTAATTTGTAATTAAAAATAGAATGTGGCCAAAATATCGATGCTACAGATTTCATCTCCCTTGCACGAGTATGTATCCATACGTCTCTCTACCCTTATTCTTCTTCGCCTTCTTCGTTCCTTCTTTGCCCGACTCGTTGTATCCTCGCCCTCGGGCTATTAGAGCATAAACTCGAAGAGAAACGCGTGGGTGCTGTTGGCGAACAATGTTGCGGCGTTTTCAGTCGATGAGAGCATCCTGGAAATCTCGTTCCACCGTCGCTCTCTCGAAGAACGGAAATTCAAATATCGAACCGCGTAGGGTAGCCGAGAAGTCGACTGCGTTCCGGACTCGCTCGGGTGGAGAGCACTTAAGGCGGATCCACCTCGAGACAACAATGACGATGTCGTCGACACGGTCCTGGATGTTGTCGATGGCCGAAGAGTTCGGCACTCGAAGGATATTGCATAATGTCCGGCGGCCAAGTTCCGGCATGGGATTAAGGATACTCCAAGTACAAGTTCGATCGTAACTTCTGCGAATATTGCTGGCGTAATGTTCGTACGCGTGTCGCGACCAGATCAGATCGCGTGGTCGTTGTTTAGGAACTTCTAGCGGATAAACAGGTATTATAGTTTTCCAATAGGGCAGACGCGATTTTATTATATAAAAATGGGGAAAGTGGGCAAATTCTTTTAAACTCGAAGATTTTTGCTATCGCTGATAAGAAATTTGTATTAACGACAGATTTCCCGATATCAGATGAACATTTAGATTCCTAGTCTTCAGCAGATTTCCAATATTGTAACGCCCAGAAAGTAATTATAGCTATCGATAACCCCTGAATAATTCGCGGTCGCCGATTCCAATCTCGTGATACCGTATCCACGGGCCGGAGACAATAATACCCGGAAAACCAACGGCCATTGTGCACGCGAACTCTTCAGACATTTTCGTTTCAATATCCCGGTAGTACTGCGAGTCCTGCGGGTGTCGGCCTCGTGGTGGCATAAAGGACATCATCTCTCGCCGCGCTAAATATAAGTGCTACGGCCAAGAAAAAGGGGGATGGCTTAAAACATTTTTATTCGGATTCTGATGGAAGGACGACGACGAATACGGCGACGACGTTCGAGGTGAAAGGGAAAAGGCGGAGGTGTCCCGAAGTTTTTCGGGGTGGTTGTCGGATATAATCACTGTAGGACCATCCCTGCTCGTCGTCTTACCGGTTTCTCCCTCCTCGTCCCGGGTTTTCTCTTCGAACAGAGCCAAACCCCACCCCCCTCCTCGTATTTCGTCTCGCGGCATTGTCCCTTTTAGTCCCTACGGGATTGCGGGGCCAACACGGCGAGATATCGGATCAATTTTTTAAGCCGAGGGTGCCGAGACTTTACACTCCTTGAGAGACGACGACGACGACGACTACCATAGGGTGTGAGGGTGGCGAGGAGCCATCGCGTTGGGCTCTCGGGGGTTCCTGCTTTGGATAGATCCAGCAGGGGGCGAGGAAAGAGAGGGTGACCAGGGTGAAATCAAGCCGCGAAGAAAATTAAAACGAGGAACCGAAGGATCCCGAAAGGATCTCGCGGCCAGGATGCTCAGCCGCTTACTACGACACTCTAAACGCCACCCTAAACGCTACCCCGACGCCACCAATCTCGTCGCAGCGGCCAACCATGTTTTCTCCTCTCGGCCTCGTGACTTACAGGAATCTTACCGTTCCACGAAACAGTCGTGATTGCTCTCACTCTACTTTCCACCCACCCCCTCTTCCCTTTCTTTTCCATTTTATCCATCAGAGAGCTCTTTCTTTCTTCGACCCTCGCTATTTACCCAGCTGAATTTCGTGCCTCTCTCCTTTCTTCGTTCGCCGTGCCTCGCACGGATGGCTGACGTTTCTTCGAGGACTCGTCCAATTTCCATAACGAGAATCCGCCTGAAACTTTCCGCGCCCGTTCAACTGCCGCATCGATTATCGCGAGAACTTGTTGCGGGCCGGCGGCTCTCATCGCGATTCACCGAGTGAAAATTAACGCGAGCGGGGACGTTAATGTCCGTGGCACGCGAAGCGGGACCGCGGGAGCGATTCCATTCCGGCTTTTGAATAAGAGAAAAAAAAACACGGGCGCGTTTCCCCATTCTTCCGCCCCTTCCATCCAACGGCAAATTGTACCGTAAAGGGACAAGGGCGGCGCGATCGTTCGCGCCACGAGTACACCGTAAAAACGTGATCGCGCAGGCAGGTGCGAAAATAATCGACGAGCGGCGCTCGCGAACGGATGGCTATGGTTATTTCGATTTAGACGAGCGAGCGGAAGGAAAGGAAAAAGAAAGAGCTGTCAGTTACGACGATGGGCGCGTTTCCACCCTGCGAAAGAAAATGTTTCCGCGTTACACGTTCGTTTTACGACGGCCGTAATTTCGATTCGCGACGATAAACGAACGGAAAGAGGAACGGTGACATCTATAAAGCCCTGGCGGCAGGCGATGCGATCGAATTTTTCCGCGCGGTCCACGAAACGAGGGATGAATTGAGCGGAGAAATTGAAGGGGCACGGGGGGAGAACGTGGCTCTCGCGTTCTTCGTAAATCGCTTCATTTCCCAGCCGAGGATTATAACACCCTCGACCGCCAATAATAAAATAAATCACAGCCTCGTAAAGGCATCCGTCATGACGGTTCGGCGTGCCCACGAATGCGCAAGCGTGAACTGTGCGTGTCTCCACGTTCTTTGCGGCTGTAATATAGTTTAGTGCTAACGCGCGAATACTTAGACCGAGACGGTGCCACGGTGAACGAAAGCGCCGGGCTATATTTCTTTATTTAATGCTGTTGGTAACGGCCTGGATGGTAAATCCGTTTTATTCTTTACGCTGACTCAGCCGAAGAGTCAAAGGTGCCCACCATGGACCGTCGTTCTTATATGGTTCCCCGTTAAGCGCCTCCGCCGCGAGACCGTTTCTCCTTTCTGCGCGTCGTTTTCGATCGCCGTTCGGCTTTTCCTTTCGACGCCATTCCCGAGCATTAGGCCCGGCCACTGGGAATTTCATGGTGGTCCGAATGGCCCAATTGGCGAACCGATCGACCGGCAAACGTCGTGTCTAAATTCGAATCTGTCAGCCGGAGTATTCTATCGGCGAATTGGTTGGCTGCCGGGTTTATGGACTACTTTGGGAAGCTATGGGAACGGAGCAGAGCGAAGTTTAATTGTCTGCCTCTACTTTGAAATCGATTAATGTACGCCGTTCGCGAAGTCACTTTCGTTACAGAAAATTTACGATTGCGAAGTCCGTGGTGCATTACAGCGCGAAGCAAACTAAATTGCAGTGCAATTTTTGGAATCTACTAGGTCCGAATTAGGCCCCTGTCCTATTTAGATTCGCGATTTAATTTTGCCAACGATACACGGTCGCTGAATATGGCCCAAAGTCTATTTCACGCCCAAGCGTTACTACTCCCGGCCTCTTTTGCTCGGAAAGCAAACACAAATACCTTACACCCGAGTGCTAGAGAACATCTATTATCTTTGTACACAGTCGACCATTATTCCCCTGTGCTCGACGATCTCGGGGTAGGAGCTCGAGGAACGCGTGGCCATCGATACATTTACGACCGACGTCGGGCGGTTTTCGTCGCTTCCGTTTACCCTATAACACGGCCGGCTCGTTTTCATCGCGGGCTTTCCAGATGTTGGCCGCGAATCGATTTACATGCAGATTTCGACGATAAAACGGCGAACGAAGGAGTTGATGGGCGCATCTCGTTGCGTCCGGAAACGGGTAATTAGAACGATCGTCGGGACACGTCATCGGGACGGATTTACGGCCGTCGTTGACACAGGAACACGTTAACGATCCGTCTCACCTAATTACGCGATCTCGTAAGCCCGAAATGGGAAAGCTTGGCAATTTTTCCCGACGGTCGTCCGAGATGCCGTTTTTTTTTTTGCAAATTACGAGCGATTTTTTTTTGTTCGTTGCCCGCGTAAAAACAAAAACAATTCGCCACCGTTCTTTACGGCGACGTTGCGCGCGTATTTGTTCGACGAATAAAACAGAAAATAATAACCCCGGGGGTCGGACTCGGGAACGATCGAGCCCTTCCTGCTCGCCCCCGAATTGCCTGCATTTCTCCGGCATATTTTCGTAATATTTATTCGTCGCGGCTCGATTCGCCTGTCAGTCACAGTCAGCTGCTCGGGTGCTCCTCGTGTTCCTTACGACGATAGAAGGAATCGTAAAAGACAGCACTGGCAGCGGTTGTCGATATAAAACACAGATACGCGAGATCGTGCTACCACTTCCTTTGGCGACTTTAAATCCTGACTGGAACAGACCTCGCTTGCCCCGAGTATATGGACTTCAAAGTTTGTTCGAAGTGTACATTCGGCAGGAAATAAAGTGGAAGGCTCTAACGTGTATGTATTATGGCTCTCGATCAGAACGTGCAATACCTGTCAAGGAAGTTTTAGAATTCTGTAAATTATAGTTGAATCGTCCCATAAAAAATGGAAGCAATATAGTGCATAATGGGCGCGATAGGCAGTGCAAACTTTACTTGAAATATAGACAGTCAATTCATAGCCAAATGTTAGTACAAAAAAAAAACATTACAACCATTAAGCGACAGAACTATTAATTTTTTCTCATTTTTTATTATGGTAAAATAAATCAATTTGAACTTTAAAGCGTCGCCACTTTTTGAACGAATGAGACCTTTTATCTATTCTAGTTGGGGCTATAACCACTTTCATACAAAAAAAAATGACACCTCGTGTTTTTGTTTCGGTCCACTACAAAGCCGGAAACGTGTCAGCAATCGTGGCATGTTTTTATAAGACTACCCACTACAATTTTATGTATTCCGACTTGAACAAAATATATAATGTAGTGGAAATACTAGTAACCTCCGTGTGCAAATGGCTACTACAAAGGAATGCTGCTGATTTAAAAATGAATTTATAAGTAGCACCCGCGTATTAGAAGTAAATATTCTGCGGAAAATATCACACCTGCGCGCCTACGCATATTACCGTCAAGCACCTTGTCAATCGATCGTTGCACCTAAACTTAGGTGTCCCACTTGTCCATCATGGTTACTCGTCAACCTCGTATCCGCGGCGAGAAGTTAATAAATCGCTTAACGCGTTCCTCGTGTAGGTATTACGTAAATCGTACACTTGCAAGCCGGTACAGCGAGCGGTTAGTTGGTACTTTAATGAGCAACCGGCCTGGCAGGAGTTACGATACTTCGCGAGTCGGCGATAAATCATGTAATTAACGGTATAAACTATAATCGTGAACGGTGGCCGGTAACGTGGCCGGTGAACGATCCGAAAAGCTAACCGCTGCGGGATAGGCCGATAGAGAGCGGCTGTTAAACGTTTGTGGACAGTGAAAATTCATGCGTTGAACGTTGCGTATACCCGCGTACTCTGTCGGTGTAAGTGATAAGGAGAAATATAAATATTATATGTGCGGCGAAATAAAGCCTCCGTAGTGTAAACGATCGGCTGGCATTGGGCCGCGGCTAGTAAAGGAACGCCCATGAAAATCGAACGCGAGCAGGAAATTAGTTGGAGGCCATTGAAGTCGGTGGCTGTTAGAACGGCCGACTGTAAAGATAAAGACGGGAACGACGGAGCATTCCAGAAGCCGCGAAATAAAAGTCGCCCTTACGTTAGCCGGCCTTGCGTCGTTCCCCGATACTTTCCGCTTCTTCCCCGTTCCTTGGTCCACGTGTTGGCCGCCCTTCGAGCTTTATTCGAAGCATAAGCTGCCATGGTTCCCCTTCGAGGAGTTTTTCGAGGGCAGGGAACGGGTCGTTTTTATCCTTCAGGCCCTGTCTTTATTATCGGCTCGAGAGAGAGCCGATCGCTTTTCGCCTTCTTTACAACCGCGAATGCAAATGGCGGTCGTATCCGTTCGCTCGACTTCCTGCAGCACCGAAAAACGCTTCGGGTTCGCGGCATTGGGGCCTCGGCCACTTAACCGCCAACGGGAGAAATAATAAAATGCAGATTTGCCGTGTTTTTTAGAGCGGTACTCGGGCAGGGTGGGTTCGATCGGGGGTTCCTTTCTGGATATTTCAATTCCTATTTATTTTTTATTGTTACTCATTTAATTTCTGCGTTGGATAGGCTCGCTTTCTTTACAGATAGAGCTTCAGGGAGACAGGAATAACGATAAATTGCTCCGAAACGATTTTTGGTAAAATTATAAATATCTGCCGCATTCGGTATCCTTTACAGATCGCGAACCTAAGGCTAAGCCCCGTAGACAATTCTTCGGGGTGGAGGGTAAATCCCAGCACGAAACACCGATTAACATTACATCGGTGGACGTAACGCAGTTCCCTGAAAAGTGGACCCGCCATCCGAAATGAACAATCGGTATTAAATTGTGGAATTAATTCTGCTCGCTCATTTTGATCCTCTGCTAAGCAGATTATCGTCGACCTCGGCGGACTAAGCGCGAATTAATTCGATTGAGACGTAACCAATGTTCGGACTCGTCTCGCCCGCCCTCGCCGTCGAATCGAATCGAGTTATGGTCGATCCAGTCGCTGACCACTCTCGAGACATCAGGCAAAATGGAACCTCTCTTCTCCTGTTATTTACGATCGTTTTCCCAAACCGCGCATCGATGTCGCACTCGTTCGGTTCCTCTGCTCCCTTTCCTTTTCCCTTCTTCATCTTCTTCGTTCGTTCGTGTCTGCTCGACGCGTTTTTCGGGGAGAAAAACGCGTCGCCCGGCCTCCGGGCATTAGCAGTGATATTTTATTCATGAAGCACCTCTTCTGTACACGGCTGCCTAACCCAAAGCTCGAGCGCGATGCTACTAAATAAAACATCCATACGCGCCTCGCCCATAAATTTCTGCACGGCTGATAGATTTACAAGCCGCCCCTGCCGAACTGATATTTAAATTAGTCCAACTAAGGGGCACGCGGAGTCGGTGCGCCGCGGGTGGCTTACCTTCCACCCCCCCGACTTCTTTCGTTCACCGTCCTCGTTCATCGTTTCGCGCCGCGGCGAGAAGAAAGCTACCTGCCACTGTGCGGGAGGCGGAGAAAAATTACGTTTCCACGCGTGGAAACACGATGTTGTTACGTTTCCTCCAGCTTCGCGGAAAATCCACTTCTCTGCGGTATAAATCACCCACAGGTAACCGGTTGAATGTTGAAAGGTCAATTCGCGATAAATTCTCGGCTCTCCAACGCACGCGTTCCTATATAGCATTCAACCCCTGCGTTTCTACCTTTCAATTGAATGGTAGTCAAAAAGATCCAGGCAATCGACCGCGAAATGGATCGATGCGAAGGGGGCGGGCGGTTTCTCATTACTATTTCCTTTTGAGAGTATTCACCCGTTGACGGGATCTTGCGATCGTCTTTTATTATTCATCGAAATCGTCGGAGCCCGTTATCCCGTGGAGCCGAGACCTCGAGTACCTTCAGCAGCCCAGTGGCCCACTTGCTCCCGTGAACGGGGTTGAAAAGACAAGAAGAATTAAGTGCGGAACACCCCCCTTGGCTCTCTTGGTTCTTCTCATCGCGACCGAGGGTGGAGGCCGCTTCACATACGAGCTTTGCTTCGCTCCGAGGGTGTAAATAATGAACGAAGGGATGATTCGCGAGTCGCCGCGAAAGGGTCGTCTCACTAGGTCAATACCTCGCGACCTGGAATACGCGTTCCTTACACACCTATCCTTCCGGGAGGAAAATTTCTTGAAGCATTTCACTTTTAATTCAAAAAGGAAATGGGTAAACAGAGTGGTGAATATTTCTGTATTGTTGTTATTTCTACGTGTTTACTTCAATTGTGTAAAATTAAATAACACGGTAACTGCTGATGGAGAAAGTAATAAAAGTTGAAAAATTACGTAGTCCGAAGTATGTCGACAGTTCAGTAAATATTTTTACCTGCATTAAGGAATACCTGATTATATAATTGTATTCAAAACTGTAATGAAACTCGGAGACTAAATTCTATGTGTTACCACTTTGTATTTTGATCTTCATAGTTGCTATCATAGTAATTAGCATAACAGAGATTTGTATAGTGCTTGAATGAAGTATATAAGGAGGAAGTATGCATTGTGAATAACCCGTTGGTTCACTTACGTCCATGAGCAAGTGCACAGTGTCACCGTAAAGGTTAATGAACAAGAGACGATGAATTACACATATAAAACGTAATTATGATAATAGGTGATTCATAGGCACTCTTCTTTGTATACATCCGTTTAATAATGTGCATAGCATTACGTATGCAAAGAAGACAAGATTAATGATCACCTGTCAGCTGCCGCGTTTGTCAGTCGGTGTACGCGAGCAATTAACATATCTCGAGTCGTCGAATTTCATTTCCAAACGCGAAATAAAATTTCCAACCTTAAATCTCACCCTCGAAAATCAAGCACGCTCCACAAAAGCATCCCCCAACAAACATTGTAATGTATGTATAATACCAGCAAGAAATCCTCAGCCGGAACCAGACCAAAAAAGCGTCCCGAAATTGGTAACGCGATATTTACTCGACTTTCCGCCGCGTTTTGTTCAGCAAACAGTCTGAAGGAGATCCCCAAAGAAGGGTGGAAACACAGAAGGTCTCGCGATGGAAGATCAAAGCGGCAGACGTTCAATCGAAAGCTGCCTGTCGAGACACCGTGGACGAGTAAACTATCCGCGGAACTATTTCCAACAATAACCCGACAGTAGTGTGCCTGGATCGCGTAGAAACGCGCGGATACGATCCGTTCGCCGTCGCGATTCCGCCGAGGGGGAAGTTTCTCTGTCTATAATCAATGATTTTCCGGTATCGGGCCGCTTGCCTGCCGTTTTACGACCGACTTGGACGGCACGGCTTTACGCGCGGAATATGTTAAAGTCGACGTCCACGGAAACTCCGCTCCGTCGTTTCCTCTCGATGCAAATCGAGGCGAGGTCGTCTAATGACGATCTTGCTCGCCGTGGGCGAAAATCGTCGGCACCGATTTTTCTCCCCCTTACCCCGTGGTTTCTCGTTCTGTGTATATCATTGTCGGGTACGTACGCTCTTTCTCTCCTTCAACGTTGTTCCGGTAATGGCGCTCGGCGCGGCGAGCATTCGAATGCAAACGGGGCTCGTATCACTTTGCCACGAGAATATTCGACGGTGCAGGGAGTAAATTCTACTCGTGTACCGCGGGGTATGGGGGCGGGGGAGGAGCAAGAAGCTTTGAGTGGATGGTGATTTGATTTTTAGGCAATCGTGTAGTGTGTTTACTGTGTGTTTTATTATTAATGAAGTTAGACCCTTTTGTTATTCGCCTGGCAGATGAGTATTAATTTGTAAAGGGAAGGAAATAGGAAGTGGTACAAAAATTTAGCTAATAACTTGAGATAATTGAATCAACATAATTTATTTGCCACCAAGATAAAGATATGCTACTCCTTTTGGAGATATGCCGGTTTTCATACGATTGAATTTTACTCGAAGAAAGTGCGAACATTCCGGAGACTTTGGCGCAGGCAAATAATTCCTTTTCGTACCAAGAGCAGGTACTGTTACTCCGTCTGTCCCTTGACAAATGAACCACAGTCCTCGCGTGGAAATAAATTGTCGACTGTCCAGGCAGGGGTGGATTGGTCGCGGCCGTACATTACTCCAATTTAGATAAAGTGTATCGGGAAGCTGATTTTCGTATACCGTAAGGAAATAAAAAAACGAAACAGAAGAGAAGAAATGATGAAAGGGGAACTCGATTACACGAATAGGGGTGTCCCACCCCCGACGACTAATGACACCGAATTCTTTTTCGTGACCAAATAAATGTCTTGATTCATTTAATGTTTGCCTGCTCATTTATTTACTGGCAAATTGAGGGGAAATTGGGTCAAACGGAGAACGGTGAGGGGCCGTACAATCGACGGTGCACGACACACGACAAATAACCGAAAGGTTGCCTATGGGGAACACATAGGAACGGAACCATTGACGATAAGGGTGGTAATCTTACACCTTTTCTTTCGGTGCTTGCCTTCCCGGGGTCACGTCTCTTTCTGTTTATCCTCTTTATTAAAGAAAGGCGAGCAGTTGCCTGGAAACACGGCGCATCCGATATAAATGCGACCAGACGGGCTCGATTTCTTCGGAGTCGAAGAAAAGCGAACGAACGGGCTGCGGAGCGCGCGGGGAGAGAGAGAGAGAGAGCGAGAGGTAGAGAAAAAAGAGGCGGATCGTCTTTGATGAAAGTAGATAGAGGCGCGGTGGTCCTTGTAGAGCCCTCGTTCGTCTTGCTCCTTCTCGAGTGGGGGCCAAGTGGTCTCGGGAGCTGGAGGACCTTTTCGAATAACGTCAGATCGGCAAAAAACGTTCGCCACAGCACAAAGGTGCAATTACGTGTCGCCATTGACGTGCACGGTGTAAAAGAAACTGCTTTTTGATCACGCGTTTCGAGCGACTATATTTTCCATTTTTCTTGTTTCCCTCTTTTTTTTCAATATCGTTTGCAGTTTCACTGGCGTCTCGTTATTATTCGCGCAGCGCCGCGTTATTTGTATCTATTGGCGGGTGATTGAAAGGTTTTAATCGAGAGTTAAATGAATCCTGACGTTGTGCCGCGTTGTGAAAATTTGAAAAGGCGAGAGGGCCATCGCGTTTCGCCATGGGAAACGAAAGAGGAATCGAAAATTCGCCGCCGCTCGATCGATGCGTAACGTAATTAAATTCGTCCATAATACCGAGTCGTTCGGGGGGGGTTGGTAGAATTGGTTTGGGGGGCCATACAACGCGGGAGCATCGCGTGTATATCTGGCTACAATATTTATCGCGTAATAGAATATAACCAGTCGGTGGCCGGAACGACTGCGTTTACGTGCTCGGTTAACTCAGGAAGCCTGGGGAACGTAAACTCGAAACTAAATCCGAACTAACCGAACTTTCTATGTTTATCTCCCTCTCTTCCAACCCTTGTCTACTATTCTCTATCGAACTATGAACCTGAACCTCTCACTGTCTCCCTCTCTTTTACTCCGATACTCGATTATTGTCTTTCTATTCTTCCTCTCTTGTTCTTGATTTTACGGTTCGTCCAGTTACGTGTGTGTATGTGAAATAGGTTTTCGAATTATTACCTTTTTTATGGTACCGTGCCTTTTTATTACACTCTTTTCGTTGTATACCGTTGGATACGTTCAGCAGAGTATATGGGACGTCATATATATTTTTAAGGTACTATTTTAATTGCCTACGAACGTTATCGATGATTTAAAGATATATCCTATACTTATCGTTTTTAGTGTACGTATGAGTTCATAGTGCTGTAGTGGTAAATATTTATTCATTCGGATATCCTCTATCTCGAACATCGTTTAAGCATTTTTATCAAGAATTAATTCCGTTCCCCTATTTTCTATTTATTAAGTTAACAGGTTAAACTGTTCACGCACAGGCAGCTCAGCTTTCCGTAAACTTATTATTAATCTCCCCTGCGGCGCCCGCGGATCTCTTCTTCCTTACAGATTGTGTTACTCGCAAAAAGACAGAGAATCCGCTGGTGATATCAATGATACAGAACGCGTGCGGAACACGCGCGATCATGTATACCGCGGAATCGTAAACCGGTAGATATTAAACTTTTACAATCGCGGCTCGTTGACTGTTCGGACGGGACGTTACGATGATTAGATGTAACTCGATAATACGCCAGCGGCTACGTACTACTATGTCTGCAGAGGCTGCTCGGTCGTTAAAGGCGCCGTTAAATCGGCGGAAGCCAAAAATCGTAAAAATTCACTCACCATATGAGACATTGGCAAATCGAAATCGAGACCTCCGTACAATCAAAAAGAACAATCCGATCCGATTAATCTTATCTCCTCGCGGAATCGAATTATACCGGCGCTGCTGATTATTGCTCTCGTTTGAAACAATAATCGCGCAGCCCGTTGATCAACGAACAACCGCACGGTCCAATTGTTTCCAACGAGTGTTTATAAATCAAACTGCCGTGGCTACCTCGTCGACGTTCGACGAGCTCGTCGAATGAATTAGAAATATTATCATCTGCCTGCGTTATTGGACAAACCGAATCATACATCCCAACGTAATTATAACAAATATACCCCCCCCCCCCCCATCAATCGGGAATCGCGTTTCTAATTGCAGTCCCTCTTCGTTTCACTCCCATCACTTTCAAATCGAACAAACGGGAGGTCCGTGTTGAAATACAATTTTCAAACCACTTTCCTCGTACCCGCGCCGCGAAAACGTTCCCCGAGGAGAAGTGTGTCTCCGCAGTCAAGGGAATGTTAAATGGAAATTCGAGAAAGCCGCCGACAGTCGAGGCGTACAAGAGGATCAGCAGCAGGCATTTTTATGCCCCGGCATAAACGTAACATTGAGTCGTAACGCGTGTCACGAGCAAACGGCATTGCATAGGCAAGTAAAGCGGCACAATTATTCTCCGTATTGTCAAAGGCGAATGCGCGTTGCTCGACGCTGCCACGCGGCGTTATTAACGTTTATACGGAGCAAGGTAACGTTCGACGGGCTAACCGGTGAGTAGCATGGCAGAGAGTAACGATCGTCGCCTGTAGGATTGCCGGTTAGCTAGCCCGGATGGTTACAATTCCGGTTATTGGGCGTAATTCGTGATTGGCACCGGCCGTTTCTCGCTGCACAGTGCTAATAAATTCGACCTGCCGTCGCTCGACGATCCGCCAACCCCCGTTTCCTGGAGGGTATGGGGCCCGCCTCGGGATATAAAGCGGTTTTGCTTGGCCGGTTTTATGAATATGCTTTCTCCAAGCAACTGCGCCGCCAGAACAACCCCTTGCCCCCAGAAGGAGGAGTAGCCGAACGCTAGAGAGCGGGGTTGAAAGCCAAGCGAACGTTATAGGTGGACGATAATTCATCGACTTTAGTGGCGAAACAAGGGAAACGTTTCCGCGATGTTTCAGTGGCCGCGTTGGTTCTTCCACCCAGGGCACTTTGGCGGGAACAGTTTTGTGCCTGCTGGATATTTGCTGCGGACTTTTGGTATTGCTCGATCCAGTAGGGAATCTCTCGCGATCATTAGATATTATGTTATTTATTGACGGGGGTTGGCTTCATTATTCTTCCTTCATACTTCGATTCTTGCTTAATACAGTCGTTTATATATCTTGTTCCTTTTCCTTGGTTCAGTGACGCAGAAAATATTGATGTTAACCACTGCTCCGTATACTCGTTCAACGAGGCTTAGTCTCGGCGTAATATAAATTGAAAAGAAAATCTAAAGTCGAATTAGAATAAAGATAGGCCGGTAAAGGGGGGCATAATTATGTTTCGCGAAGCTCCCATTAAAACGGCAAACATAATTACCCTCGCTCCACGATCTCCCAACTTCGTCAGATTTTCCCCAATATCTATCCCACCGCAGATACAAGACTTCCGGTTAATAAAAGCAGGGGGCCCGATCCCCGCAGAATATCGGTGCATCGTGAAATCACGACGGTCGCGTTGAGGGTTCACTGTAAATTACATAAACCGGGGAACATTGTCTTACCGATGAAAATTCATTTATGGCATACTCACGAGCGTAATCGAGTTTGTCTGGGTAGCGAGACAGGTCGCCTTCGACAAAGTGGCTTTTCCTGGCTGGCGCAGGAAGCGACGAAAGCCGGAAATACCTACGTTAGGTGAGGCACGACTTCAAAGAAGGGTAGAAACATGGCGGTACGGCGGCGAGAACATCTA
The DNA here is from genome assembly GCA_963583965.1 of Nomada ferruginata. Lineage (NCBI taxonomy): Eukaryota > Metazoa > Arthropoda > Insecta > Hymenoptera > Apidae > Nomada > Nomada ferruginata. Next base: position 5,691,113 of record OY757216.1, read on the forward strand.
CTCGACGAAATTCTGCCGCCCTCCCGCGAGCCTGCCTCGTGTTTTATCGCATTATTTATTGCTGCGAACTGCGGGCTTTTCCTGCGGCAGTGCCCGTGTCACCACCACCATCACCACGGCCGCCGTGTTCTTCGACTCGCACCCACACTCGACGAACCGCCGCCGTTATTGATGGATTCCTCCCTTATGAAATATCCCGGCGCTCGGTACGAATTTATTGCGGAGCAGTTCGTGCCGCTTTATCTCGTATTGTTCATGATAAACCCGCACTGATATCCCCGAGATGTTCCGACGGTCCCCTAAAAAGCCACCGATGAGCCGTTATACGATTCTTTTTCTGTCTGCTCCGTTCGCGAACGGGCATACCCGTTGCGGATGGAACATTCGCATTAGTCGGAAAGAAAACGCGCGCTTGTTTCCGCGATCCTGGGTATAAAAAGCGACGGTCCTCCCCGATGGGCAATATACCAGCTTTGCTGGCTTTTTTTGTGAGTAGGTTGACTTATGACGTGGAATAAGTGGGTGGATGGTAGATATTTTCGGTGTTGGACGTATGGTACGTGTATTGGACAAATGTTTAATGCTCGTTTGGGATTTATCTGAAACAGTTTAGTTACTGTTCAGATATTCTTCCAGTGGTAGTCTATAATGAATATAAGAGTCTTGAACTTAAACTAATTGGCCTTAAACTTAAAAGGGGATCAGAGTGACGCAAGTATATTCATTAATTAAATGTTACAGTGCACAGTGCTCAGATATAGTAAACAGGAAGATCGGATCGGGGGTTCCCAGATCGAGCTGCATAAATCCACGCAGAGCCGACGACTAAACGTTTCTCAATATTTGCGTCCACCATCGACTGTTTAAAAGAAGCAGCTCGCGGCATCGAGGTTTCTCACGTAACCGAGGGAAATTCCGTTTGATGTCGAACGGCTTCGAAGGTTCGCCGCGTAGAAACGACATAATTAAAGGCTGGGCTCGGTTGAAAAATGCAACGACCGAGGGATAAGGGTGGGAGCAAGGGAGTATTTGTCAAAGAAAATTTTCATAATCGCGCTGCTTGCCGGCAACGCGGTTTTCCGTAGCTTTGGTCGTCGTTAAAAAAATTTGCACGCCCTCGTCAGCCGCTCGTCCGTCCGTGAGCAACGACTCCAAAGGATATATCCCCCTGTTTCCCGGTCGTTTCCCTTTTTACCCACCCGTTTTATCATTTCCCCTTTTTATACCTGCATCTTTATCATTTAGACACGAAACGTCTTTGCCTGTCTATCGGGCCATACGTAACGTGAAATTCTGCCACGATCGTGGATTCCGCCGTCTGTTTCTCGTGAAACGTTGGAATTTGGGGCAGGTTGCGGTCCGACGACGCACGCGAGCCTGCAAAATTAAGGGAGTCCTCGCTTTCTTTCCCCGCAAGGCGAACCACCATTCACCTGGACACGATACACAGTCCGGCGAAAAAGTTGTATGCACGCAAGAAAGACTTGTCATTAAATTGACGCGGCTCGTTCGACCGTTCGACGTGGAATCGTTTATTTTAATCTGCCGCCATTAGCGGGGCAAAAAGCAATCGTTCGGTCGCGTATATTCCTCGGACAAATGTCACGTTCGTTGACACTTTAGGATCACGCTCGGTGTCGACCCTCCTCTCTTTCTTCTTGCGTAACGCGTGCACGCGTGGTTTGTATCTTTGTAACACGCTCCGCGTGGAAAGATTTAAATTAATGTTGTCGAATTTTTCATGGTGAATCGAAGGACGATATTTAATGGGACGATTTCTTTCTCTATTTGCCAAAAAATAAATACGAAAATATAAAAATTGTCGTTCGCAGACCTCAATGAAAGATCAGCCATGCGTTAAAGAAAGGACAAGTAGTAGGTACAATTAAATAATAATTAAACAATAGAAACGAAGTTTGCAGTTAAACTCACTCCCGCGAACCAGCTGGAAAGCTCAAACTTCCCAAACAATGTATCGAAAGATAAATCCAATTTAGGGGCACTTTTTGCCCGCCTATTCTGACATCCCCATCTGTCTAAATTCTAAATCCTTCCGTCTATGTAGTTCTCGAAGCAGGCGCAACGGATTACGTGCTCGGCTTCTGGCAGAAAGACCTCCTTCATCCGAGATCAATCTCCTTTTAGGTCTCTCTGCCCGCCGGGTTGCCGTTCAATTACGTAGTCATTAACTCGCGATTGTCTCTTCGGACGAAACCTCGTTACGCCGCGCCGCCTCGAATCCCGAGCGTGGCAATATTCCGCGTGCAGATCTCAACACAGATAGGCTTTTAGCGTATTAGCAGGCACAATGTGACAATGGAACATAGTCTGTGCGTTACGAGAATGGCAAATGCTGCCACTCTATCCGTTTCCCATACAATGGCCTGGCTCGTCCCGGCATCGAGCGCCGCGAGCCTTCGAATAGCCAGGCGAAACACGTATTTCATAAACGCCTGCTTGCTCCGTCGTCGCGACGACACCGAGCCAAGGTACCTTCGACTGTTCACGGTTCCGTGGGAAAGTCGACGGAACGCTTCGAACATTCTTGTCAGGGACGTTGCACAGCAGTCACGAAAACGCGATACCCAGCGTTTCCTTCGAAGGTGTTTGATTTCATTTCATTTGCTTTAGTTTTCGTTGGGTTTCCTGCCCATCCTATCGTTTGGTTTAATTTTCCTCGGGGCTCGTTAAGCTTCCCGTTAGTCTTCGTTTCTTTGGCTCGTCTTTCTTTCATTTTCTTTTGCTCCCGTTTCGTTTCTACGGTTTCTGTATACTTCCATTTTTTTCTCTCGTTGCCTTTGATCTTCATTGAACTTAACACCTCCGTTTGTTCTTCACTTGTTTGGCATTCTTTCGTTAACTTCGTTTTCCACTCGTTCCTCTCGTCTCGGCTCGCTTCTCCGTTTTCCAAACTTGCTATTCCGCTTTTAGCCGTTTTTAGCGGCCTTCGCTGCGCAGCGAAACGCCCAGAGGTATTTTCCGCACGAGATTCGTTTGCAGACAAATTTTTCGTCCCTCTGAAAACGGAATCCAAGGCGGTTGGCGCTTTCAACTCGCCTTTGACTCGCGTCAGCAGCCGTGAAACTATATTGCTGGTTAGAATTTCCGCGAAAATTCAGCAAGAGAAAACTAATGTCGAGCAAATTTCAGATGAAATGCCACGACGAATCGTTTCAAATGGATTTGGAATTCGGTCAGCAGATATGTCCGCACATTTGTAACGTTTTATCAAAGCGTACACGATACATACTACCTTGATCAAAAAGTTCTAGGACTGTCCACCGTGTGTCCTAGTCAATCACCCGATTGCTTCTTTTTTTGATTTGTTAGGATACCATATCTGTCATTAACACTTCCTTCCAATTTCAGCGTCATAGCTTTATATTTGTAAAAGTTACGCTGTGCTGAGTACATCTCCTTTGTTCGTGTTTTCGATTTTAAAAATGGCATCATTTGAGCATCAACGAGTTTGCATTAAATTTTGTGTAAAAAACGGATTTAACGGCCCGCAGACCTTGGATATGTTGGAGAAGTGTTTCGGCAACGATACTCTTTCGAGATCAAACGTTTTTCGATGGCACGAACGCTTCAGAAGTGGTCGTGAGTCGGTCGAGGATGACAAACGCAGTGGCAGGCCGTCGACGTCAAAAACCGATGAAAACATCGATAAAATTAAAGAAATGTTGTCCAAAAACTGCAAATTGACCATCAGAGAGCTGGCAGAGGACTTGAACATCGCTTATGGATCCGTTCAAGACGTTTTGGTTAGTGATTTGGGCCTCAGACGTGTCGCTGCAAAACTGGTGCCGAAAGACCGGCGCACAATGCGATCCTTATCCGTGAGTTTTTGACCAAAAACAACACGAACACTATCCAGCAGCCTTCAAATTCACCAGATCTGGCTCCCTGCGACATTTTCCTGTTCAACCGACTTAAAAAACCCCTTCGCGGAACGCGTTACAGTACCCGAGAGGAGGTCATGACAAAATCGAAGACGGCTCTGATGGACATACCGAAAATTGAGTACCAGCGGTGTTTCGAGGATTGGATCAAGCGCTGGCGCAAGTGCATTGCAGTCGATGGGGAGTACTTTTATGGGGACCATATCGATTTGGACGAATAAACTTGTATTTTCGATTTTATGAATAAAGTCCTAAAACTTTTTGATCAAGGTAGTATATCCGTTCCTCTGTTGAACAAACTCGGATATATCAAATTCTCCTGGCGATCTTAAGAATTCCTCGATAACGGTGGCGGTCTTCAATAGCACCGTGTAGCATTTATTTCAAGTATCATCGATACACGTCGCGTCTTCTGTTGAACGGGCCTAAAAGTGGTTAAAAGTGGTTTAACCGTGTTACGAGAAGCAATATTTCACGAGTCGGTAAGTTTCAAGAGCCGCGTCCTCGAGTGAACCCTGTATACACCGAAGAGCAAGAGACTAAAACTTACTGTGTGCGTGTAGCGAGTCGTTCTAACCATTGATATTAAAGTGCTATCAGAAAAGTATAATCTCGTTGCCATTGATACGAAATATAGAATTTATCGTCGAAGCACAATATCCTTCATCCCTCGATCCAACAATATTCCACCCATGTATTATTATGTATTATTTCAATCGCGCCCAAACCAGTAGTCCGATACGCCCGTTCCTTAAAACCACTACGTACATATACACCAACCGTTCGTCCTTTCTCTCCCCTCGCCACCCTGTAATCGCATTGCCATCGCGCATCAGACGAAATCGTCTCTCCGCCGTCGCGTCGAAACGAGTTTGTCTAGCATCCCTGCAACGGGATCCCGTGGTAGCACAGGGCTGTCCGCCAATCAGTCAGATTATGCTGAATCCGTGGAACACGATACGTACGTTATCAGCCGGTACATAGGGCACGGTCGATGGATATGAGCCGGTCATGTAGCATGTACACGCGGTTTAGCACGAGCCAGAGAGAGTGAGAGAGGAGAGGAGATGAGAGTAAACCGACCATCCAGGGTCTCGGTGGATGGACGCGTTTAGAATGCTGGTTGGCGGACGGGTCACTGGCGGTACACGCGTCGTAAAGTGACGATCAGATCAGGATGCAGGAAATTGGCCGGATTCGCGAGCAATGGGCCATGCTGATACTGTGGGGCCGAGGCACGTTGTCCGCCGCGGATATCGGGCCGAAGTGTTGCCGCACAATATGACCGACGCAACACGAATGGTAGCCACCCCTGCCTATATATTTGTCTCACTCGGTTTCTCCATGGGCGTCGTACTCAGCTCGACGTCGTTTCCCGTTGATCCAGGCGCATTGGAACGACCGGTCGCATTTCCACGTTCCGTTTGCGGAGAATCCCTGTGCCGTCTCGGGAACACGATCTTTTGATCCCACCCTTGGCGCTTGGACTTTGGGGATGGTGCTTTCGGACTCGCGGCGGCCGATGATGCGCTTCGGGGGTCGCTGTGATTTCGGAATAAGTTGATTGGGGGGGGGGGCAAGGTTGAACTTGCGAACGTGGAGGGTTTAATAGGAGCGACGAAGGGTTGAGTTTCCTGAGGGGTTACTTATTCGTAATATGGTCGCGATTATTCTAATCGGATAAATAAAATCGGTGAATTTATAGATGCACGGAAGCACCTGCGTATGAAAAAACATTTTAGTTCTGTCCGATAACGTCATCTCAAGTTTCACCATTATACATGGCTGTCTCTTAATGGAACGATGATAATGGAGATTATATTGTCTAGTAAATATTAATAAATGTATTGAAAATGTATTATTTCCTCTGCGTTCCACGCGTTAGCGCAAACAAATAGGAGCGGCGGTGTGCTATAATAAAATCGCCAACTTGCGCCAAAATCTTTCTCCGACAAATTCGGCCGGGGGAGAGCGAGATTTAACAAAGTTCTTCGTTGCGGGCCAATATCGCGCCATTAACCGTAGATAAGCCAGCGGCTAGAGCTCTGGCCAATATTGAATGGTCTGTATAGGTAGTTTGCCCGGAGGGGTTCGGTGGTTGCCGGTACGTGGGGGTGATTGTGCATTAGTGGCACTATTGTGCCGGCCTCCCCTCAAATCCATATTACTCGTGTAGTAGTCAGTCAGTGTTCGTGTTGCTCTCCGCGCATCCGTTCGTTCGGAACTACGTATTCGAGTTGTGTATAGAGAACCGCCCCAGTTCCCGGTGTGCTCTATATGCAAACCGCCGCGTAATGAGTCCGTCAACCCCGTAACGTCGTTTGCCGCTATCCTTGCACTTAGGCGGCGGTGTCGGCGGCACAACCATTTTCCAGCGAATCCACCGGCCTGTCTCCGTCTCGAATGCAAATCCGTCGGAACTCCCGCCACCACCGCTGGGTGATCGGACCCCATGCAAATTCGCTCGCGGCTCCGATTATCACGAGCGTTCGGGTTACCTTCCGATATTTTGTGTCTCGTACGCTCCATAGGGGTAGCTTCTATATCGGGTGTTTCATAGCATCGAGTACCTGTCCATTTTGCGCCCTACGGATTGACAGGGTTTGCGCGTATTTTTTGTTTACAATCTTGATAGATATTATTTAGTATCGATATATTATGGTATCCCTCTGTTGCGTTTTTGCCGACTAGAGCAACAAGTTTGATCGTTTATCTTCATTTCATGCGTCGAGGAGCGAAATCTAAGTCCTCAAAACTAGTCATTTATGTTCGTTTAGTTTGAGCGGTGACTATAATCGTCACTTGCCGGTCCACTTAATTTCCCTGCCGACTGACTCGAGGGTTAAAGAATTATGGACACCTGCGCACGCTGGAATAGGATGTCTTGCAGTGCACGGGTGGGAACTCGATTAATGTGGGTTATTAGCGAGCTGTCATCCAGTCGTCGTAAGGATTGCGCGTCGCAGCCCGCTTTAACAATGCCTCGTCAACGCGCGAAACGAGATGACACGGCCGGGCGCGTGTGATAATTATTCTCGCGGCCCGTGTGCTTGCTCCTATCGAGGGATTGTTTGCGTGCACTCGAACAAATACCACGATTCCACACGGACACACGCGCGCACGCGAACGTGATAGTATCACCGTCGCTGGCTGGTTAGTCGCGGCATCAGTCGACGTCGTCGGCGTAATGTTTGGCATAGCTTGTCGCAATATGTTACACGCCATCCACCGGCCAACCCTTCGACCATCGAATCGGGTTACTGCGAGTATCTTCCCGATGCAAGCCAGCCCTGGCCTCTGATGCATGCAATCAGTGTGACCAACGACTTGGTCGTACGTCGACGCCCAACCGGATGCCGTGTAATTACGAAACGCGAAATAATTCAGGGGAACGAAGGACAGAGAAACGAAATGTTGGTGTCAGAGGGTCGACTTTTTCGTCGATATATTCCTTCGGACTGGAGAATGGCTATTTGTTAAGGAATTTTTTACATTCCCCGGACTATTATTACGGTCTTCTTCGTAGCACGAGTTAATTGAAGAGCGCGGGTGTAAGGGTAGTTTCCAGGACATTGTATACAAACAACCGATACAGTAGAGAAATATATTATGGCATAGAACACCCGAATTGAGTAAAATGATATTGATTCCCGGATAGTTCTGGGGTTAAGCAACCGTTCCAAATAATTCGGCAGTTAAAATATAGAATCTAAGCGAAACATTCCCCACTGGCCATTCCTCGCCAACCAACCCACGTCGCGTGCGATTCGTAACAATACGAGCGCCATTCACACGGTGGCGCGAGAGTACGCGCTTACATTAGCGTGGTGTGTCGAAACGGCATCAGTCGGCGTCACTGGCCTAATGTTTAGCATAGCTTGTCGCAATATGTTACACGATAGCCAGCCGTTTCCAGCATCGAATCGGGTTAGAAGCAGTATCTCTGCGATGGTTCGTGTCTCCCCTGAACTGGTTCGACACTCGCCCCCTTGTTTAGAGGTGGTGACCCGCTGTCAGCGTATGCTAATCACGGTAATAGGGCGTGCGTGGCGGGTGCAGACTGATATTTCGAAATAACATCGATTCGAATACCACGTCCGTGGCTAATCGCGTTGGCCTCGAACATCGTTCGCTGACTAAGGACCACAGGGATTTCGACTGTTGTCCATTACACGCTGTCACAATTACGCGGGCTGTTTCGTCGGTAACAATGAGGAAGCGTGTAGAGCAGGGCGGCCACGTAGAACTACCGGGGCGTTATTAGAAAGTGTCACGGGGTGGTGTACCTGGGCTGAATGTTGACTGGTGGATACGTGGCCGGTGATCCGGTGTAATTTCGGGTAGCCAGATTGGTCCCGTGGCAAACGAGTAGAGAAGTGGACAGTCAAATTGATAGGATCCTACTGTAAAACAGTGAGATCTGTATTTAAGGGTGATTGTGGGTTTTACTTCCGAATAGTATTCATATTTCTTTTGAAGGTCCGAATAGTACCGCTTCTTTCAAAATTTATTGTCCGACGTAGAATTGCACGAAAATTGGTGGGCGCTGTAGACGATGGAAGGGCGCAGGAAAATTGAGCTACGATTTTTTCCGGCCGTTTTATCACACTTTGAGGAAAAACGAGCAACCGGCATTATCGATTCGGATTTGAAAAAAAGAGATAGGTACTTAATTTTGTGAACATTTCAAGGAATCATCTGCCCTCAGATTACAATCAGCACTGTTCAACTGGATTTTCCGAATGGAAAATATACGATGGGGGGGGAGAGGCGAATTATCCAAGCAGGTCGACGATGTAAGTCGGCCGTTGAGACTGGTGATCGTAATACCCGTAATTGACTGCCGCGCGAACCGAACGTAGAAGCAAAACGCACAGGGGTTGCTGCCAATTCGAGCACTTTTAAAAGCGGTGCCCCTAATCCCTCGGTGTTATTGGTCGGGGCTCGAGGGGGTGCATTAGCGCGACGTTTTCGTACGATATAGGTCCCTGGGCGGTGGTTGCGCCACCGACTCGGATATTATAAATTCCGAGGCAAATGTAGCGTATTGTAATTTCGCCAGGATATCACTTAATGCAATCTGTACTGTTCCGCCGTAGAAAAATTGGACCGACCGTTTTCCGGATGAATTCAGAGTGGCACACTTTGCCCCGCGTACAACTCCGACTTCACGTTTCTGTCCCCGCGGGTATTGTTTTCGGTTGAATTAAGATAAAGCGTGGCGATAAGATCTGGCGAAGCTCGATTCGCGTTAAAAATCTATAACCCAGCGCGATAAAGTTAGAGCCAGGAGAGTTTCGAGCGTGTACTTTCGAGCTACCAATTTATTTTACGACGAGATACGGGAGCAGAATTCCGCGTACACTCGCGAATCTTCCCGTTGTCATGTAAGCACGAAAGAAAAGGAACGATGTGCAGCCACGTGAAATTAAAAGTCCCTACCCTCTCCCGGTGCATGACAAAAGAAGATGCTCCGGTTGCTCCGGTACCTAGAATACAGGATTACGCCGTCTCCTCCTCATCTTCGTTCCGGGGGAAGAAAAAAAAATAAATACCCCGGAGCGCGAGCAGAAAAATAAGCCCTTAAAGAGGCTGATGAATTTTAAATCAGCTTCGCATTGAAATCAAGGAAACGTCTCCATTGCCAGAGGACTTTCAAACTCACCCTCTCCTCCTCTGTCCCGGCCCCCCTTCCTCTTCCTGTACTATTCCGACCCCGGTACTTTCAGTTTTCATCTCTTAATAATACAGAGGCACTAATACCCTGATCACATATTCTTGGAGATGAAAGGTAGATCTTGCGCTCCGGGCGGGTTATAAGCAGCGCATTAATTCCATTAGAAAAAGCGATCGCAACCGGCACCCTTCGCGTTTTGTCATTCTTGAAGGACAGGTTCCTCCACCTTCTGTCAAGGATACAACGTCGACCCCATTCCCATGGATCCTTCTCTGTGTTTAGAATCCGTTTACGAAATTCTGCTTGCCAGTGTAATAACGTGCCCCGAAATCTTATATCTCTTAGCAGTGTGACACTGATTTCATTAATTTTACCACATTCAGATTGTCTTATTTATGATATCGAGTTTTTATTAAGGCCACGTTGAATTGAACTTGGAATATATCGTGCGAGGGTGTCCGAAATCGTTGAAGGATTCCATGGCAGGGCCCTCTTAATCCCGTGACAGAATATCCAGGGACGGGTCGCAATAATGCCGCACATGACACCAGTCAGGAGATGTCGTAAAAGTTATCATCACAAACGACCTGGCACTATCTTTTGTCCTGCAGTCATCTTTGATGAACAGAAGGTCCAAGGGACTTAGGCTCGCGCAACCGTATTCAGGATAGGGCTCGTTTATTTATTTATTTTTTTTTATCGCGGAACACTTGTTATCGTATGACGACTTTATGAAACTTCTCGAATAGATTGAAATATGTCGATGCTTCTGGATACTTGTACAGTTTATATTTCTTTCTATTCGATACATGTACACTTATCAATATGGGATCACTCGCAGTGCAGCGGCAGTCGAACAAATATTCCCGTCGTCTTCGTACTCGAAACCGGAAAAGAGACGACACGAATCGGAGGTAAATTGGGGCGGAGCGCAGGAGAAAGTCGTCGCCGGTCGATCGGTGTTCGAGAAGCCGAGGTTCCGTCGCGGCACCCCCAGGGAAATCGCTTTAAACCTTTTAAATTCGAGACCCCCGAAAAAAGGAGGCGAATACTCGAACGTAGAGGCGAACAGCGACTGTTGCAATACATACCGTCATAGGCGACGTACACGAACAGGCTTTTGGTGGTAGCCGGTTGCACGGCACATAAATATATCGTGCACGGAAGAGGGAAATCTGTTTAAAATATGTTCTCTCTTTCGCCATTTCGCCATGGTCGTTTGCCACGGGGAATAGCTAAATGCTTTTTGCGAGAGGCCATTTAAATCTTTACCTTTCGCCCCGTATATCCCTCCCGTTGCCGTTTGTCCATTTGTCTTCTTCCCTTCTCCCTTTTCTTTACACATTTTTGCCCCTTCGAGCAGCTCGCGATATTTGCTGTTCGACAACTGCGAAGCGACAGATGGATGGGCACCTAATAGAAAAAGAAGAATCACGAGGCGGCTCAAAGTTTGTTGTAGTTTCGTTTAACGCGTTCGCCGATAGATTCACTTTAGATGCGACGACGATCGTTTTGCGTACGTTTAATATTTTCACGAATGTTGAATTTTTGTTCGGCTTTTGCGATTTATTTCCGCACGGGTTTAACATTTAGGAGTACATGTTATCTACACATTGCACTCGCCGAAATTCTTCCGCGAATCTTTCGTCCGAACACGAGCCACTTTGCTGTGAATCTTTTCGCAACTGATCAATGAATAATCTCGGCAAGCTACTTTCATTTATACACGAAATAACTATTTTACGTTGGATTAACAACAAATGCATGGTAGTTCGAACGGCAGGGGGAAATCGAATGATCCTAATAAAGTAGACGGATCTGTTAGATTTCTCTGTTTGTTGTATCGATTCTCCTCGTTCAATCTACGTCGAGAACGTCCCAAGCAACGGTGTGTTAAACGTAAGTGATATCTTTGAAGTATCTGCAAATATGCTGGCATCGCGCGACGCACTTTAAAGTATAGCCAGGAACATAGAAGGAGAGAGTTCTCTTCGTTTCCCGTTCCGACTACGGTGTTCCGTTTCCTCGTGGCGGATCTTTTCCCGATTCTTTGCCCTCTCGCGTTTTATCGAGATTGGCCGCCCGACTCCCGGTTTCGTCTCTGAAGTCCCTCAGGAAATGGGGATCCGGATGCAGCCGTACACAACGGCCACGAGATTCGCGTTGTACACACAGCTCGGCCGATTTCCGCGTCTCTCCTCTCATCCTCGTCTCTCGTGTTCGCGAATTTCTGCCTGGCGCGGCGCGCCGCGTATGCACGCAAGAAAAACGCGAACGCTTTGCATGCGAGAAAATGACACCGGCGTTCCCCGCGAATTGTAAACGGCAATACCCCGGGGAGTCGGGCAGAAGATAGTCGGTACTTTAGAGGAAACACAAGAGCCACGGAAATTTCGCTCGTTTCTGCTGGTTATGAATGGTTCCGCGTACAATTTACTGGCTGGGTTCGTGGAGCGTTTTGCAGACTGTAGCGTATATACGTACCTCGCCTTTGTTTCGCGAAGGGGGTGTGAATAATAATATAGCGAAGGTAGCGGGAACGCGTTGAAAAGAATACATCGCGTTTAACGCAGCCCACGGGGTCTGCCGGTTAATTAATTTAATCCGCCACGGTGTATTAATCGAGACGGATGAATCGTGAATGTTGGTAAGAAGTGCAAGGAACAGGTGAAAAGTGAAATTCGTTGCGTCGTTGCACAATTTCCCCTCCGTCGGTAATGATCGCTGTACCTCGAACGGAAGAAAAATGGAAGTATATAAAAAGTGAATTAAAGATCCGTCTTTCCCTCGGGTCAACCGACACCAGTTGCTCGACGTGGCTCGAAGGGAATTTATTGGCGCAAGTTCGCCGCGGGGCGAACGATGAAAATGAAGCCGGCGACGGCGAAGACGTCGCGGTGGTATGGCAGACTCGTCGCTGAAAGGAGGCTAAGCGCCACCGTCCGTGAATTCGTTGACGATCATGTTCGAGTAGGGCAAAAAAAAAAAAATAGTCGTTCGATCGGTTCTCGCGAAGGCTGCACGGTGACGACACACACACGGTCGGCCTTAATACCGTTGACGTTTTATGCGCCGCGACGCCGCATCTGACGAAATCGACCATCGCCAGGCATTCCCCGATGGGTTTTCTTCTCCACGTTCCATTCCGTCGCTATTTACCGCCAGAAGACCCTGTCCAGTCTCGTTTCTCACGTTCACGGTAATTCCACACGAGTTTCCTTCGACTCGTGAAAACTGGAACGGCTTCTGCCGACAATGTATGCTCAACGACCAAGCACAATAACACCATGAATAGGGAGGGACAGTCGTAAATCGAAACACTGGACGTTCAAGTGTATTTACTTTAAACCGAGAGAGGACCACTCGGATATCTGGCGTAACGACGTATAAAGGATCGAGTGGCGGTGATTCGTCCCTCAGAAATCTCTCGTTTGATCATCTCCCTCATCGCGGCGCTCTCCCCGACGATGGTCCATACTTCCCGGTCGGTTTCTTGTCGGCGGCTATTGTAAGTAAATCGGTCACTTCGCCGCTCATAAACGAAAGGAAGAGACGAGGAGGCTGGTTCACTAAACACCAGAGAAAGCGAGAAGGACAGCCGGGGACCGGAGCGTAGCCATGGAGGAGCTGGCCGTTTTGGCCTCCCCCGAAACCGATGTCCGGTCAGCACCCTTGATTCGAACGTTGCCCTCCCCCGTGTACAGGACTTTTATGGCGCATAAATATTGGGAGCTCTCCATGATATCCCTGCTGTATTATCAGAGATGCTTACTGTCGGTTCACCGACGTGTAGAAGGGGATGATGCCAGAACTGTTATTTGAAGCAATTCTATATTGCCTGGCGCGCACCTACGACCGGACGGATATTCGAAGCAACACCACGCTCGCTGGAGTTCCGCCAAATCATGGGGCGACACCGTTTTCCCGGTGTATCGCTAGTGTAGTCGCGTTGGGATTCAATCTGCGTTGCTTTCGCAAGCGCGCAGTATATTGGAAGTGATTGAACTCGTTTGGCAACTTCGATGCCTCCCCCGACAGCGTTTATTAGAGAGCACCGCTAAACACCGTAACATCGCTCCAAATCATCGCTGAAGCAATCTATCCTCATCGAATCAAACGCGGCATCGGGACGCGAGCGTAACCAACGATTTCCTGAACTATCGCTGTAGGCCGCCCCTCGGGTCGACCATTCCCATCGGGTATATTTATATTATATCGAGTATAAGAAATTCAGCGAGTCGAGAGGGAGATCGCATATTGTCAGACCATCAGCGCCCCTCGTCCTGGCGTCGTTGAGCATCGCCGTGGCCTTCTCTCCGTTCCGCACCCTCTCCGGGCCTCTTCGGTTTCGAAACTTGGCGGGAAGGGGGTGGGTGCGGAACGAGAGAAAGAGAGACAGAGAGAGACTAGGGTGGTATCGCCCCTATCTGTATCCGTGTATGGTTCCAATAAAACGGGAACCACTCACAGCTTTTGTGTCGGATACAGTGGCGGTGTTAGAGCGCGATGGTTAGGGGTTGAGAGGGGGTAGAGACACGGCGGAAAGGGGCGCTAGTGGTTGTTATCGGCCATCAGGTTTTATATCCAGGGGGTGGCTGCTCGATGGGGAAGAGCTGCAGGGAAACGGTCAAACGATACTGAATACACCGCGTGTTTCACAAAGATTCTATGAAGATTGCCCGGGATTTTATTACGGGAGAAATGTCGGTTAATAAAAATGAATAGGGGGTTGGAGTGCGGGGGTGGAAACCGGGGGCCCTCTTTTACTCCCGACGCACGGTGGACGTATGTCTGTCTTACTCCTTCCGATTCGGCGTGGCTGTCGATTGGAAAGTGCGATCTGGTGCCGTCCGCGTAAAAGTCGTCGTTTAGATCGGGTGAAGTCTTGCGCAGGGCGACAGCAGACACGTTTATCTTCCTCTTCTCGGTTTGTGAGTCACTGGCGATCGAACAGTGAGGGTCGCCTGAGGAATTGAAGGTGATAAATTGTTACGTGGGGGTCTGGTTCAGGGCGCCCGACGAGAGCCCTTTCTTCGGGAAAGGTGTTTTATTTGGAGCGTTTATTAATTACTGCCAGGGATTAGAATTAATGGATGCTCTGGAGTCTCTGAACGATATTAAAACTTTCGACTCACATTTCCATCCCTGCTTGAACTAAAATAAACGCGCTCAATGCACTTTACGTTCTCGTCAAACCCCTATTATATTTTATTATTCGCTAAAAGGTTAACCAATAGATACGTGATTCTTTATCGAGCTTCCCTCGCTCCCTTTGATCCTAGCTTTACTCCCAATGCTCAGCCGTTCGTTCACGATCATTGAATGGCGACGTTGATTGAAACCATGCCTCGGATTCGAAGGCCGATACTGCAATGCCACCGTATCGCTTTTCCTGGCTGTTTCGCGAATTCCCTTCGGTGCAACGCTCCCGAAGACAGCAGATGCAATTCACGGTTCCCTCTCCCGGTAACGCGATCCGTCGCCAACGAAGTTCCAAGTGCTAATTCATGCGGGGTCCCGGAAAGGCGATATGTACATCGAACAGAAATCAAATGGGGAGCTGTCTGAAAGTCTTCAGGCAGAAAATCCAATGAAACGAGTCTCGATACGCGTGGCGCCTCTTCGCCACCATGGTAGACGAGATAAAGGTATATCTCGTAGGGGGTCGAAATTCTTGCTCTTTCGCGTCTCCTTATATTCCCTTGCGTCGATTCCACCGTTTTCTAATAGCAAGCAGATTGCGTAAGAATGAACTACAATTTTATTAGTACGATGATAAATGAATAACAGTCGTAAATAATTGATATTGCCAAACGATTATTAGATTTTTCTGCACTCGTGCGTCCGCCCTTCGAGATTAAAAATGGAATTTTTCGCTAGATAATTCATTAACGTCCGGATACAACCCTTCCGATAATCGAAACCGGGGAACAGTACAATCGAAGTTCCTTGACATCCAACCAGAAACAAAATTACAGGGCAAGGGGTTAATCCAGTGGAATCACGCTGACGCAGCTTCTAACCCCCAGCTTCTAACCCCCACGAAATTTCAATCGCCTGATAACTCACCGTTTGCCCAGTATCGTTCCTCCTCGTCTGAAGGGACGAGGCGAGCTCGAAAGACGAAGGGAAAAAAGGAAGGAACGAACGAAAGGGCGGGAGAAGGGGCAGGACCTTTCTTGTTTGCTCGATCCCACCCGCGATGGGGTCAGAGGCGAATTGACTGCCGTGTCATTTGTAACAATAAAGGTGGGAGTCCCGATGTCTGGACCTCTGACTCTCTTTCCGATGATACCGTTCTTTCCTTCTTTTTTTTCTTCTCCCCCACCGCCGCCCCCTACAAAAGATACAAACGATTCGATATCGTCTCTCGTGTGTACGCAATGAAATTGAATAATAGGATCCGAGGCATTTTTATCGAAGCCGTGCATAATGGAAACGAGGTCCGAGCCCCGACTTGTGACTGATGTACCAATTTATTTCACGACGTCGTTTGTACTTTCGTGGACGTTGCCTCGAAAACGGTTTGATGCCTCGCGACGAGATGTCCCCGTTTGTCCTAAATAAATAATCGTTTGGTGACAGCGCCGCGGGCACGCCGATATTTTTCATATCTCTGATTGCCTCGTTTTTTGCTTCCTTTTTCTTCTCCGCACCATCTTCCCACGAGTTGCGCAAGCTTTTCAAGGGGGTTGATCTTATTATTATCCCCGGTATTCTTTGCCGCGACCGATTGTCTTCGATATTTATTGGGGCCATCAATTTCCCGCTAATTCGGTGACGTCTCACGGCCGTGAGAGGACATCGTTTTCTTAATGAAGCAAGTCCGCGCGCCCGTCTTTTTCTACTCCGCCTTCTAATTTTTTTCTTTTTTCTCCTCTCCCATCCCGTCACGACGATTGGCCCTGGCCGTTTTCAAAGGGTCGTCAGCTCCTCGCAATGTCGGTTAAGCGATCAAGGGAAGCGCATAAGAAGGCTCGAGGCGACTATTACAATAGGGCCTGACGTATGGACGACATAAGTCAGCGGACAAAGAGCGGTCGAAACTTTGTCTCACGGCTGGCAAAGGACGTCGTGTTAGAAACGTGGAAGAGGCCGTGACCGATCCACCGAACGATTCGCCACGGTGTGGGCCGAAGTTTTGGAAACATTCTGCCCCGGTATTCGGAGGTTGGGGCGCGTGTCTCAATATTTTCTCTCCGGAAGAACGCTTTTCACAGTTTAAGCAAGACGTATGGTGTCGTTCTTTGTTACCGTGGCGGTCAACAGACCCCGGAAAGCTTTGTCCTACTTTTTCAGGTGTTCCCTCGGAACCAATGGCGTCTCTATTACCTGTAGAGTCGCGAAATTCGAAAGTGTAGTTTGGAGTGGAGAAAAAAATGTAGCATAGTTAATTGGTCGTTTCGGGAGATGGGTTCAAAGGTGCCGTTTCGAGTCAACTGGTCCGCCGTCACGCGTTTATGGATTGTTACTTCTGTAACATTGGAATGCTGGCGTTGATAGAATCTCTTTCGCATGGGAGGTCTCTTTTTCAAACGTGTCTTGACATCCTCGTAAAATCAGCATTTCGAGGGTCGGGCTTGTGTATCATTGAAATTCATCTGTCCGCCCAGACTGCACGCTTTCTCGGTAGAATACACGAAAATTGTTTTATGCTTCAATCCGTAATAACGGTAAGCGGGTTTTAACTTGGTGGATGATTTTACGAGAAACTATGAAAGTAATAAATTTCGTAATAATATAAATGGCACTGTGAATGCTGTACAATTTATTTTGACAAAAAAAATTGTTATAGCGATATCTTCTTCTTATTACCAATATTAAATAACGCAAGAGTAATTAAATATTCAGGTGGCCGAATAAATATTTCCACCAACTAGTACAACGATTCTTCTACGTCTGACATCTATCCAAGCACCAACATTCATTGACAATTATTTTCCCTCCATTGCTCACTGCAAAAGTATTACAAACGCATCAGCAATTTCCTTGCAATCACCCCGTTCGTTTCTCTATCTTCGACCCAAACGATTTCCCACCTTACAAAGAACAACCTGCACGCGAAAGCAAAACCGTCCTCTATCGTACATCGTGGTAGATTCACGTCGACCGCAAATATTCGTATCGTCAAAGGGTTGACTATGCGGCGCGGTCGTTGGATCGCCACGTAACGATTAACGAACAAATGGCAGGTAGTTACCGGTAATTGTAATAATTGTAGAGCGTGCAACCGCGCCGTTTCTTCTTCCTACGCCTCCCTTCCCTGACCGGTGGTGCTCGATGGCTCGATGAAAGGAGACGAAAGAAAACGCGCCATGTGTCACAGTGGGGAAGCAATTGTACGCCGCGAGGAACGTCCGTGCGTTTCTGTCTTTCCCTGTCCCGCCATTGTTTTCCGGCATTATCGAGAACGAAAGAGAAGGAATCGTGGTTTAGATTCTTGCAGGCTGTCATTAAACCGCTTCTTCGAGGGTGTCCTAATGGACTCTTGATTTCCGTTTGGCCACGCCGTGGAAAACTTGCACCGTGAGAAAACGCGATATTTCGCCAGAACACGAAGAAGAAGAAGAAGAACAAGCTACGAACATGTATAATAAACTGCTTGGCGTGCCTGTTCGATGTTTTTTTGCACCACCTGCAGGAAGGCGTTTACATGCCCTGTCGATGAATATATTTACACCTGTTTCCCCGTTGTCGAACAGGCATCACGGTGAATGATTTCTTTTGGGCACTTTGTAAGGCGTCGCGAGTTTTTCGGCAGCGTCATGCGATAGTCGTATATCTCGAAGTTCTTTTCGCCGCGTATGTGAAAAAGGTTTTGTATAGTAGAAGAAGGGAACGAAGTCGATGGACTCGCGGTGGCTCGTAAAACGAGGAAACTCCTTCGTGGCTCGCGTTTTTATCGGTAATAAATACTTTAAACTTCCCCGACATGATAACAAATATGTTCATCGTAAAAAGTGTTTCATTTTCTACGGCCGCGTGTGTGGGCGAGGCGAGTTTGAAATTTATCCGACCTTTGACGAACGCGTGTATAGATCGGCTAGAGGCGAATTGTCCATGGGTGGGGGTTTTTGAAGAACAAAATCTCTCGCGCGAGGAAGAAAATTCCTGCCACCGGCCTGCGAGGCATAATAGCTAGTTAGGGTTCATTGTATCGGTAACTCGTGTACGAACACCTCATATGAATGACAATGCTTGTCTTAGGACCCTGCCACGTTGTTTAGCGACGCTTTTTACGTCGCATTCCGCCGCGAAGCTAATGCCTCGTAATTCTTTTAAACGCGTGTCGGATCGAAATTTCGACTCGTTGTCGTGAGTGTATTTAGTCAGGCCGCATCCGTCATATCGACGACGTGTGAGATCGGTGGCACGGTTCGAGATTAGAATCAAGGGAGAGCAGAAGCAACCTTTTCAACCGAACTTATCTGGCTCTTGGCTCTTTTGTGCCTTTTAAATTCAGCCTTTTTCTATTTACCATAGTATCGTGCGAGATTGTTGTTGGGGCCCTAACTGAACGAGGTTCCATGGAGATACCGTGTCGTTTTGAAATATTGTTTCAACGTTCGGCTGCGTTTCATGATTCATAAGAGAGCATGGGAAAATCGGTGAACGAGGAAACATTTTTTTCCACACAGACGATAATATCGTGAAATTAATCGTTAATCACAGGCATGGTCTAAAAGTTTGCTGTACTTTGAGCTTGTAATAATTTTTTACTCGTGGTATAATTTTTTGATTAAAATGGATGTACCATTGTTTAATCCGTCCTCTGTTAATCTCGGCTAACTAGATTGAAAGTGCGGTGTTTAAATTCTATCATTTCCTCGCAGCACAGTAATTCAAACACTCGACGAAAAATCGAATAGTACCTGATGCATAAATAGCGAAAGTGTGCGTTCATTTTTAATTTCTCCTCCCATCATTGCTTTCGATACACAGCGAAGCGTCGCCTCAGAAAACCTACCATCTCGCCAACGCCACTTTTCCGTCGGCCACCGATTGGCGTTTATCGCCGATAACGGTGGCCAGAGGTAAAGGTAAAAACGCGTCGCGCAGCTGGATACCTTACCGCGCTGCCCAAACGTTTTTACGTTCGAACAGCGAGATCCATCGACGATTCGTGGAACATGCGAAAAATATTCGTCGCGGTGCCGCATGTTTCTTTTTTCCTTCACTTTTGTAGCCAGTGAAAACTCGGCCTGGAGTAAGCATCTTCGAGACATTCCGACTTTAAGAACCGTGACGCCCGGTATCCCTCTGCGCGCCGTTATTATCACGAGGAAGACCTCAGATCTTACGGGCGACAGCCGAGAAACAGTATTTTGGCTACAAAGCGTCCGTCACGGCCGCTAAGACTTTTATGGTCGCCTTAGCGCTTCCATAATGGCCGCCTTAAGCCGGCCGGGCATGGGTACGGCAAAGTTGCACAAAGTTACGCTCGAAGTTGTTACTCGTGAGCGAATTGGCCGCGAGGCGGAAGCCTCTATGGGGCTCCTCTACGGTGTGGATTATCGGTCTTGATGGCCCTCCTGGAACCCCGTAGCGAAAGCCGCGAGAACAGTTTACACGAACGGACCACCCACGATCGATCGTGGACTTTTGAGGCAAACGAAACGGCTCGTGACCAATTTGCGTCGGTTCCGCTGCAATTCGTCGGGTGAAATTTTTGTCGGGGAAAGTTTGCCGACTTTTCCGAGGCTGCTTTGGGGGGCCGGCGATTCGGTACGTCTTACTTCGGGGCGGAATGCTTTGAGATTTGGATGATAGCGGCGTGAATGGAATGCCTTTGCTAGGGTAGAAAACAAACAGGAGGGATGGAATTGATAGAATGCAGGTTTTGTACACAAGTCCTGCCGTTCGGCGAGCATTGGGCGGCTATCGTTCTGTCAGCCTTAAATTAATGATTCGTCGAGAATATACATATGTATGTTGCGACAAATTTATCTTTTCCAGTTTATCAATTTACATCAATAGTACCAGATAGTCGGTATTTCACAATAATTCTAAATTCATATACAGGGTGAATCACGAAACGTGATCTGCAGAGATTACTCTGTTATCAGCAGTCCGAACGAAAATGTTTTTATCAAGTTTTGCATAGTTTCAAGAGAGCTTTTGGTGTCTTTTTTTTGTTTTTTCACGGTCACCCCGAAGTTTTTGCGAATAAACATGTAATTTTTGTACGCCCATCTGTTAGAGGATTTCAAGACGAATTCGGTAAATATCGGAACATAACTTTTTTTTTAATCTGGCCCGAGAAAAAATTGAAAAACTTTGTATTGCAAGGAGTATCATATTGCTGACAAATCGAAATTTGTTCTGACCTCTGGCCTAATCTTTGTAAACACTTCGTTCTGTACATTGGGATACATCTAAATTGTTAGTAGTCTTTGCGGTATTCGTGAGCGTATAGGTACTAATGATGAGTTACAGTATCGACGAAAAGTTGGGGATGATTTTGATCTACGGGGAGTGCGGGCGCAATTCAGTGTTAGCTCAACATTCAAAATATAAAATGCACAATGCAAATGAACGTACTATTTTAGCTGCAGTAGCAAATAATTGACAGATTAATTCTCGTCAAATAGTAGGTACATGAGCGTATTTGTCAGTGGGAATTACAACAACTCCAGACTGATCTTCATTTTTCGATAAAGGTACTCTTTATGGACGAATCGACGCGACGTTTACAAACTTTTTAATTGTTTCTCGACCCAGATAAAAAAACCGTTATGTTCCGATATTTACCGAATTCGTCTTGAAATCCTATAACAGATAGGCGTACAAAAATTATATGTTTATTTGCAAAAACTTCGGGGTGACCGTGAAAAAACATAAAAAAAAGAGTTGACAAATAATTTTTTATAATCACGTTAAAGCTCTCTTGAAACCATGCAAAAGCTGATAAAAACATTTTCGTTCGGACTGCTAATAACAGAGTAATCTCTACTGATCACGATTCGTGATTCACCCTGTAAGGTAAAGGCACCAGTAATTGACCTCGTATCAGTAGTTGACCATATTTCGGGTTAACGTGAAAAATAATGTTTTGAAAAGTACTAATCATTGGATAAAGGCGCGATCGAAATGCTGTACCATTTACCAGTACAACGCCAAAACACCTTTACTTCAATTCAGTTGTATATCATTACGACGAACGAGCAATTTAATTAATGTTAGTTGTAATATTATTAATATCAAGAAAACATCAAACTGCATTTAGTTAGGTATTTATTCTATAGATTACTAAATTACTAAACTGCAGATGCCTCCTATCAAAGACTCCTTCAGAAATTATTCTGAAGAAATAATAATAATAATAATCTCGAAATGTTTACACCTGAATTAGATTTTATATGGAATTAACTTCTTTTCATTTGTGTTTGCCTTTTCATTTGGTAATTTGTCCTAATCGTTGATACTAAAGGCGATATAAAAGTGATCGCCTTTAGTGTTTTTGGTTCTACTAGGTCAAAGTGATCAACTACTGACTAACGTATGTGGTCAATTACTAGTTTTCTCGTTTTCAAGTGTGGTCAACTTCTGACGCAATTATTGAATTTTCAAAAATGTCTATTAAATTTGAATAATATATCTATTTCACTAAAGTTAGCTTTGCTACATAATCTAGGAAGTTGAAACAGCATTTTTACGCAGAGAGCCTCACTGTTTAATAAAGGAGCAAGCACTTACGATTACTCATGCAGAAAATTTGTCGTAACTGGTCAACTATTGGTGCTTTTACCTTAGTTTTCTTCATTCCCCGATCCCCGCTGCGCGATGAATTCGTTCCTTTACCGCAAAGTCTCAAGTTATCTATCCGATTTCCAAAAAATACACGCCACTGCCTTCCGCTACGTCTACGAAGGTGTGAATAAATAGTTGTACACGTGTCCTTCGATTAGCTGCTCCATTCAAACCTTAACTAGCCATGCGCACGAGCCGATCAATCAGCCGAGAAATATACGGCAACCTGTCTCAATTCATATCTCCCTTTACACGCGGAAGACCAACAAGGCCACCTTTCTTTCACAATATTCTATCAATGCAACCTGGACGTTCTCCTGAATATCCTGCAGCCCACGCATCGCGGAAAGCCTGACTTCTCTCGCCGGTATCGTACGTGATTACTCGGGTATACGAGACACGCGCGTATCTCCGTCCTGGGATTCATCTCGGAAAAGGCAAAATCCGTGGGAAACACCGGAATTCCTCTCCGCGATGGCACGAGGAAACGCATGGCCGATCTCTCGGAACAGAAACGATGTGTCTCAGTGGGACGACGTCCCACGAACTCTCCGCGAAGTCTCATCTGTCTCTCCTCCATTCATCGATTCGACGTTGTCGCGCAAAAACGCGGTTTCGCCTTTTATGATCGCCTCGATCCCGTCCAGTTTGTCGCTCCCGTTTCTCCGCCCCGTTCATCCCGCGCCTCGTCACGTACAGTTTATCCGTCTCGAGAGCTGACCGCTCAAGATTTCCCGCGTATTCTACGGTGATCAATGACTCGGGGCTGCCGCGGCCTCTCGCCTGGCCGCGGGACGTGTGCGTAACACCGCGTGTACACGCCGATCGGACCCCCGCACACGTGTACGCCATTGTGACATACGCGATTACCTTGGACTTATGTGTATAGAAAATACGGACGCGTGCAGCAGCGAGCCGTGGGCCGTCGGCGCTCATAGTCGATCGAACGCAGAGTATTTTATGTACACAGTTTCTATTTGCCTCGTCGCGAGGGCAACGGTGTCTGCATCTTGGCCCATTAAAAATTCTCCTCTCATTAACCTTTCGCGCTGCTCCATTGTTTCCGCGGGTCTATCGAACGATCCGCCCGATTCCCCGATAGCCCCGGGGCGGTCTCGATGAAATCGACCGCTATTGTCGGGGAATATCGAATGTCTTCCTTGGGCCGTAGGATATTTAACGGTCGAAGAGGGATTTTGTATTGAATTAATATTACGAAAGGGTCGAAATTTGTTTCGACGTTTCGTCGTAAAAATTGAAATGATCTCTGTTTTGTTCGATTGAAGCAAATAGTATGAGGAAGGCGAAATTTCTCGAATGTGACGAACGAGACGTGGTTTACTTGTGGGTAGAGTAAAACGCTGCTGTTTCAAACGAGGACTTCGTCATTATCGCGGCTGGATAACGCGTTTCAGCGGCCCTGATGAACCGAGCCCGCGTGGTTATTAATAAATGGGATTCATTTTCTGGCGTGTTCGTATTCGCGTATCTAATTACGCACTTATCGTCCCGGCGCGTTATAACTCGCGCCGATAATACGCCACCGCCCGTTCTACGCACGCATCGCCGCCGCTTCACGCTCCGTTACGCGTGTCCATGCCGAGGCGAGGTGCAGCGAGCGATAAGAAGAGAATGACGTTTAAAGTCGATGAATCCGACACCACGGTCTAATTAACCTTTCGTGCCAACAAACCCGCGACATTTTCACCCTGAACGTCGCGCGCCTTTGTCCGACGATAGAGTGCTACTGAACGTTTAAAAAGAATGATTTTCGTTTGGGGGCATTTGGTTTTAGTGTATTTAATATTGACGATGATTATCATGCGAAGGTATTTAACAGGTGATTATGAAAACGCAATGTTTATTCATTGTATTAATCCAAGTGTTTATGAGGGGACATTTAAAAAATATATTGGCGTTGGCGGTAGCGCATAGTTTATTCAATGCAATTAAAATATTGATGATCGCAATGATTATATTGGTAGATTGCATTTGATAATAAAGTAAACGACAGTTGGGCGGTAGGACAAAGTTTATCGAGCTTTACGAATTTTCCATAATTTGGAAGGAATCGTAGATATTCTAAATGAAGACAGAATTATACTGCGACCCATATTCTGAAGCCTCCCACGTAATACACTCGGAGCAAAAAGCTAGCAGAAGTTGTCCTTGTATTCCATACTACAATTCTGTGTATTTTGACTAGGAAAAATGTATAATGTAATTAGAACATTAGTAATCATATGTGCAAGGGCCTAACACAAAGCAGTGCCCTGATTAAAAAAAAAGAAATTCCCCCCAAAAAAGCTTGAACAAACGATATTACAGACACAAACACCCCCTTAGGGAGCACAAAGGGATTCAAAGGTTAAACGTACACCTTAAATGCATCCTCGACTGAGAAATCACAAAGTCTCGTTTCATAAAGGCTGCTCCGTTTCCACCTAATGAAAGCCGTTTTTCCATCGAACGATTGTACGTTCGAATTCATTCGTCACGTTCGAACAGTTTCTCCAGATAGACCGTGGTGGATCGTAAATCACTATTGAGCTCCTATGAATTAATCCACACTCGACGGAGCATATAATCGAGACTTTTTTTATCGACGTGGCAACTGTGTCGAGCCTCGTAATACTCTTTCCTTTCTACGCGCATCTATCGAAAGAAGACCTATCCGCTGCGTCTTAATATCTCCGTATTAATTGCCGAGTAAGAATAATACAGGAACGTTAATTATCCACGTTGGTCGTATCGTTGGGTTTCGTATTATTGAAACACGGTGCGGAATGGCTGGTTGTCTGCCGCGTTAAGATCCGTTTCTTACGAGGCTGTCCAGCCACTGTAATACATATGTAAGACTTACGCGTAGGTCAGTGCTGGGCTGCATAACGCAACGAACGCGAACCGACCGCAGGTATGACGAGATCGTCGGCTATGGAAAAACAGCTTTCTCTCTCGACAGGTTCAGCTGGCATAACGTAGGAATTAAGTAGATAAACATACGTGGAGTAATACGCGCGCGTAATACCGTGATCTGTGTGTACATGGCGTGTTGGGGGAGAGGGATGGGAGGGGATAAACGGGAGATATTCGTTATGCGAAATAAAACTCGGTGAATGTACCACATTCGCGATAGCGGCACGCGCTCAGGAAAATGATAAGTGTGCGCTGATGCCTGTTAATTCGCACTTTTTTTTGGTTAATTCCCAAGTATTATGAGGTAAAATCTCACAGAACTTCTGCGATAGCTTACTTGGCTCCTGGTAAAGTGAATTTTCAATTTTTCCTATTTATTCCTGTTACTAGATTTGTAGTAGATAGTACCAAATTTGGACTCTTGTTTGATTATTTGCGAAAAAGGGAAAGCTCGAGTTATCGACATTATTATATTGCCATTTCGAATAAATAATAAGAATTTGTTCAAATATCTGATACACTTATATGCTAGCAAAGCTAAGCTGCAAGAGTTTCGTAAGATGCAAGCTAGAATTGATATTTCGCATGGTGTATCTCGGGGTTAGTTATGGGGTTAATTATTTGAATGATTAATAGGTACTTTTGTGTCGAATGGAACATTGCAGACAAAGTTAGTCATGTCGTTAGAATTGAGAAGAAATATCGCGAGTGTTACACGGTGTGAAGTAATCCGATTTCAGCGATTAAGATTGCTTTTTTCCAACATTGACTTACAATGATTTATAGACCGCGACTCTAATAAACTGTGACAGAAATGGAAGACACGTACAATATACTTTGAGTTAGCGATTGTTCAATTATTTTCAGTCCACTATTGTCCGAGACGTATTTGCAATGAAATTCCCAGTTTGATTTACATTGTAAAAGAGGAGCCATGCAGTTGTGGTCGAGAGGTGTGGAGATGAAAATAGCACGGGAATGATGAATCGGCTGCTTTATATTCTTCTCATTCCGTTACGTCGATGCTATCTTACGCTCACCTTTAATACTGTCTCCAGGTACAAACACAAATGTGACGCAACCCCTTGGTCTTCACAACTATTACCAGTACCTTCCATATTTTGTCATATCTTAGTTAACAATGAATTTTAAAGTCAAACGAAAAAAATATCACCTATCGCAGAAGTCGATAGATGAAACATATTAATTCCTCCGGAATGTGAAATATAATTCAAGCCTATTTTTACGCCCGAGGAGAATACCACGTGAAGAATAAAATCTATTGAAACTTTGATGTCGACGTCGCGTATCGTGGCGTATTCCGGTAAAAGCAGGGGATTACGTGGTTCGAGTACAAGGCCCTAGACGTTACATAAACCGTTGCGAAATAATGGAAGAAACCGGAAATTCGATAGTGTACTTCCGAAAGGACCGTAACGAGCCGTTACTTGGCTACAGACTTTCGGTCGTAATGCGAATACACGAGACGGGAGGAGCTGGGGCTTGACTTTAGTAAGAGTTTACGAGGGCGGCCGACACGGGGTTAATTCAATCAGCCTATAATCCCGACTCTAACCCTGATTACCCCCCGAGAAAGCAACCAGCAGTTCAAGGCGATTCGATCCTGATTAAAAGCCCTCCTCCACGTTTTCACGTAAACGTCAATTATTTTATGTACATGTATAGATATGTCGAAGAAAATTCTCTCTATATACGTTCACCTTCGATCTTCTCTTTTTCAAATGTACCTGGACGTGCAATAAATTCTGTCTCCGATAAAAGTGACTTTATGTAACAGGGAAACTGAAATGGAGTTCAATATTTCGATATGTTTTAATGTTAGAATGTCGAAATCTGTAAAGGTATATCACGTAATCGCCGTTTGCTTGTAACGTAAAGTTTATACCGAGGATAAGCGAGTGAGCATTCGTTTAAAAGAATGCACTCAAGCAAAAGTTACTTTCAATATTTTTACGCGCCTCTATATTCTAGTATGCCATACAAATAGAACTCTTCGAAACGGCAACTTCCATTTTAAAATTGCATGTTACATAAATTCGTGTTAATTGTGAAAACAAATTTCACGATATAGAGATATGAAGAAATTCAATCACCAAATCGACATAGAGCGCAGCTAATATAGTCTTAACGTTTTAGTACATTTCCGCCTTAAACACCTGTGAAAATATTCCACGGTGGAGAAACGTTATTCTCGACAGTCCATGAGAAACATATTCCAGGGGCTTTAAACTTGCCTGTCTTATTTTGGAATTCTCAAAACAGAAATCATAATGCCGTGGTTGAACGACATGCCGCGTGACGCGGACTATTTTTATCTTTCAAAGAGAAAACGCGCTGCCATTAGGATTAGTGGTTCGCGGTTCGTTCACCGGTCGAGTAGCAGAAACAATGGCGGGCCGCGTGCTCGCCAGCGACGCACTCGTGGACGAAAGTCCATTTCAAAATGGGTTAAGTGCGCTTAAGATAATTCCGTGTTCTTAAAAGCTATTAGTTTGCTCGCTACCGACGAGTTCATGGTTCGTTCAAGGGCTTCGCGTGAAACCGATGGCCCCTTACTCGGCCGACGGACTTTTTTCTTAGTGTTTCGTTTAAGATAGCCATGGATACGACGGAAATTGACCGAACTGTCTCTGTCGAGATAACATCCGCCAAGTAGTTTGAATTTATACAGTGTCGTGACACAAAAATGTGTCGGCGTGTTGAACCCCTCGTCTCCGTTATTTTAAAACACCCCCTTGTCCGCGATAAAAGCAACAAAAATTGCAACTTAGAAACTATAATAGTTTCAGGAAGTAGTTTAACAGGTCCTTTAATGAGAATGTCAGGCTACGAACTTGCGAATGCGATAATCACATGGTCGATTCCCAGCGTAAACGACTGTCCCAGTGAGAACTGAATTCGACTGGCCCCCACAGCGATTTTATCGTCTGCTCCGCTATAAAAGCATTATCGCAGATCGTTCACCAGTGATAAGAAGATCGAGTCGAGGGTAGGCGATCGGCTATTCGTAGAAATTCTCTCGCGTTGTCCGTCGATCTTTTGTCTACACGGAATCAATTTCGTCGAATAAAAGTCCGGTCGAAACAATGCTCGAGTAGTTAGCCCGGGTGCGCGAAGATAATATACACAGGGTACACGTTGCGCTGGACAAAGGGGAGATTATCGAAACGAATCTCATCGTTCTAGTCGCATGGCGGAACTTTTTACCGAAACTGTACTCCGCATTTTCCATTTCTTTTATCCCATGATTTTCCCGTCCTTTTATCATCTCCAGGGTTCGTAAATCTCGCTTAACCCATGGCCGTTCATGTTTCACAGAGCTTTTATCGATCGACTTCTGTTCGCCGTCACGATTCCACCGTATTTGCGTAGTGCCCGCTGAACGCGAACTGAATTATCGCAAACGTTTATACCAGCTAGAGCAACGAGGCGGGGACCAACGTGGAAGCTCAAACGGATCCTCTGGTTCTCAGCCGTGGACGCAGACTTCATTGTCGGGATTGACGGCAATTTCCCAAATGGCAGATTGAAAATCAACCGTACAGCACAAAGGGATTTATCGAACGGGCCCTCAATATCGCTCTATCGCCCTTGGCGCGTTAACGTCGCGCTATGTCTTGATGTGTGTAACATAATAACTATCATCCTTCTCTTCCCTCCTGTCTATCTATCTCTCCTGGTTTTCTTCTCTGTCTCCTTTGTTCGTGGTGTAGTAACCCCCTGCGCACATTGGTCCATAACGCTCCCTGACCGTGATTCTCATTCCCTGTACAGTCGTCTCTGTCTGTCTGTTACGTTGCCACCGAGAGTTGATTGGATCCACTTAACGGGGTATACGGTATACGGCATGCGACATTACTGCTCTATGGTGTATGGCGAAGCGTGTTGTTGCGTTGCACCACCATAACGTTAGCGACGGAGTGGAACGGTTTCCGAGACCGGTGTTGTTTGCCTCTTGTTAGGGGTTGATTGGCTATTAGCGATGGTTCCATGGTGATTTCCTATAATGTCTACAAGCCGATAACAGGTTTTACAGTTTCCAATCACGAAAGCTATATACAGCTTTCGTTGCATTGGACTTATCATTTTTATAAATCGCATGCATAATTGATTCAGCGACAACCATGATAAGTTTGTCTATATTTAACATTTTTAATACCCGAAGATTTACCGGTGGACACCGGTAAATATTTGTTCATCGAACACGATTTAATTTAGATCAGTATACATTTTTGTTTCGACGTGAAAAGTTCGTGGACATCGCTAAAATCGTTAGCGGGGTGGAACACGATGCTTGGTCGCGGCTAAGTGGACTTTGCTAAGTAACAAGGGCCGGCCTAATGACTCGAAAGGCCCAGATTATTTTATTATCACGTCGCCAGTGATTTCGACGATGAGGATCGTAAAACCCGTCCCCTCCCCTATCGGTAGCACTAGCTCGAGTACGAGGCGATAGATAAAGGCTCCTATAAAACGGACCTACGGGTAATTGAGCGAGCAAGATAAACAAGATTTACTTAAATCTGGACCCTCTGCGAATTTAATTAAAACTCGAGCCCCGTTTCGTTTATCTGAATAGAGCAATAGTGCACCGTATCTTCCTCCTCACAAAATTGTTCCCTTCGTTTTCTCTACACTGGCCTCCAAACTCGTAAAATCTTACCCAACTATACGAACGTCTCACTATTATTATTATTATTATTATAATTACATATATCATACGAACGATGCTCTACGGTGCTGGATATTTTCATCTCATATTATTCCCACCATGCTAATCAGCGGATAAGCGACCGATTGCTACTCTTACCATAGTTCCAGGACACAATATCCCATCCTGTTTCCCCAAAACCATAATACAAATGGTTTCCAAAAACGACATTCACTTCATAGAAGCAAGAGGTAACCAATTCTCTGAACAAACGTCCGTTCCCACCTTCCCGGGAACGGCCGTTCCCCGCAACCCCCCTTCGCCGAAAACGTTGAAACTGCGTTTGCCGCAAGGATCACCGGCGGAATTCGAAAGTTCGGCCATGTCCTTGGCCATGGCAGGCTGAAACGCGTAACGGTACATTTCTATTCACCTGGTGGCCGCTGGCCACGTAATTCTGTACACGACAAGGGGATAGTCACGGGGAGACAGACAGAGTCGGCCGACTCTGGTTAGCCAGACAGAGCAGCGATCCAAGCATTATCCGCGTTGTCGTGTTACGTGTCTTACAACGTGATAAGCCGACGCGGACAACGTTGCTGTATGTACACACCAGAGGTTCGCGACGACGACGACGCGTCGCGACGCCCGTCTCGAAGCCGCAGTCACGAAATCACCTACCGCTGTGGGAAAACTCGTGCGAGAGAGACGCACAAGCTCTGCTGGCGTGCATACGTCCATCCGAGGCTGGAAAATATCGAGGCCAGGCAAACTGGCCCGCGAGAGATCAGGGTGATCCGCGGGAGAACCGTTGTTCACGGGGGCACGATGGTATTGTAGTTTGATACGTATGTACTCCTCGATGTGACGTCAATGGCTGATACGTGGAAATGTTATTGCTTGTTATGGTATAATCTAGATGGTTACACGACGCGGTGGTGCGAGTTTACAGATACGGTTTCGTTCGATGGTTCTTTTTTTCTTTTACTGGCAGTCGTACGTCGAAGCTATTATTTCACGGTACAATAAACACCCACCCAGTTCAATTTAATTTGAAATTCCCATGTATGTATTTATATTTCCGTGCGGGTTGCGCATCTCTGTAAAGAAAGAAACTGTATTGAAATGAAACCAGTAAACAGAAATATTGTACAAAT
This sequence comes from Nomada ferruginata, assembly GCA_963583965.1. NCBI lineage: Eukaryota > Metazoa > Arthropoda > Insecta > Hymenoptera > Apidae > Nomada > Nomada ferruginata. The sequence continues at coordinate 5,722,187 of OY757216.1, forward strand.
CTAAGAATAGCTATTAATTTTTCCCTTTGCTGAATATTCGTCGGGCGCGGATTAATTAACTCGTGCATATCTTCTCTATGATGCACGGCCCCATTGTACGCGTAGAGCGATTGCAATGGCGACCAGCGGTATCAAGTGCTAATTTTCGTCCGTGATAATCGCGTAAATCATAGGTGGCCGCAAGCGTGCGCGCGATCTAGATAGCGCAGCGTCTAATTTAATATAGTGGCTTTTCCAGTCACTTTTATAAGACCGTAAATCAATATCGCGTGTTTCGATTAACGCGCCGCGCGTTTTCACAATCATCCGTCGTTACAATTAAGTGATAATTAGCTCGGTGTCGTGCTTTGATCATGAAAAATGACACAGTGCTGCTATGTATTCCTCCGAGGTAGAAAAAGTTGCTCGCGATTCTAGTTGACATTCGCGACCATGCGATTAACGAGAATCTTGAACCATTTCGTAATCGATATTTGTATATCTAATGTGTGCAGTTAACTGATCGAACGGGATTCCCTGGTTTATCAGTGCGTTTATCGCCCTATTATTTTTTATTGTCCAAGAAGCACTAAATGTTATGCTTATACATTTAAATGGTAAAGTTTAATAACAGTTTCCCCCTTTCTTATTGGCCTTTTGATTTTTCACATAAAAGGCCGTGCTCCTCTAGTACCTACCTGCAATATCGTTCGAATCGATTTCCGTTCGCTCAATTCCTCCATCGAGATTAATAATTTTCGTTTCATTTTCTTTATTCTATAGCCAGCCGGAAATTAAACGGTAGCCCACGATAATAAACCGGCAGTAATTGGCAGCAAGTTGGAAACATTTTCTCATCGAATGAATGGTGCGAGCAGTTTTGTAGGCCGTTTCCGGTTTCACGGTGCCCGACAATAAATTTGCGGCCTCTTTGTCCCGCGCCGTGGCATCAGCTGTTCGACGTTAAGACGTAACCCTTTCAACCCTTGCGTAACGAACCGAAGGGACGGACCTTAATTAATTAAGTCCTTCTGGAAGACTCAGGTGTTCGCCGAAATCTGGCGGTTTCTCGACAGCCCCAGCCAAGGTACGATAATGGCGACATTATCATACACACGACTTATTTAGCCCGTGGCCATCCTAACAGGATTGCTAAATTGGAACCCGTGTCTGTCTCAGGTGCACGGGTCAAAAAACGAGAACGTCATTCGCGTGGACTCTATTTCGTGGGAAAGGAAAATTGTGGTTTATTTATTGGTTCCTTCGAAATGGTTTGAATAGAATTTTTTTTGTAATTATTAAAGAGCAAAGTCCCCTGATCAGGTAAGAATTTATGAATTCTCTTAAGAAGGCCAGCAACGTTGTCCTAAATATTTGCAGAAAATTAATTTCCTAATGCCTGAAATAAGAAACCTCGAAAGATTTTACAAAGAAGCAAAATATAGCAACCGTTGACAACTTTGATTTATTTTTAGATAATAATTGAGTTCTTGCGGGAACGTACGTTTTGGAAGGTAGCCTTTTCGTAGAGCTTGTTTCCCAAGGAAGGACCGACCACCTTTGTTATGGTAAATTTGATGATGCTTTCCTCAAATAAGGTACGGGCCTTTTCTAGGTCGAGCACATCTTGTGCAATTTTTTTCCTCGTGGCTCTCAGGACTCTCAGCGACAGTCTCCTTCAGCCAGGCCCCCGTGAATACACTCGCAGTGTTTGTCAGTTAATTTACCTCGTGCTCTTGTACTTCTGGTATCTCGGTTAGTGGGACTCCGCCTTTTAATCAGATTCCCCTAACAGTCTATCCAATCCCTTAAAAGCATCCCTGCATACATTTCGTTCGACTCGAATATCGTACAAATATCGTACAAATATCGCCGCTCTTATTTAATCCATTCTCCCGAAGGATTCAAAGGCTCCATATTTTCCCTAACATAACTCCAGCCTTGGAACTATTCTCGACTTGACCCATTTCTAACTTGCCACTCTATCGGCGCCAGCTTTAAAGCATTCCTCCGTGCAACGATCAAACTGCAATTCCATATTTCCATCGCGGGCAGATACGTTGGAAAAATGTTCCGGGCTTGTCGCGACGCTCGAATATCTACGATGCTGTAAATACAGTCCGATAGCGAAAGAACGAACGAACGAACGAACGAGCACGCTGGAACGGGTACGAGGAAAATTCGTTAGGGGCGAGAGTTAGCTGTGTCCGCGTGTATCTGGACAGAGATACAGCTTGAAATAATGGTGTTTGCCCGGATCTCGAGATATCATTGTTAACAGCGGCCAACAACCTCGTATTTCGGCGAGCTGGCGCGCTGTACCGCCGTTGGGGAAGCGAAGGCGAACGTTTTAAACTCGTGGCGAGTTCCGCGGAAGCGCGTAGACGAGCGCGATGCACCGGAGCCGAGTGCATTAACGTGGACGACCTACTTAGCGAAGTTCGAGCAGCCATAAATCAGTTTACGCTGCTCGTACTTATCGATGCTGCCACGTAAGTACACTCACCCCCTCCCCACGGCTATCTGTTCCTTCTGCTTGTCTCTTTATACTGGGTGTATCGGAAATGGTATCATGATACATTCCTTATGCGAGGGGAAGGAACGGCGAGAGTACTGAATCTTCGTTTCCGAGGAAATGAAATTTGATTTCGTTCTCTGGATATAAATGACGCAGATTGACGCTCGTATTAATATTTATTAGGCAATTTTCTATTGTGTAGTTCACTCATTTGCATTTGGCAATTCTCCTTCGATTCTATCCTGGCTTTACTTAGACACTGTGTACGTGCAATGTGTACGCGTTTCGCGTATGTTCACGATACTGGAGAAGGCTCGAGGCAGCGTTTCGTTATCGGTGCAACGCCGTCTGATAACGTCATCGTTCCTTGGACCGCGGGTCTCCTGTCCCGTGAGAAAGTTTCGACTTTCGATCGGGCGGCTGATATTAAATATCGTGGCCGGTCGAATGAAAAAGTCCGGGGAACACAGGGTGCAACAGATAAGTGGTAAAGTTTCTTGCGCTCGTTTCGGGGCCTATTTGTATTCCTTGTCTCGCCTCGATTTGCGATGAATTGAAATCTGGTTACGGGGATATACTGTATGCACATGTACTCGATGTCGTACATACATGCATACGCTACTTTCACTTTCAACACCGCGAGGTGGGTCTTTCGCGTGCGGATTTCTGGTTGGATATCTGAATCTGTGATTTGACTAGATTGTCCTCCGCGATAGAATTAGAATTTCGCTCGAGGCAGTTGTAATTTATTGTTCGATTCGTACTAGCTACCGTTCTCTGGAACATGTAATTCGGTAGGAAGGACGAAACGCGTGTCTATCGTATCCATTGAATAAATCCGTTTGGAAAAAATTGTTAAAGAAATCGTCTCGTCATGCAGCTGGGTATAAACGTAACGGTATGTGACGAGCCTTGATTTTGCTCCACTTGAAGTTCAAGGAATCGATAAGGCTGTACAAACTCATTAAACCTCGCGCAATCTTCCCTCGGTTTGCACGCCTATCGTTTACTGCCGCGCATTATCAGCGGCTTTCAAAATATCCCACGTTCCATTGAGCAACGCGGAATCATCGTTCACGACGCAGCGAACAACCGCGTTCGACAAAAAAAATCACTTAAACGCTAAATCCCAGATGATTGACACCCGGTTCTCGGTACGGGAGATAATGCAATTGTGAAACGATTCCCGGGCCGGTGCACGTGGTTAAACCGCTCGATACGCAGTCCATTTTCCAGCTTAGCCGTATCTCTTTATTGCGGAGAAATCCATCGAACTTGTCCGGTGAAAGTGTTCCATTACTTTCGCGAAAAAAATCTCACGCTCCGTTGCCTGCCAGCTCGTCAATTACTGTAACAACCGGGCCACCGTAATCCCCCCGCTTTTTTTTCAAGACTCACCTTTGTCTTCCGTCCCCCCTCGGAAAGATTTTCATTCTCCGAGAAACTCGTTAACCCCTTGCAGAATCCACACTGCCACGTTGCATCATTCCGAGATCCCCAAGCCATTAAATTCCATTAAATCGCCGTACATTTCTCGTCCGCCGAACACGATCCTCAATCCCAATGACCCTTCCATATTCCACGCCAAAAATGCTCCGAGCCAATAGAAAACGGTAGCCACGGGCGATTCGGTATCCGGTTAACACGGAAAACAGTGTTCACCGAAGTCCACAGCAGGAGGTCGCAGAAGTCGGACCAGTCGCAGTCGGTGGTCGGTCAAAGGCATCGCGAAATGAAGCTCTCTGTATGCCGCGTCGTCATTATTGTAAACCGCAGGTAGACAATGCTACGGGCCAGGCATATCTCGAGTGCAGCCGGCGTACGGGCCGCCGCCGGCCATTGTCGAATCGGAAGGAAGATTCGCTTTGCATGCGACATCCTTTTCGAGACGCTCGACGTGACGTCTGATCCGTCGCCGCCGTACGCTTACGTGTGCCATTCGCGAAATCCATGGCACGCTCGCCTCAGGCGTTGCTGAATTATCACGACCCCGTATGTTCGACAATATGCGGTTTGTCTTTGAGCGGAAGACACGGTTACTGCGTACGAGTTTGGAATTTTTAGACGACATTAGGTAGCTGGAATGGGTCTCGGGTGTTTAGACAATAGAAGAAGTGGAGTTTTCCGAAGACAAAGGGTATAATAGTCTTGATTGTGTTGAGGGTTCTGTAGGGTACTCGGGGTTAATTTGGTCGAGAGTTATATTTAAAGCAGACGCGAGTGGAATGTTCCTCGTGGTGGCAGATTATTCGCTCGGCAAAAGATTTTGTAACTGAACGATTGCATAGAGTTGTCCCCGTTGTGTAGCGGGCAATATCAGTTTGTCTTCGGCGGAATCGTAAAATTTAGATTTACATCAACAGACAATAGTCTCTCATCAACCTACGCCGGAGATACTCGTCCGCGAAACTAGTCCTATAAATCTTCCCTGGAACAAAGGATTGAGTAAGAATAGATCTATAAAATCCATCCTCTCCATTAATTCGGCGACTTAAAATTCCATTTCCTACACGAAACCAATCCCCTAACAGAAACATTCTTTCCTTCGAATCTATCAGCCCCTCGTTATCGAATCCTTCTGACCAGAAACAGGACTCTCCACTTCAGCCCCAACCTTTGCGAAGCGTAGTGTGTGCCACCTCCGCGTAATTTTCCTAAGCCCGCGAAACGAGTCACGATCCACGACGACGATCAGCGTGTGTCGCGTGTACCATTCAGCCCTTCGAACGTTTATCGAAAGTGAGAAGGAGAGATCAGCCGCGATCGGCCGTGGCGATACTTTCGCCTAGCCCTGAGCTAAATCCGCCCGTGGCCGAGTCCGCTCGGTCGCCGCGGTGTAACGCGCGCGCGGAGGAGCACTAAAGCGCGAGCGTGTCTGCCGTAGTGGAGCTTTAATGCCACGGTAGCCACCTATGTACCTATAGACCCTGTCTCTCGTAAAAGTAATTGCATCAGGCCTCGTTTATATCGCCTCCCTGGGGCTCGCCATCTCCCACTTCGTTCCACTATGCCCCCTTGCTCTAACGGAGGCAGAAAATCGTTCGACACACGGACTCCTCCTCCGCATCTTTTACCTGGTGGCCTCTGTTTTCCTTTTTTTCCTCCTTTTTTTTCTCTTCTCTTCTTGTGACTCGTTGGAGCCTCGTGTGCGCACCGTTGCAACTCCATAGTAGTTGCGAATGCAATCAAAGCAATTGGGATGTAAAAGAGAAATAAACAGATGCTTTATTATTTCCGTAGTTATACTTTGGACGATGTGTATACAGATTTGTTCGAGATTTTTGTAATGACTTATTTGCTGTGTACTGTTATTTAAGTGGTTTAAGTCATTTTTTTTTTTGGATAGAGTATTTTGTTATTGGAGGTATTGAATTGGGTTAGACTCGCGTCTCGGATAATTGAGCAAATCAGGAAGTTCTGGATATTGTGAAGGAAATCTTGATAATTACGAATCTACTGTACTGGGTCAATCACCGCAGTACCGTTTGATACGAAGTTAGAATTGATTATTCGAGAATTGATTGAATGTTTGCCAGGAGTGTCCAACTTCGATTCAATGCAACGCTATTTCTACCGATAGTAAACTGAAGTATAATACCGACTGTGTCCAATGTGGTGGTTTAGCTTCGATGGTGCTCTAACTGCAGCTCCTGTTAATTACCGACAATTTGTTACACCGGTTTTACTGTGCTGAGATTTACGATCTCGTTGTTACGTAAGCTCATATTCCGAATATTTCGATTGTAAGAGATATTGGAAAATTCGTGTCAATGCACTGGACTTTCACTAGATTCCTCACTTCATCCCTGTAGAAACAATTTGCATCCCCGAAGACAGCAAAATCAGTCAATTATTCTCAATCAATTTTCAACTTCAACTTAATCCTCAAATTAAGCAGGTACCTACTGAAGATTATATCTGAAAATCATAGTCTTCTCAAGCGATAGCCCTCTATAAAATAAATTATAAGCACGCTTGAAATTCGATGTCTCGAGGACAATAATAGACACAAGCGCAGAATAAAAAAGAATGATAGCAACGATAATACTAATAGTAATTGAAATACTTAAAGCACCGTTACATGTGTAAGCTTTAATACCAAAATTCCTACAGCTTCATCTAACAGAAAATCAACCTCTACAGTATCTTTACAAAGACAGATCCCCCGACCAATTAAGGCGAACGTCCATTAATAAACGTCAATCAACCAGCCAGCCTTCAAAACGAAAACACACACAACTCCCGGCCGACCTGGCTACATTTTCAACATCAAAGCGGCTTTCCTACACGGTGTAGCTTTTGTCTCATCTACTACAGCCAGTTTATTGATTCATCCTCCGTTTATCACACACGGTTCCTTGACGAACAGGCTTCTCGTTCGAGTTGCAAAGCCTTTCCTGGTTCCGCGATAGACGATGTTCCACGACGAACAAAGCTATCGCTCGCGCGATCGTTCTTAGCGTGGAAACGCGGGTAACTTGTAGATTAGCAAATAATATCGGGGCCAAGGTTACTATACGGGTGCCGCACCGTTGCCTCCGTGAAACAATGAAATTTCACGCAAGCCGAACACACGAGCGATTCTGCGCGGAAAAAACGCGCGAGGACGTTGTTCCTCTTGCATTTCTCGCAGGATTCATCGTTAACGAACGCGTCTTGAAACGTGTGTATGTACCTCCGCGTGGATAAAGATCGATATCGTCCTCTTTTCTGAGGACACAGACGTTTAAAACATTTATTACGGATTTATGCTTGCGTTTGCGGGTGCAAGTCGCCGCGTGACCGCTTTTGTCGGTAATTAGCTCGCATAAATCACGATCGTGCGACGCGTAATTAACCGTTCGCTGATGGTTCTGCATGGAAATTGCGCGTGCCCGCTAAAATGTTCGCGGGATGTCCACTGCTGGGTGAATAGAGTGGCGATGAACGAGTTTGGAACGATTCGGAATGGACTGGCATTTATTGCTGGTTATGCTTCATTGAATTGATCGCGTTGATCGGGTGATTCACTTGGTCTATGGATTGTAAGTAAATGTGTGCTGTTAATTGGCTGTTTAGCTGCTGTTCTTCGTGCAGAAGGCAGGTAGATAGATCCAGTTACTTCCAGCACTAATGATACAAGAGTGTCAGTGAGTCATCAGACGAAGGTAAATCGCAACGCTTATGAAAGGTTGAAATATTTTTCGAAAGGAGAGTGATTTCATCTTGGACGTATCGGCTGGTTTTATTTCAGTTTTTCTACTTCCCCGCTGTCTGCTGCGTAACGTGGAAGAACAGTTAAATATATCGCACAATTACGAGATCAACTAATTAAACATTCAACCATCTGCGTATAGAATCACGTATACGCCATAAGTTGTCGTTCAGCAAAATTTCGGTTGAACAGAGAACGTAACACCTTAGTACCTTTTGCTCGCACATAAGAGCCCTTCGTCCCTAATGATATCCTTGTACCCTATTGAGCCCCGAAATATACAAGATCGCTTCTCTGAAACCTATCCCCGTAATACGACAAATAATACCCTTCAATCTAGCCACCAACCCAACAATCAACTCGCCCCCAGCTCCATCGAAAAGCAAAGAACAAACTTTCCAGAACCATCAGTCAGAGACAGAGTCGTTCAGTAATTCAGTAACCAGCGCAACTCGTAAGGTCCCGTCGACCGTTCGTCGCGGGAGACTCCTCGATGTTATCGCATCCCCCCCGAGCTCTATGCACCTGGCAAAACGACGTCGTTTCAGGGTTAAAGCGAGCATCGGTCACCACCGGTGTTCCCGACCTCGTGTCCACAGCTGGAGCAGCAATCAAACGGCATTAAACAGCAGGGCGGGTAAAACAGAAGCGAAGAGGGATACGAAGGAAAGAAAAACGAAAAAAAATATATGCCTTGGTAGTCGACGGTGGTACAGCGGACTTGTGTCAGATGTTAATTAAGGCCAAGGAACAGAAAACGCTGGTCTCCGCTTGCGGAGGGTGTCGCAAGCCAAGAAGTGGCCGGTCTCTCATTCCCCCACTATTTAGTCTTGCCCGCGTGTCTCCGTCTCCGCCATTGGTGGTGGTCGATGTGCCAGACCGATACAGCCGGTTAGAGCGTGTGCCAGGATTTTTATCCTGCGGGAGTTACGACGGCTTTACAACCTACCGGTTGTTCGTCGTTATGAGGCTTCTATGCCTCTCGTCGGATCGCGGTTACTCTACTGCTGGCTGCCGGCCACGGTAGCGTGGCAGCCGGTGGGGGATAAAAAATGAAGGCAGGTCAGGAACACAGCGGCGGACGCGATTGCGTCACGGAAGCCGACCGGCAGCAGAGTGTGCCTGCTTCGGCGCGCTTTCAATTTCGAATCCCCGAGGAGGATCCGTCGTCCGCGCGTCCGTGTTACCTCTATCGACGGTGTTTCGTCAACTTTCTTCGTTGATTTGTCCAATTGTTTCTTTTATTTTAGTTTATATGTATATTTGGTTCGGCAGACGATTATGGGTGAACTGGTTTTACTTCACGGGGGTTCGTTTGTACAGGGTGTTTGAAGGTGCGTCTGGCTGGGGTGTACCGATAAAAGTGGTATTAAAATGTAAGCCCGTGTTACCCAGGAAAGTTTTTGTACACCATGCTCCGTTTCTTGAACGTTGAATATTATTTAATTTAATTTTGTGTGGTAATATCTGGATTTGAATTATACATTTTTTATACTTTTATGCATTTTTGCATTTGGAGCAAGTTAATGTCTTCTATTGGCAAACTAGATTAAGAGGAGAGTTGGCGGTATACAATATTAATAATACGCAATTTACTTTATACAAGAATACTTTATCTGTCAATAATACTATCGGTCACGGTTAATATAAACATTTTTGTATAAGCAGTGGAGTTCCATTCCACAATGTATTCTTAGAACTGTAAGAGATAATTTTTGGTATAACCGAGATTTTTCTGGAGTACCTACGAAATTTCGCACTCCAAAATCTGGCCCCACAATTCCCATTCTTTTATGGCTTTGTGTCGCGGGGCACTTTGTTAGGACTTGCACCGCGATTACTGTGACATTCTGTATGGGATTACAAATGTATACAAACATGCGTTGCTCCGTTTCCTTTCTTCCAGTTATGTATTTCGATAGCGGGCAGAGTTCGTTGCTGGTAAAAACTGGTTAATCCGGTATCGAAGGGGGTTTACAGCAGAAGGTGGAATCGTTCTCTTATCGATTCCCTGGCTTTCCTACTCATCCTCGTCGATGCTTTTCCGTCGCACGCGCTGACTCATCGGGCACTTACAAAATATATACATACATAGTCCGCTTATAATCACGGCTCGAGCTCAGGAAATCGACGACCGCGATTGAAAGACCCGCGTGTCTTCTTGTGTATGCGTGGAAAGCGAATCGAGTATATATAGACACGGTAAACTTTCCATCAGAAATGCCAACAGCTTCCTTGCCAGTGATCTCTGACGCAAGATGCCTCCTCTCTTCTCGATGGATTACCTCTCTTTCAGCCGTATTTTCCCCCTTTCTGTGTCCCTTCCACGACAATAATAATAATACTCCACAGCGCATACACATTCGACTGCACTGTTCTTACACAAATGATTAATAATTTCACTGTCGATGGCAAAACGTCGTGTCTATCGAAAATAAACCATACATTTCCTCCAGAAAAAATCGCCGGGTAAATTCTTAAAATTTCTCATTTCGAACCACGACTGTCCCAAAGGTCTTCTCAACAAAAAAAAAACAAAAAAAATCGGAGGAACACAGTTCTCGCGCCAGTGACTGGAGTTGGTCGTCGTTTCCGTAAATTGAAGCAAACACAATCCGAGCAGAGTCGAATAGAATCGGTTCCTCGGCGAGCGGAACCACGTCGAGGAGAATCGTCGCAGGTTCCTTGACTCCTTCGTCGCCATTTTTCCTAGCAGCAACCAATGTTCGTCGGTGTATTTGACTTGGTAATGCCAAAGGTCTTGTACACATGGCTCCTCTTTCTCCCACACCTCTCCCCCTCCCGGTAGTCGACACAACCGACGCGTTGTGGTGGTAGGTCCTGACGCTTCTCCACGTTATCCTAGGAAGACGCGCGCACTCCAGGAAGTCTCTGTCGTTCCCCGTGTCCCGGGAAAAGCGAGCAGCTCGTTGAATCGCAACGATACGACGTTCTCGACGTTTCGCGAAATTACATCGAACCGTACTCCACTTCCTATTCTTGCTCACCCCTCGAGTGTTTTCGCGAATAATCCGGCCAATTGTTCCCCGGCTGCTCCGCTAAGTTTCATTTGTGTTTCCGGCCGTCGTCTGCCTCGTTAACGTGCACGCTGACCTCGGCCAAGGTCTTATATCTGTCGCGATGGAACCTCGCGGAGAACGTTTTTCGTGTCGATTGTTCCGTATCCGGCGGCGACCGGGGCGTTACGCTTCCTGTAGTACGACTCGAACCGTCTGAACTGCGATCGTCGTCGATTTTCAACAAGTACTACTCGAATGATCCTCGTTCGAGTGTTTTTGGGAAGTCTGAGAGACACTTTGCTTCGGAGTGGGCTGTTTAGAGGATTCGGTAGTTGCCATTTTCGTCGGGATTTTCTCGGGAATTGGTTTAATGGACTTTCCGATTTGGTCGAGTAAGTACAGTAAGTCCGAGGCAGTCAAAGTAGATGTGTAATATTTTCTTCATTCACGTATCCATACTGTGTATAGATATTAATAATCAAGATACGTCTAACGATACCCTACAGAGTTTATTGTATTTATATATTCTAATAATTGTACGTTTATTGAATACATTGAAGGTGTACTTTTTTCACTTCTCAAATTGTCTACTTCTACTAATAACCTGGACAGCGAAAGGCGGAAGCGTGACGGTTCTCTTCGTTTGGAGGACAACCACGATTCCTTCAGGGGGCTGATAGGCAATAGTCGTCATCCAGCACTTCAACAAGCGACTGTTACTTCCACTGGCCTTGCCAGTTACGTATCTTCGCGGTACGTCTAATCGTGTCTATCAGTGTCTCAAAATATATCTAATATGAAAACCTATGTATGTATAGCCGAGGTACATTTGTTGGAAAATTGATAGACCGTTCGAAATCATGGAGGATTAAATCCCACCACGCTATTGTATCCACATTAATGTCAGGAAACTCCCGTTTACGAGCGCTTTCTCTGGAAAATTTGTGACATCGTTCGCCAACCTGAAACCTGGAAGTGGTCTTGAGTGACCACTTAATCCGAGCCCACGCGGGCCGGCTCGGAAAAAGGAAAAGAGATTCAAATAAAATGGAAAAGACAAAAAGCAAATCGGGAGACGTACCGGTGAACGAAGATAATTCGCGCCTGTCCATGGTATTCCCATTAGAAGAACGGGGAACGGTAATCGAAGTTTCGCAATCGATGGCTAAGCGAGAAACGCGAGAGTATAAAATACGGCGAATTTACGACGCAGGTTAATCGTAAATTTTTCTAATCGGCCGTAACGAACCCCGTTCGATACGGAATCGTATAAATTCCCAAGTGGCGACGGGAGAATCGCGTGCAACGAAAAAAAACCACGAAGATAATGCACGAGGGAAACAAAGGATAGGAAAACCTGTGCAGAATAACAAAGAAACCGAGCATTTTTTTGCACAATTGAAAGAGCGGGAATATTAACGATTGTCACAGTGACATCTTCTTGGCCACGTTAGTTTACTACCGAGCCGTGCGCTGGGTAACTTATGAAAGTGTCGGAAATTAACGTGATTCAGTTATGGCTGTGCAGTGGCGTGAGACGTCCAAGGTTAATGCAATCATCTCCATCGCCCCCGCTCCCAGCAAGACCGAAATTTCTTTATGTTTCGAGGTTCTCGTTTTCCTTCTTCGCGCACACGTAACGCGTGATACGCTTCGAATATATACGCTTATCATTCATTTTGTTGGGAATCACGTTACAGGTTTAGCTTATGCGGCCAGATAGAAACAGAGCAGCGCGTCGCTGCCTTCGTTTTCTACCTCGTAATAAACTAACGGATTATTTCCTTAGCCGGTGCACACGGTGCGCGTAACTTGTCCTTTTGGTCGGTTCTACGTATAGGGTTTTCTTTTTCTGTTCTTTTTTTCCTTATGCAGAAATCGGGATGCTTTCTTCTTGCTGGTTGAATAAAATGAACAACGTATGGGTCGCGAGTTTCTCTCCGTATTATTTTGAGCACAAGTTACGTTTTTGGAGTCCCTCGAGGAATACATATAAGGGACGATTGTAACTTCGATCCAGCGCTATAAGTACGTTTAAAGTTAGCGATTTAAACTCGCAAGTGGTCCGCTCTTGTTTAGTAATCGTACGATCCTTTCATTTGGGGCACGTTAGCGAGATGAATTGTTGTGTAGAACTTTTTTCAGTTGAGAACATGATATGATTGATCACGATCAAATTAATACAGTTTATGCGAGATTCAATTATACCGCGTCGCGTTAATTAATTCGCGTGTCAATATTTTTATTTATATACGACAATTATTATGCGCATGATATTAATACGAGACGTTCAGAAGCAGTTAATTAAGGACATTGCTTAGCGAGATAAATTATGTTCGTCCAGTTGATATTCCGTATAATGCCAATTTGTAGAGCGATTCCATTATCTGGTTCCGCCTCTCCATTATCGTTTAAACTCGTTGCTAGGACTGTACAGGATCGTGCAAGCTTGGACACGTTTTACTATACTCTTCAACGTCTCGCGAACGAAAAAAGGAAAAAGTAGAAATTTATGAACACAGCGATCATGAATTTAAAGTCGAAATCGAACACGGTGCGTCGTCGAGCTTTTTGCGTAATCCCTCTGAGAAATCTTTGCAAAACCGAACGAATCGCATCCAGATGCGGCCGGCACTTAACAGCCAGACGAGCCCGACATAATATTTAATGCTCCCCTTCATTTCTGTTTTCGTCGTCGGTAGGCTGACGTTGGAAAGCCGTCTCAAGTATAAAATCGATTGTCCGAATTAATCTCTTAGCTACTGCATCAAATGTGCATCAATTAACACAGATGCTGTTGTAAATTGAACAACGCGTTATTCTATTTGAAATATAATATATGTTGTACATTATAGAACGATAATATACTCGTATTAAACGAACAATTGCTTAACTTGTGATTGCGGACACATCGGGACCACCATAGGACGCAAGTCGAGGGAAACGAAGAAAGCATTACACACATGGCAGCCTACATTTATTATTTGAAACGAACCTCGAGGCCGGCATCGGGGGCAAAAGAAACGAGAACGGAATGGAGCGAAAGAAAAATAGAAAAGGAAGAGGTCCGCGACATTTTTCCAAGCACACGCAGCAACAGGTAACGTTTTATCATGCCCCCTCGGCCATCGTAACGAGCGGGCAGAACCAGGTGTTTCAGCGCGGTGTTTCGCGATTCCGGCTCGTTTCTCTAATGTTATGGTCAGAACTGTTGGAGGTGAGTGTACCGGGTCGTGCAGGCTGGGACACGTTTTCCTAACGTTCCCCTTCGCCCTCTCAGAGTACCTCCTCCTTCTCCGCCGCTCAACTCTTTTTCTTCGTACTCGTCTCTTTATCTCCGCGGAAGGAGCGACGAGGAAGTTGAAATCGGTCGAACGGCGAGGCAGAGAAAGAGAAGGAGCCCCGAGACACGTCGAGGAAGGTGGTGAAGGAACGAGAAGGAGAGAGAACGAGGTACATACTCCTACCCTCTTCCTCCCTCTTGCACGTCTTTTCTACCTCTCTTTTCCACCAGTTAGGCACGGTGGACGCGCGGAGCATTATAACTCGAGTTCCTCCCTTTACCCCGTTCTCGTTGTAACCTTTCCTACCCACCTCTTCGTCTCCTCTTCTTCTGTACTCCCGCTATCGCCCCCTTCTAGCTGTTCTACCTCCTCCCCGCGTCTTCCAGCACGTCTCTGGTCCTCCACCTCTTGGTCCCTCCGCCTCTGGTGCACTCTCAGCTGCACAGCACGACGAGATGCAGGGACACGCGGCTCCGCTTCTCGCGAGTAAAACCGTCCTTGATCCCCGGGCCACGCTCCATACGATACGAGAGAGGCACGGAGTGGCTTCTCTCTTGCCGACTCTCCCTCTTGTTCAGCACGTGGTCACCACTGACGTCACGAGGCGCGCTCCGAGACTGAAGGGGCTACGGCGTCACGAGAACCTTAGGTTCCGTGCACACCATAAGTCTTGCTGGTTTTCGAGTAATGATTTCAACAGAGATAACGACGTTATTTCATTCAAGGTGCGAAGAAAATGGCCGCGAAAAAATCGTACATTGACTTTTCTGTGGTCTCTGGAAAGGGGAGACTTCAATCGTCAAATCCATTGTGACTTCAGTTGCGGACAAAATTTCTCAAGATCCGTACAGACGTTTGAACTTCCACACGTGCTGTAAGAAAATTTGTAAAAAGCAAGTGAACTGACGGCTGTTAAAGTAGAGGCTTCGCCCTTTAAAACGAGCCCAGGTAGACCCTTAACAAATTTTGTTCACAAAGTCACAGCGATAGAAAGATCAACAATTTCTCGGCGAAAACTGAGTGACCCTTTAATTTTGCGGAGGAGTGCAGTAATCCCGTTTGACTAAGTTTTTAGGATGTATGCATGTATCTATGTATGTAGCTCCAGTTTGAGAGAACTAATGATAATTGATGAAAATGGCCCCAGACCATTTCAAGTTTATACATCGTTCTGAATAAACGTTCTAGTATGTACAATATACTTTAAGGTTCTCGGCCAGGTTGACCTTTCCTAATCCACTCCGAAGATAAAGTACTTAAGAAGGCCTCTTACGTACAACAGTTTCTTCCAACCGGAACACACATTAGTGTCGTAAAACTCAGCTTCTGTCATCCAAGTCCACGTTACCGTCTAACTATCGAGCCACCGTTAATGCACACGAGCACTGTCGCGCGATTCGTATCATTATCCGTTCCCGGCGTGTCGTTAGACGCGATAACCGATGATTAGGCGTGCGACGCGAACATGATCGTTTCTCCATTGACGCCTGTATCTTTCACCGATGGTTTAATCACCAGTTATCGACTCTTCCTTCGAAGCATTAAGCGTTAAGTTCGCGACAAACACGTTTCTCGTTCAATCACAACCATATCCATTTACGCGTTTGCCTCTTTCTTTCCCAACATTCGAATCGGCGAAATTTCCATCCTATCGGGCGTCCTATTGAACAGCCACCGTATTTTATTTCGTTTGCCCGCGCAGATTTTACACGGGGTAGATTCTTGCGGCTAGAAGTCGAGGAAGTCGTTCGTTTAACGACACTTAAAGTGCCGGTTCGCCGTTCGTGCAAGATTAATTTTAAATGAACAGCCCGCGGATGAAACTGCGATGGTATCGAGCCGCAGGATGCGCGCGACGATCACGGGAACATCTCTTTGTCCGTATCCTGAAATTATCTGTTCGCGGAACCACCGGTCATGCGGGACCTCCTCGACCTCTTCTTCCCTCTTCGACACGTGGCTAGGGCTGACGTCACGAATCGCACGATCCTCGGGGGTAATCTTTAAGTTACGTTCACGCGAGCAAGCCGGTTGCATCGCCTGTTCAACATCCTACTGGGAATGTTTCTCTTCGAGTCGTGTTGCGTTGCAGCAGTAAATTATTGACAACAAGATTGATAGTTGTATGTGTACGTATTGTGAATTCTATGAGGTAAAGTGGTAATAAGGGAACGGAACGAGGTGCAACACTTTTATTATGTTCGAATGGCTTTGAGCTGAAGGAAAATTGTACGACATATGGCCCAGGGACAGTAGTCAGTTCTAAGGTTCAATTGGCGAATACTCAGAATGAACAATGGGAGTATATTTTTCTAGTACAGAATGTAAATTAATATTTCGGAGAATCACATATTCCACCCCAATTACAGACTCTATATTCTTCATAATTCCACCGGTTATTCGGCGCTAACTGCATGAAATATTTTATTATTCCATTCTGTCCATCAAAGAACAACCGCAAGCCCTTGATCCCACAATTTCCACAAATAAAGATGCTCTCCTCGCTACCGCTGGGACAATAACGGTACCCAGGTAATTTATTCTCCCTAGCCGGTGGAAAGGCGCGGGCACAACTCGCACCGATCCGCTTGCGTCTCCTGCACTTTCTCCAAGGCCTCTGCTCGATCGATTCCCCTCGCGTCATTCGTCTGCTTTGCATAAATGCACCTCCCTGAATAACAACGACAATATACAATAATACTTGCACGCAGTGGCGACAGGTAAATCCACGCCAGATCCAGAGCTAGAGGAGGACTCTTCTACTTAGTTCGTACGCGTACGTTAAATTGTCTTGGATACTTGTGTTGGGTATTATGCACGCGTGCGGCACACAGCATACATATGCATGCGGAGTCAGTCACTCATTTTCATCGGTTAAATAGCCGTAGACTGTGTGCGTGTGCACGTACCGCCGAGTAATGCTGCTGTTTTGCACGAAAACGTGCGTAGCTTCGAGTACACAAGATACTCTGAAAATCGTCACGATTATGCGACACTTCGTTCGTGGGGTGATTTTCATTGGATTGTTTGGTATTTAATTTGCCGAATCGTATCATTGTGTCGGATATTTTTTACCAGGTCTGCAGGTTATTAAGAATACTCGAAGAAAAGAGACATTAGTAACACGTATTTGCGAACAATTTACATAGGTGAAATTTTACGAGCACGATCGTTCGTGTGTGATAAGCAGATTAGACGGCAATCAATTATTGCCGTAAATTTGATTACCACTTGTAATTCTACTCGAATGTCGAGGTCCAAGATTAGCAGAGACGAAAATCCTACCTGAAACATTTTCTAATATTTAGAATCACAGTTCTGCGTTGATCCCTGCTCGAAGAAGACGTAGATCGTCGGGCCGTCAGACCTGGGGTCCCGATTGAAATTAATTAACTCCCGTCCTATTGGAGCTCTCTGAGCACGCTGGAAAGCTTACTGTCCTTGCCCTCCCCGTTCTAATCGCATCGGGGGTCCTTGATCACGTAGGCGTAGGGAGGATACCCTTTTGCAACTACTCGACGAATTAAATCATACATCCATACATATATTCCCATAATCGCGGTGATGAAAGAGACGCAAGATTTTTTTTTCATCCTTCCCTTGTCCCTGATTTTCTATTTGCAATTTTTTCACCGCGTTCGCTCGGCCAATCGCCGTTCGTCTCCGTTTCTAAACAAAGACTCGGATTGGCGAGTTGCGTTACGGCTTTAAAATCGAGGAACGAAGGTGGTGGCGCGAGCAGAACCGACCAGCAAACGTATATAGGCGAGCCTTAGAGATTGTAGGCTTGGTGTTAGGGAGCCCAAGGCCAACACCTGCATCAGGCCCCACCATGGCTGTCCACGTACACCAACACAATCCCGACGACCAACACCAGCCACAACTCGCTCTGGACAGAACTGTACCAATACCAGCTTACACTCTTAACTACCATTAAATATACCAGCACTTTGTCTCTCTTCTTCGTCGCCCCCTGCACCGACGGGGCACACCGTCGACCGACTTGCATCGTCGGTCCTCGTGCATCGAAGACGAGGCGTGGACGCTTTATAGATTCATTCGGTCGCGTCGAAAGCTACCGGGAATCGATAACGCGTAACCAGGAAGTCGTCTCGTAACTCGACATTCTTCCCTTATCTATAAATCGTTGACGGGCCGTCAGGTCGATGGAAAAATACGTTCCACTCTTATACTTCTGACGTGTTGTTTTCTTTCACGAAATACGTACAGAAATTGGAACGTAAACAGCGATCGACGGGTTTCCTGGGACAGATCGTGCGATCCAGAATTCCTATAGCAGTGTACATCATCGAGGTCCACGAACCGGGGCGATCTATCAAGAGAGGTTGGCGCAAAAACGATCCATCTTCAAAAAGGCAGATCGATCGAGATAGCATCGGTCGGTTTGCAGCGCGTGCCGGCTCTGGACAGAGATCCCTATCCTCCTACCGATCCAATCCTTTTCCGCCCGAAGTCGTCGGAATCATCGTCGTACCATAAACCCTGCATCGCGAATTCTCGCCAGCGATTCCTCGAAACCACCCGTCCACGCCTACCTTTTTCTCAAACACGGTCCAAAGATTCGACCGAACCTTAGAAAAGCCACAAAGAAATGTTGTAGCGTACAACGGAGCTGTATAAGAGAGGATCGGAGCGAGGAAAAACGCGGACGGGGATCCTGAAGAGCGGGCAAGTTAGAAAGAGGAACGTACCGTGGGCTAGAGTGGAGAGGAAAGGAGAAAGAGGTATAAGGAGGGATCGACTGACTGCGGCGTGTCCTGCACTTTATAGTGCAATACTTTACGAGCAGCGTGCAGCGTGGGTCGGCGTATCTCTCCAGCTGTCCAGGTGAACCCACGTCGTCCGCGGCCAGTCCAGCTCCGCGGTAGCACAACTCCGGTTCCAGTTGACCAGTTTCTCTCCGGGCAGTCCCTCGGTTCGTTCGTTCGTTCGTTCGTTCGGCTTGCTGCAGCAGCAGCAGCAGCAGCGTAGCCGGTTTCAGCCAGTCAGCCAACCAAGCAACCAGCCAGTCGTGCTGGCTGATGGCATTGACGCGGTGCACCGAACGGCGAAAGTAATTCACCGTGTGTATATATTACACACGGTGTGTTGTGAATATATATGTATATGTATATATGGTCGACGACGTCCTCGTCGTCGTCGTTGGCGTTTGCTGCCGGTGCACACGGTTAATCTGTTCCAAGTATCGAGCAGTCACAACCACGCCACCGGCCGTTTCTAGGTTACTACGAATGCGTAAAGTCGTGGACGACGCGCTGCGTCGCACCTTTCGCCGTCGATTGCCTCCTCCGACCGCTTGCTGTCCTTTCCTCTCTTACCTCGGGGCTGTTTATCGAGGTCGTTAGGGAGGATAGAAGTTCGTAGATGGGCTGGCTGCAGCGTAATACTAGGATGAATATCGAAATCTGGCCAGCTATCGATGCTGTCGATAATTTGGAGTCCCGTTGCTTTCTCTCATTTCAAGCGTCTCAGCGGAGCAGTTTAATCCTGTAGGGAGCGGATCTGCTTTACCCGATGCACATCTACGTTTGTTCGTGGGATAAATAGAATGTTGTACCGCTATTAGTGACGGATAACTAGGTAAACTCATGGATCGGATTGATGAAAAACTGAATAAAATCATATCGATAATTTTTCACAAAATATATTTCGTTTTCGTACGACGATATAAAATACTGGCTCCGGAGATAAGCAAGGCCTGACCTCGTTGGACAAACTTCGTGTAATCCAAATTCCTATCCCCGATCCTGATACTCCATAATAGCTCCACTCGAGCCATCATCCCCGAACTCCGACAGACCGCGCGATCAACGCCAAACTTTCAGCCAAGCTAAGCGTATCTCGAACGGAAGCGGGAACGAGGAAATCAGAGATGTGTCAGACGACACGTCCAGCGGAGCCAAAAAGACAGGCGGACGAGCCGATTGAAGCGGAGTGTGTCGCGATAAGGAAGGTGCGACATCGTCAAGGCCGGTCGAATGAAAACAACCGGCAGCCTTTCTCCGCTGCGGCTGATACGAGGCTTGGCGTTCACGTGCCGTGCCGTTCCGTGGGCGGCGACGATATTCGCCTCGTGCAGTTTTCCCATTAATAATTTGCCCGGGACCCTGTCGATCGCCTCGACGATCACGACGATCGCTTCTCGACGATCTTAGATCGTAACCGGTCCTGGGCTGCGTTCGAACGCCAGTCCTACGCGGACAGACCCAACAACACACACATTTCGTAACAATTCCGCGATCTGTGTGCGCGCTCATGCGTGCCACGACCTGGATCTTTTCTCTCTTTCGACGCATGCTGAACCTTCGCGAAGCTGTTTCCAATATGTATATATGGACGTATGTACGAATGCGTGTACAAAGTTAACTTACGGATAGGAGAAGCGAATTGACTGTAAAAGAAATTGGTTAATCGGTCGCGTGCTCTGTGACGACTCGCCGTATAATCGGTACCGTGAAATTTCAATCGAGCTAATCAGCTTTTGAGCGATATTTCTTTTGCCGTTCAGATTGCGTTTCTGGTTGGGCAAGATAGCTGGCTTACGTAACGAGATTCCACTAAAGAAACGGTTTTTAGCGGGGTAACTGCATGGAATTATCGACGATTACCGTTGTGACTGAGTAGTCATTTCGTCCCTGTTTTCTATTTGTCCGTTCGTGCTAGGAAGTTGTACAGAAATGAAGCCGCGGATGAAGCAACAGGGCTTGCCTCAGATCGTAGATATCCGATTGGGAATATTGGTTACACGGTTCGATCGTAAGGAAGATCGAGATATTTTGTTGGAGGACACCTCATCGATCAGAAACAGAATTCCCGATAATTTGCAATGCTGTTAATGCGAGTCGGTGCCGCGCGATCGACAATTATAACGGGACACCTCGCGAGGTATAATTAATCCTTTGATCTAGACGCGTGTGTAGAGTTAATTGGATTACGAGCTATCGATCTAGCTAATTCGATCCTGTGTCGCCGCGGGTTACGCCTGTTCGGAGACGAACGTCGTCTTCACGCATGTCGGATCGCATCTTCGACTGTTCTCCGATTTGACGTCCAACCTACGTATTCTGTCATCGATCTGGCCGCAGCATCCGTATTCGACGAAAGTTGTAAACTAATGCTGGAACGAAACGTTTGACAAATGGCATAATGTTGTCCAGAGATATTTTCCCTACGAAAATGAGAAATTAATTACTGCTATCTGTCGTGGCATGCTCGTTCATTCTAAAAAAAAAAGAATACAAGAAAGCAATATACAGCGACCAAAACTTGTCTTTCTGCCAGGATGTACATAATTAATTCCAAGAAGCTAAAATAAAATCACCTTATCGAAATACATAGGTGTCTACGTGTATCATTGTAACTTCATAAATCAAACTTGGGCGTCACCAAATAAGAAAGCAAGAAGTTCAAAGGGGAAATAAATGTACGACAAAGCCATAGCCTTTTTTAATTATGAAACTATGGCATAACGAAAGTACCTGCGATATACATACATATATCCCTTTGAATTACGCTCATTTAAATAACATCTAAATGAAATCAATCAAATTTCGCGCAAAATAAGTCCACAAAAAGAGTACAAACAGCATCCCCAAAAATTCCTAAACAATGAAGAATCCAACCAAACGAATCCCTATCGCCACAGATTAGTTTTTCTATTACGCAGTGTCTTTTACGCATCACGCGATCCTCGAGGGTTCCCGTTCCCCTGCGTGTACTCGCGCGTGTGCACACACGAGCCCACTGCCACAGGTACAGCATCGTCTCTCTTTCTCTATATCTTCCACGTACATACGTATCCGGCGGTGCTCTTCGCCGATGCATTCGTATTCGTGTCTTGGGTTACGACAGAGTAGGCCCGTTATCGGGGCCTGCTGATTGCCTTTGAACGAAGAGAGCCACGGCCCGCCGCGCTCGCGCAACAAAGACGCGGCTATCACGGGAGGAAAAGAGTAACACGAGGAGATTGTTCGTGATGAGGTGGTTAGACTGGTTCACGCACGTGTGTGCGTGCTGGAGAAACACGGTCCCCGGTGTGCGTCTTAAACTGCATGCACTCTCTCGACAAGGGGCGAGGAGGGGAAGATCTCTCTGCTGTGTTACCTCTCTTTGTCGCCCGCTAACCCTTTTCTCTCTCCTCGTTGCTCCTGCTCTCGCCTATTTTCTCCCTTCGACCAGCGCGGTAGGGCTTCACCTTCTCTCTTCTCTCCGCGGTTTCTCTCCTCCGCCCGTGCCCCCGCGTGAACTTGTTCCTGGCCACTCGAAACGACTCTCTTGTTGCGCGTACGCGACACATCGCGCGACGAGGCGAGGGGGAGGAGAACGTGTGGCACGACGATAAGATGATCGTTGGCGGCAGGGGTTTGGAAAGGGGTGAAAGTCTTTTGGAAAATCGCTCGGTCGTTGCTGCACGCGGTTTGGAGCGGAGAGGGAAAGCACACAGGTGTACATATGTATACGCAACAGGAGAGGACTAGCGCACTCCTCGGTCGACAGCTCGGTAAAATTGAAATATAAAACGAACGGTTACTGTTAGGCCTGCCAGGGGAAACCTGGCGATCTTTTGAGCGCGAATGAGTTATGGTTATATAATATCGTTATCGTAACTACACGCGACTCCGGCTGTACTGTTGTATTGTTTCGCGATACCAATTAGACGGCGATTTCGCGAGATTGGACGATCGTTGAACGCTACTCGATTCCAAGGGACCGTTGATATCTGTTATGCGATGGAGATAATCGTTGTTCCTTCGCAATTGTTCTACGGACGAAACCGTACGATTACGTTCCTCCGTAGAGAATACTGAATTCACTGCTGCAAGAACGTAACGGGTTTTCGAACGGACAATTACTCAAGATATGGGAGTCTAGAGGAGGATAGAAGCGCCAAGGGGTTCTGCGAGTCGAACTAAAGTTCCTGGATATTCTATAGAAGGGAAGCCAGAATTTTTCGGGGAAAATATAGAGAATTCACAAAAACTTCGCAACAGTGTATCAGAACCTGTATCAGAAAAAGATATAAACAAAATTTGTCCCAATTTATTTGCAGCAGGCGTATTTTATATTACTCTGGTCCCCATTTTCAGTCAGTCAAACTGCAACCACCTTTTCGCGCTGGGGATTTTATTTTCCAAGAAATCATTCGTTTCGTCATTGCCCGCTCGATAAAGACCTCTTCCATCGTCGGTAACAGCTGATCCCGCCGCACGAGATCCTCGACTGGTTCTTTTGTTCCCTTCGTGTGCGTACAATTTGACGCGAAGCCAGCATCAAACGGAGAAAGAGGCACACGAGTGCGCGCGTAAAAATCCATGGGTCGTCGTACCTCTCGAGGGTGTTAATGTGTACGGAGGCGGGTTCCTCGCTTCAGCCTCTCTTTCTCCGTTTCCCTGTTCGCCCCTTTCCTTTCTCTGTCGGTCCATCCCGCTCGACGGCCCTGTCTGCCTCCTCCGTCCTTCCTGATCGCTTCTTCGTCCCTCTCGCGTGTGCACTGGTTTGTTTTGGTTCACCGAGTGTCGAGTGTGTCCGAGCGAGCGTCGCGTCGTGCGTATGTTAAGTGAAGGCGAAGCGCGACATACGGCGCGAAGGCGCCTGCGCGGACGCGAATGGATAACGCAGATAATACTATAGTCCGGGCCGCGATACAGCGAGGTCGTGAGTTAAACACTTGAGAATCGGTACTCATTGATACTGCGGCACTCGGGGGTCGCGTTGCACTCTGTTTTGGGGTTGCAACGGTGAATGAATAATGGTAGCATTAGTTGGATATTTCAGTTCGTACGTGTACATATTTCCTCTGCGAATGGAAGCATTAGTAGCTATCTGAAATTGGAATGCGATGTACAATGACACTGGCGAGAGACTTAACACTTGTGTTACCAATCGAAACGGTCAAGACGTTCGGAGCTTAGTTGCTTAAAATATTTTGCGGAATATTTCTATTTACAAAACATAAGTTGACGTACAATTGTTCAAAGAATCGAGATCTGAAGCGGTTTTGCGATATTTTGTCAAGAACGTACAAGAATTATTTAAAGGAAATGGTTAACATGATGGTTAAAAATCCCTTTTTTATCCCTGGATGAAAGTTTTTAAAGCAATTCCATTAAATTATCTAACATTATATAATTCCCGTTATCGAATGGCAAATCCGCTAAACGAATGCATTAAAAAGCGTTCGCAGAGATGTGTACATACACGTACCGGAACGTATCCTTGGAATATACAATGGAATTGCCTTGAAACATCTCCAGCGTGCACGCCAGAAGCATCTCCATAGATCAGAATATCGGTGTAGCAAGCAAAACAACCGTCAGCAAGAACCTATCATAATCTGATCTCATCTCGTCAACTTCTCCACTGCGCAACCCCCAGGTGGAGTCACCAGAGAGTCCCGCGAGGCGGCCGTATATCAACAGGTTTTTCAAAAGCGGTCTCAGCGTGAATTATATCTGGCCGATCGTCTCGGGGATCGCCATGGCCACGCATCTATTATCGGGGGGCCCCCTTATCGAACCGCTTCGCCTATGCGCAGAATTTATTCGCGACCGTTTTCATCGTCGTTATTTACGAGGCTGCGCTGCAAGCTGTTCGATCCACTTGTTTCTCGGCACAACGAGCCAGCACGAGACTCTCTCCTGGTCTCGTCTCTATCGGGAGGCGAGAGTACGACCCTGAGGATCGCGTGTCGTGCACGACGCCCGCGCTTCCATGAACTTGAACTCGTTCCCCAGCGGCTTTCAAGGTGACACCGGCGCGAATTCGCACGTCGCCGACTCCTTGCCGTTCATTGTGGACGCGTCTGCTTGGTTGTACTGTTTACCGTCTTCGTGGCGTTTCCGCGGGCCGGCACAATAGCGGAGGACCGGTGCCATCGGCACGGTGGTTATGGGTGAACAGTAGCAGACGAGAAACGACAGTCAATAAGAGCGAAAAGAAAAAAGGGACACGGCGGAGGGGCTGCGGTAAACCGTTCAGCCGAGTCGAGCCTGACCGCCTTCGTTTGTGACGCAGTTTGGAAATTCTTGCTAAAGTGGTAGCGAAGGGTACACAATATCTCTCGCCTTTTGTGCATTATGGGCTCAGGCGGCGAACTGAGATTGGACGATTCAATTTTCTGTAACCTTTTCACTGATTGCGAGTTTATATTTGGTTCTCCTGTGATACAGTATTTATAAATCAAATCACAACATTTTGTTCAACGCCCGCTGGTTTCGAAAGACATAGCACGAAATAAAATTAAGAAAAATGGGAAAGAATCCCCCATCGATCTCCCGTGGCGTCGAGTCGCGATGATAATACCCCGTACAATTAGTTCGATCGGGAACGAAACAGGGTGAAAGGGGGAGGAGGGAAAAAAAAGAAGCGAAACATCTGTCGAGCTCGCGAAGGAACGGAGAGAAGAAGTGGACGAGCAAGAGGAACGCGCACGCGTTGGCGCCGAGACGCGGGGTGTCGAGACGCTACCGACAACTCATTCTTCGATTCGAGGAAGCACGGGCGCAGATTGGACGCGGATTAAACTGGTCCCAGGGTTCACGGAACCGAATTGCGCGAGCAACACCGCGACCAGCCACCTATAGCGCACGTTCACGGTTCAAGGAACCCGATCAGCCGATTTCTGCGTCGTTTCTCCCGCGATGCAGAGAGTTCTGCCCACGGGAGGGAACAGGTCCGCCCCGATACGCTGCATTTGTTCCGTTAAATCAACACGTCCTCGTCCCTGTCCGCGATTACTCTCGGGCCCCCGCGGCGGGAAACAGGATTTTCTGCATTCGTGTTTTTCGACCGATTTTTCGGCCCCGACCTCGCGTCCCTCCGTTACGCGAAAACACCCGTTGTTTTGCTTTACTATGGTACAGGAAGTGACGAGGATTCTCTTGTGTACTTTCGATAAGATACAAAAAGGTTCCATTATAATTCCTGTATAGCGAGGCATTGCTGTGGGCATTAATTTTTTTTTATTTTTTGTTTTTACTGTTTGGAAGAGCTAATAAGAGGATGGAAATGGGTCTGTACATAGCGATATAATAATCGCGAATGTGTCTATACGGGTACTGGACACTTGCATGTCGTTTAATTTAATTTATTAAGTTATCTTAATTTATACGCGGATTAATATTACTTGGATAATACTTCCTGGTATTTTATTGGCACTCTGTCAAAGGGGAAGCTTGTTCGTAAAACAGTGCTACCTAATATAAACGCTCGAACTTTGACTTTTGATTTTCCTCCCCTTATACTCCCTGCCGTCGGCATCGTCCAGCTAATGAAGTGCAGGAATAAAGCAAACTCAATAAACAGTGCGGTGAAATATAATCATAATCACAGAAAACGGTAGCCCGCGACTGGTTCCCTTAAGTACCCCTAAGCAGATTACGCTAGCTGCAGCCGGATAAACGGCGCAGCTAAATATGATTTACACCCTTACAAGTCTATGGAACATTAAACCACCAATTTTTACCAGCGCAATTCAATGTCCGTACTAATCATTTTATACCTGTGCTCAAGAGAAGGTTCGCCGTCGAAACACACGATTCCCGATCATCTCGAGTACATCGAACCCACCATTATGCCCGTACCTGCGTAGATATACTTGAATCCCCGAAAGGATTTGGATCCGCCGTGAGGAACAGGTGTCAAGAGGCAGCGTACGATGGGGGCAGAGGGAAAGGGAAGAAAGATAGATTCGAGCGAGACTCGAGATAGTCCAAGGGGGAGGAACGAGAAAAGAGGTTACTCGTGGTGGGCAGGTAGGGATGCGGCGAAGAGACGGAGGTTGCGGCGGCGGAGAAGAGAGATAAAAGAGAGAGAACGAGAGTAGACCGCGGCACCCAACTCCCCGTCTTATATTCCTCGAGCGCATCGAGGGCCGTCGCGCGCGAGCGCAGCCTCTTCTCAAGGATAACGAGTAATCCTGGATAGTGGATCCACCGATCCGAGGGAGAGACCTCACTACCGCTCCGTCTCTCTCCCACACCCGTTCTCTTCTTTTCTCACGTCGCCAGACCTCACTCGATCGTGTCCCGCTCGGCCGACTAGAACCCTTTTCGAGCCGTGGCCGTAATTACTTGGATTTTGATCCGTGGAGACGGAAGATGGGAGGCATAGGAGAACCGACCTGAAGAGGTCACTTTTTTCGGAGGGTCTACGGCTAGGAAACTATGTATATGTACAATATATAAGAAGAAAGGACTGCATCGTTCTTTCTTTCCTGTTCTGTCTCTAATCTTGCCGTCTTTTATCTTCCTTCTTACCAGCAACCATTACCACCTTCTTCTTCACTCGTCTCATTCTCTTTGCCCTTAGAACGTGACTCGACGAAAGACCGGGCTTTTGTTTTGACAAATCCTCCTGTACGTGTGCGTCGACTCGTCGATGGACCCTCTTTTCTGGCTTCCCTTTTACTTGTATGCGGGAGATCGTGTGGAGATCCTTCTCCTCTGCTCCATCCTTCCTCCTCCTGTCCTGCCATCCTCTTTCTACGCTTCAGGAGAATCGTGTCGCGACTGTGCTTCAAGAGAGAGAGAGGGAGAGAGGCAGACGGGTGCTTTAACTTGCTCGTCGTTTTGTCGAAACCCCCACCAGACTGGCCCGATGTAAACACGAGTGGCTGATAGCCGCGGGCCCAGCGAGGGGCTGCAACGACGCGGGAGAGAGGGCCCACAGAAGAGGGACAGCCGCAGGGACGGGACTCCTGATGCTTCGAGGGGCGCAGAGGGCGAGAGACTCGGGGCCCGAGAACCGCCGAGCTCGGGCGAAGCAGACCGAGCCGAGATACAAACGAAACGAGCATAGGAAGAATAAAAAAAAAAAGTAAAACACGAGGGAGGCAAAGTGCAGCTGAGCCACAGTGGCGTAGCCGCACGCTGATTTTCAGATTCACAGACTCTGTGGATCCCTGAGCTGCTGAAGGTCCAAAAGGTCTCCATGACCACGTTGAAAGGGTCGATAGAAAAGGAGATCCCAGGCTTTGCTGGTTTAATTAATTTTTTTAGTTAGTTAATCTGTATTATATACTAGGTCGTGTGAAATTGTTACGTCTTCGAGTCGGCGATTAAATTTCCTATCCTACAATTATTAGACTAATCTCCCATGTTTCACTGAAACATCATCGATTCACCGATACACGTGTATATGCGTTCAATTGAATCCAGTTGACCGTTGCAACCCAAACCGCCTCGTTAAAAGCACGCACTAACGAACGCGGCCGGTCTGTTATAGGGCCCATTGTTGCGAAAAGTAGCCGGCAATTTCCCGATGAAAGGGCGCGAAAACTGCACGTGCATCCCCGCGTACGGTGAACCCTAAAGGTACATCAGTGACGGGTCGCGTATACATACATATACATATATACACGAAGGGAGGAGATTCCGCTTTTTCCAACTCGAATAATGCCCGGGCGGGTCTATTGTGTCAGCGTGTGCAAGTCAGCCCCATGAATAGAAGAAGAAGAAAGAGGGAGGGATTCTAGTCGGGCGAACTGGGACGTACTATGTAGGTCCCAACGGTCCGTGCGTTGAACTGGGTCACGACGAGAAGTGGTTGATCGTATTTTTTGTCCGGCAGCTGCCCCCACTATTTTCGCGGCGCGGCGTTTCTCGCTCGTCAGATCTTCAAGTTCCATTGTTTCTTCAGTTGCCACCCCATTCTTCCCCTTTCTGTCGTCGATCGCGACCTTTCCTCCTCGACGAGCACCACCACGGTACACTTCTTTCTTTTCTTCCCTCCACTTTTTTTTCTCTCTTTCCTTTTTATTTTTTGCTTTGGGCACCTCTTCCGCTTAATCTTCTTGTCCCAAAGCGAGAGGGAAGGAGCGAATTTGTGGGACGGCGGAGGGGTGGGGCGAGGGGTGGCTGGCGTCATTATGAAAATGATACTGTACCTGTGTAGCCAAGGGGACAGACCGCAGACCATAGCAATTACGCGTAATGAAACGGCCGGGTCCAGCCATGGTCGCGAAAAGGAAAGGGAGGGAGCAAGAGACGAGGGGCAATTGACGACGTTTTACGTGTAGCCGGGGATCTGAAACGTAAGCGAACGGCGACACCGGCAGCGTGTATCGCGTGTAAGTGAGCTGTAAAAAAATCGTCGTACCCGCCACCTTTCCGCCGTTCCTCAGGAAGATCGTGCGAGATAGCACCGGGCGGGATTGTACCCAATCGTTGCGGCCATTACCGTCGCCGAGTGTTTCGTACGAATGAGCCACGATATTCAATGATTGCACCGATCGTCTTGCGAGGAAGCTACTTAAGATCGGCGTCGCCGATTGGGGTGCTTCGTTCATTTGTCAGACGTTAACTTTCGCGGAGGCACCTTCTTACGCAGTTCGTGCCCAGGGCTGCAGAGGCTGCTCTGTCGATCCCTCATTCTGTTCCATCGATTGATTCAGCGAACCGAAGTTTCTGAACATCTTGAATCTCTTTCTCTTTCGTTCATCTTCAACTGACCCGTGAATTTAACCCTTATGTTAGCAACCGGGTGCGCGGGTACCCATTTCATGTTTGCTACAAGAATTTTTTATGTTCTGGTACCAATATCGCAAAACCCTTGTGGATCCCCATTATTTGGATGTTTTTACGTCGATATACCAATTTTAAATAAAATTGATTCGCAATTTTTTAAGTTATAAAGCTTTAAACATATTTATACGCTTGTTTGGTAACCGGGTACCCGAGTACCCATATAAGAGACGTGAGTGTTAGATGTTCCGGGCACATAAACATGAATCAATTTTTAACTAAAATGACTTATTTATTTATTAAATTACAATAATTATGATTTCTGGGGACAATTTCTGCATATTGCTATAGTATTTGCGTGTTCATCACAAATAGGACGGTGGCACTTGTGGCAAGCCTTTCGTGTTTTTCGTCGCTTCTTCTCGGGATCAGCCTGACACATATAACAGGATCCCACGACTGTTTTCTTTCCACTGTCGTCCTGTTCTTGTGTAGAAGTAGAAGGAATTTCATTTATTTCTACTTGACTATTTATCATGCTTTGTATTGCCAATTTTGTGGAAAGATGTCTCATTATTTGAGCACTTGCCAATGGGGTTCGAAGTGTTGGAAAACAAAGGTCTTCCCCTAACTGACGTGTTCTGATAAAATATTTTTACACTATAAACTTCTAAACTTTACAAATTATATTTCACAAAAGCACTGTACGTTTCACCTAACTGCAAAGAATCGTGTGTCTCGAATCGAAAACTGAATACAAACTGAGCTTATACTTGTTTATATAAACAAGATAAGCATCCCTTCTCTAGTTATAGACCTAGGAACGATTCGAAGAATCAAAAGTCGAAAAGTAGACACTTGAGAAACTGAGGGACTTCATAGAAGAGATATGTAGTTACTTAAAATATTGAAAAAAAAAACTGATACTTGATTTCAATATAAGAACATACATATAATAGATTTCCATAAAATCTTTAAAGCTGCAGTTGTTGAGTTATAAAAATGAAAGCTAACAGTCTCGAAAAAATATAATTTCATACTTCAGCCACCCATTGGCCAAATTGGTAACTCTAAAAAACAAAAATAAGTCAATTTACTGTAAATATAAGAAGTTAAGCGTCAATCAAGCGCTTTAACGATAAAATGTTAAAAAATGCAATAGGCGGAGTTAACCAATTTGGCGTGGGGTACCCGGGTACCCGGTTGCCAGACAGGCGGTGAAATTTCGGTTGCTAACATAAGGGTTAATCGAACGCTTCCACGCCCTCCAGGAATTCGCTTCTATTCTTTCGCAGTGCAGTCTTCACGCCGACTTTCTTTCTCCCGGGGGATGCTCGAGTTCCGCAAAAACGCGACGTTCTCGAGCAGGGGTGGTTTCGGC
Source organism: Nomada ferruginata (assembly GCA_963583965.1). Classification (NCBI taxonomy): domain Eukaryota; kingdom Metazoa; phylum Arthropoda; class Insecta; order Hymenoptera; family Apidae; genus Nomada; species Nomada ferruginata. The sequence goes on from OY757216.1 coordinate 5,753,045, forward strand.
TCATTAGAGTCGCTGGTCGTGTCTTCTTGGCCCCGGTCCCCGTGTCAACGTGTGTCGTACACATGCACCGCGCGTATCTGAAATTCCCGTACACGTGTTCTAAGCAATGGCGTGCACGGCCTTTTGTTTGGCGTGAATCACCTTCTGCAGCGCGACGACTCTGCCCCCGTGCGATTCGTGTGCGTGAAATATGTACGCGCGCGTCCACCTTGCCCGAGTGTGTCGATGTTCAACAGGTACAACGGCCGTGCTTTCTATACGGAAACGCGTGCGTTACAGGCGTACATACATACATATGTACGAAGCGTCAGCTACGCGCATGATGAAGGGCTTCCAGCATTGTCTCCCTGCCCGTATGAGTCACTGGTCGAACCATAAAATAGTCATAGAGGTGAGTGATGTTGCGACCCTCGAGCAGAATGACAAACTCGCGAGTTTCTAGACCTCGGCCATCGACGTTCTACCGCGAACTCTTTCGCTGCAAGTGCAGCTGGATGGATGGATGGCCCATTAGTCACGATTTTCAGAAGCACTTTGCCGCGACCGGTTACCCCGTTCATCAGATAACAGGCGTTTTCGTTCGAGTCGTGTGTCACTTGTTTCGTTATTCACAGGATGTTAAGGTTGATCGATCGATCGTTTGACCTGTGCTCGTTTCGTTAGCGCCTATTGTTCGACTCCTTGGCGGACGCTGGATTTCGCGTTTCACCGATGTCCGTTAAACGTGTCCGGTGATCTTATCGGGTTGTTTTCTTTCTTTTTTTTTACTTTTTTTTTAATACGTTTAACAGATGTATTATACAAGACTCGGTTACTCGGTTCCTACCGGGATAAAGAAATATGTATACCCGTTTTAATTGTGATATATGTAAGTGGACTTGTCGGGCCTCTCCAAAGACTCTGTTCGAGTACCAGAAGTTCTCTCGGTATTATTACTCATCGAAGATAAAATCTGACACTGTTTGCCTAAAACAGGGCCGAACGTGTGTGCCTCCACTGTGTGTGACCGCGCGTATCATGTGTGCAGTCCCTATGCCATGCCATCGCGTTCACCGATACGTATCCTAACATTCCTATGCCATGATTGTGCAAACATAGTACGTATGTATATGTATACACGTTTCAGAGTACAATAGACAGGGTATAGAGATAAGCGGAAAAAGTGTATCGCTTTCGACGTATCGAAGTAACTCCACGCTGTGCAAACGAAAATATCGGAACCGTAAAAGCCTAAAGGTTTCTTTGAGTCAATTGCGATTTAAAGGTGTTCCATAAGCCAGCAACCGTTTCTTCAAACGGTCGTCTAAACTATTAGCCCAGCTCTATCGTTCCTATCCGTTCAATCAGCGTTGTTCTAAACGCCTGTCCACTGGCTGGCAGATAACGATCCACGATAGATCGAGGCTCGATACCGATCGACAGAAGCGAGAAAGAGTGCTTACCAGCTACCGTGTTGAAGCTGGCGTCAGTCAGAGTTGTTGGCGGACATGTCGACAGAGATTGAAAGCGACACGGAGATACGAGGCGAGGTGGACGCTTAATCGGTGTGTATAACCCGCTAACGATCTCCGGATGGACCGATTCACGAAGATTTACATTGCCCGGAAGAGTAGACAGGAGAAGCTGAAGGGAATCGCCCGACACTTTTCGGGGTGTATAGCAACATTTATTTCCTTTCCAATCGACACCTGGCGACTGGTCCGATTGGTTGACTGTTAATTGACAATTTAATTTCATTCCCAACGGGAACTCGATTAGGTGGTATGGTTGCTTTTTTTTAGGGGGTGGTAGTAGAGCTATGTATTGTGTGCAGGGAAATGGTCGAATAATTTAGCTTATTATTATTATTTTTGATCAGAGAATAATTGAAGTAAATGGCGATCTTCCCCTGGCAAGAGTGGAAATGAAATTATAAATAGGCAAAAACAAAAAAAATAATTAATTCAAGTAACATAATTGACCAGAGTAAAACCAACGTAATTCGACGTTTCATCAAAATTCACGACGAAAACTAGGGTAACCTGTGTTTCTATGTAGCTACTCCAAAACACGTACCTGATTCTAAGAACAACTTTAAAAAAACCTCAAACCGACCACCCGATCCTGAAATTACAAATATCCATTTCGTGTCGCGATTGCCCCGATTAGACTTCTACGCATACAATGCGACAAAATTTCCATTGGTAATTTATTAAAATGCATACATGACAGGTACGGCTTAATTGTATTCTGTAATCAGAGGAAAACACTGTTTTAATTAAGCTGCTCGAAAAAAGTGCCCCGAAATTCATCGCCACCTGTGGGTGCATACCCGGCACACCTGAGCGGTCCCTTCACTTCTAAATTCATTAAGCCTCGGGTAGCCCTTCGTTAATTCGAAGTGCACCCTCGCAGCGAACCCGCCACGCGTAACAAACGCAGCTCACGCTCGATAATTTCACTGTTCATCGCAACCCGAACTCGCACGCCGGAATTGCTGGAAGCGATCCGTCATTCCAAAAGAAAGCCCTTCTAATGTACGTTCGGGAAAGACACAGTCTCTCCACCTCTGCTTTCCAGCTACCATAGAAAACGAAATCGTTGTCCATTTCTCTCGTCGGCTCGCCTCGGCGCGTACAACGATGACCCAGATCCAGAGTGGCCGATAATTACGTCGGTTTGTCAGCGCCTTACCCGAAGCGAATCCAAGGATCACTCGAGTGGTCCGCAATAGATGCACCATAACTATAACGAAGTCACGAGGCGAAAAGAGGAGGGGCATATTCATCGGAAGACGCGCCACGATCGCCATCCGATGTGTCCATGCATGCACGTCTAGGATTAAATGAAAAGGGGCGAAAGAATAAGTGGACAGGTAGCGATAATGGCTACTGTTCGAGGTTAATTGGCGTTTCTTAAACTTTTATTTATTACTCAGTAGAGTACAATGGAAAAAGAGAGTCACGTTGGTGCGATTAGTAGACAATGCCTGAGTCTGCCGACGATACAGATGTAGGTAAATTGCATTTGACCATATAAGAATATAGAAAAATTGAGGGAAAAGAAATTACCTCGATTATCCCATAATCCCCGATTGTACGCAGCATCGTTATAGCCCAGTCAATTTTTCGAAACGCCGAAACGTAGTTTAGAATATACATTGTCCTAAATTGTTCGAGACGAGCATCCGACGGATAAGTAGCACGGCAGAAAGACAGGAGTGGCGAGGGTAGAGGTATATTCATCGGAAGATGCTCCACTTGGGAAACGGGAACGATCGTCGTCCAATGTGTCCATGCATGCACGGCCAGGATTAGCCCGGTCGTCCTAAGCAAGCACACGGTTGCTCAACAAAACCAGGTCGTGTGTCTTACGAAACAGACTTATACGGGCTACTGGCCACTTCGTTGGTTAATCCCTCGTCCTCCCGATTCTCGTCCGCCACCTTCGTTGTACTACTACCCGCTTTCGTCTTTGCAATCTCTCCTCGTAGCGTTGACGCGTTCCGCGGCAGTTAATTTCCCAGCAAAAGAAACCGAGAGCGGTGCGTGCAGCTTTGTGCGATTTAAGCGTTTGACGTTGTCAGAGGCAGTTTGTCGGCTGGGGGTGTGAGGGGGTTTGGCGTTAACAGCTTTTACTGGCGCGTGGTTCTTTGCCGTCACGCGTAATCGGTAAACGCGCTTTTTTATTTCTCCAGCTCCGCGAACGAACGCGAGAACGCTTTAACAAAGTACGCCTCTCCTTCTTTGCCCAGCCCTCGTCGTTTGGCCGACCTCTGCAGACCCTCCAATTAGCGATATAATTAATAAATATTTCCCCTTCCGGCCGGAGGGACTTGGATCACGAGGAAATCTTGCCCGGCTTGTAAACAGTCGGTCGACTTTTCCCTTTTATTTCATTTTTTTTCTACTTTTCCCCCTTTTTTCCCTACTCCTTAACTTATTTTACCGCCTCGAAATCTGTTCTCTTCTTTCTTCGAGTTTTTCATCTTCTGCCGGCTCCTCTCGTCGCGACGCCTCTAGAGTTACGACAGAGCCAGGGCAGAGACCGAATTACTCCGGTGTGATTCACGTTATTTGCAGAGGGCACGGAGCCTCTCCCGCAGGCTCAGCCTCCCTTCGGCTACGTCTGCCACTCTTCCCTCGTCCCCTCTAATCCCCTTTCTACAAGAACGGTCTCTCCTCGTCCCACCAGCAACGACCGGTGACATAATTACGCACCGGCCTGAGGCTACTCCACCTGAGTCACTCGTCTTCACTTTCTTTTGTTCTCGTTGCCACATCGATGCCCACTCGACGAGTCGTTACGCGACGCGACGATCGCGCCGGTTTTAAATATCACCCCCCGTTTCACGGCGTCTTAAATGACGCATGTTACGTAACTTAAAACGCAGTTCCGGGCACGATCGATCGGCGTTAATTTTTCTTCGGGGTTCCCGCCCGTAATTGGCTCGTCGTTGAAAATCTGCGTTTCGAATCGGGGTGAATCGGAACCCTCCCTTTTTTTGTTATTGTCGAATCTGGGGCATGCAACACATGGTCGGAACTGTAGGTTCAAGGTTCGACTTAAATTGACTGCTCAAGGACACGAGGGATGAATCAAACGGAATGGTAGAATTGGTGGCGGCTTTTGTTTTACAAGCAATCGCACCGAAAAGATATAGGAATAGACAAATCACCTTGTGCACCAACTGGTCTTTTAAATTATCCGACCAACTTTCACATGATCGAAGTCGCACTAGCTGCTTCTTCTCCCTTCGCTGAATTCTATTCCACGACTACAGACACGAAAGACGGACTCGTTGAACCCCGAAACACAATTTAGACAAAGCGCTATGCAAAGTATAATGTCTTAAACGAGCCCCGGTCCTTTTCTTTTCAATATAAACGATCACGGTGCCGCATGCCCTGGCAGGGATTCACTCGGATCAGGGATGAGGTGAACAAAAAAAAATGAAACGCAACACCAGACTCCCCTGAAAAAGAAGAGCTACCAGGTCGCACTTTCATCTGACGCGCCCCTTGGTCAAGTTTCGATGGTCGCACGCGCATAACGATCCCTGGTCACGATCGCAAAAAGGAGTAGACAAGAACCCGAGAGCGGAGTAGCGCGCCAAAAGCTTTTGACAAAGCCGTGTTTTTTCCAGCGCCGCGAGCTTCTTATTTTCATAGAACGGTTACGGTGTAGCGTAACACCGTGATCTCCATATCAATGGCTCCCCTACTAGGCTCGCAGGTGTACCACCCCATTCAGGACAAAAGAACAAACCTTTGGGACAAGTGTGTTACGCTGGCCGCCCCGTAGAAACGGTTACACCACGATTCTCTTCTATCTTTCTTCGACTAATGGAACCAACCCCTTTCTCTCTGTTCAACTCCATCGGGCTCTGTCTCGTGTCGTTTTCCTTTTCTTTTTTTTTTTGTAGTTTCGTTCACGTAGTGGGAAGGAGAGGGAGAATGAGCAAGTCTTTGCATTATTGAGAAGACAGAGAGATCGAGGGGGGAACTATGCGCAGACTGTGTGTATGGGAATCTCACAGGTGTACGGGTTTCTAAGAGAGAAGAAGAGGACTTTGCCCAGGGCAACGTTCGTTCCATTCGTTCGTTGCACGGTGTTGTACGGGGGTGCTCTCCACGGAAAGGTGGAGACCCCTCTCACAGTCTGCCCGTAATAGTGATATTAAAACACAATATCCTATGGGACGAAAAACTTCGGTAGCTGGTTGAGGGGGCTGCTCGAAGGTGATGACACTGCTCGAATGCACGTGCATGGGAATTCGATATCCATCGAACGCATACGCGTGTAGGAGAAAGTGTTCGACGAGTATGGGTGAGAGGGATGGTGGATTGATGGGTCAAGAGTACCACCATAAAGTCCCACGGGTTGAGGATCCAGGCCTTGCAGGTCGACGAAAATTCAATCTGTCCTCTAATCTCTCCGCCGTCATCCATCGATACGTGTCAAGAGGTTACCTACTATATGTATGTAGGTTGAGATTAGGATGCAGTGGGGAAAAGGACTATTATGGTGCCACCATAAAGGAGTGAAACGCTTTGTGCTACGGACAAATTCGTATTCTGGTTTTTCGAAACTGTTGAGAGCTGTCTGGTTCTTCTTTTCTTGGACGGTTACTGTGAAGTTCGTCGATAAGTAATATGTAGCTGTAACGAGAGTACAATGGGGACATGATAGTTCTATATAGAACAAATTCTATACAAATTGGATGTTCTGGTAAAATAGAAAATGAATATACATATCGATGTAAATAAGAAATGAATACAGATATCCAAATATTAATTTACTAAATGATTGATTTCAACCGTTCAAGTCTTCTCCTATTCTTTTGACGTTCAATTTTTTCCCACTTTTTTAGCATTCAGTTATTTACCCCATTTATTTAGATTAACTTTTTCATCAGACTTGCAATGCTCAATTTGTTTTACCAATTGATTAATTTAAAACTTCCACGATATCGTACAGGGAAATAAAATAAATAGGGATGGAACGGCGGATACGCAATATTTTCTCTCGCACTAAAAGAACCCAGTACAATAATTTCGTTCGTGTAGATGAAACGTATCGCCCGATAATAATTTGCGCAATCATAAAGCAACGTATGAAATGTACGATGGCGAGTGGCAAATGGAGGTCGTTGACCCCACAGATGATGGCACTCTGTGGGGCAGTTTGGGTCAAAACTGTCACCATAAAATCGTGTCCGTGGAAGGCTGACCGCCGTGGGATTCGTTATCAGCGGTCCAAAGATATTTTCTGTACCTGTGGGTCACCCGGGTCGGGCCTCGATCGTCCATTTCTAACTAACGAACGATAGAGCGGTACACCTAAACCTCTTCTGGTTTGCATTAAAAATTCCCGAGGATAGAAACCCGATTTCATTGAATATTCATTCGTCTTTGTTGGCCTCGAAACAACCGTACGAACGCTGCTCGCCTTTACATATCTATTTTTGTATCTTCCTTATCTACTTGTTACGAAATTCTATTCCGTACTATGTATTATACAGCTCCTCCAACTGTTAGATCTACTCAGGAGTAATTATAACCTGTACTTGCAAATCATTGTCGCTATCTAATATAAATTATTCTAATGACTATAAGTGTATATTTAATACAACAACTACTGTAATCTGATTTAAATCGGGTGATAGCAAAGCTCTGGAGAAAAGTGTGGCTACAGAGGGACTATAAAAGGGAATCGTCACCGGGGCCGATGAACCCTTTCCCTCTAAGCTCGCAGGTATACATCCCCAGCGTATGTATCTGTCGATCGATCCCCGTATATCTTCCAAGATATGATCCCGATCGGGTAGCGATCTTAGCCGCCTCTGACCTTGACCACTTAGTTCTGGTAGCGAATGTTCACATATACGAAGACGAGTCTTTGGTGGTGACGGAGCGAAACGAGGTCTAACCTTGAGGAGTCCTGCCAGTCTCCTTTCGAGTCCCGATTGAGTTTGCACGCCTGCTCTTTTCAGCTCTTCCACTGGGCCAGGTCGAATTAAAAAGGGGAAAAAGGGGGCCGCGAAGACGGAGATAGAAGTAGAGATGGGAACGATCTTTCGGTCCGAAAAGATACCGGGGCCTCGTCGTTGCGAAGCGCGATCGCCACGTTTTCCGTTGTAAATTTCCCCAAAGCGCGAGTGGGACGTAAATCGATCAGACACTGCCTTTGGCTCGCTGTGGATGAGGTTTTGTTCGTTTTTGGGCCCTGCTCCTGTACAAGAGGGAATCGGGGGGCCTGATGAGTCACGGACGGTGCCCCGCGGCGAGGGTCCCAGTGGTTCTCAACATTTTCAAACTTTCCACGTCGCTGATTTTTCTGGACACCCTTCCCTTCACTTTGTTCGGGTTATTCAAATCAACTGTACTCACGAACAAATATAATTAATTAGTATTATAAAAAGAATCAATTTTTTAATTTCATTCGCTGTATTCCAGTTGCTTATCTTACATAGTATTGCACTTAAAATCAATCTCATATCTGTTGAAAGAGTAGAAGGAAAGGTAATTGCTATCGTGTATAATAGACTTGTCAATATTCTCGGGATACCAGACTGTACCTTCTGTTCGAAGATAATGTCTTCAGATAAGGGGCACATTGAGCAGAAGAGCAAATATTTGCCACCTTTGACGACGCACGAATATCACGACCCGACAACTGTGCGTAACAGTTAGTTCACCAACTGCGAAGGTGACCTAAAAGACAAGGGCTGAGAACCGCCTGGCGATAGCCAGGGGTTTGGGTACGTTAGGAACACGTGCAGTCTCGAACGGTCCAGGTCCCCCCGTAAACGTGTCCGTGTTCAGATGGTGCCTTACGTCTGTGTGAGTTGAGATATAGGAGGCTCCTCTCCCTCCTCCAGCCAGAGTTGGGCCTTCTTCCATCCTTCTTCCTCCCACCGTTCTCCACCGGACCCCGTTGCCCCTAAGTTATATTCGAAAGGGGAGATTTGTATTTGTGCATTCGACGTATTGTTTGTGTAGGTTGCCTCCCCTGGCAGGTTAGCCACCTGTTGACTAACCTGAACCTTAGGTTTCTGCCCACACAAACCCCATGACGGCGACGACGATGTGTTTTTAAACTACCCCCTCCAGGGAGGTTCCACAATCTTTATTTTGCCCTGCGGGGTTAGAGACCTCTAGTCTCCGGTCACGCGGGGACCTTCTCCGGGTTTGAAATCGATGCCTGTCTCGATTTGTTCCTCGATCGAAGCAGATTGGGAACAGGGATTCGTAGGAGGAGATTGATTTTGGAAGATCTTTGGGAGTTGATATTTTTAGCAGTGCTGGAGTTCTGATCTTTTCTTCTTCGTTGTTTTTCTTTAAATTACACGCTTGTGCAAACTTTAGCGTACATATTAATCTTTTCTAGAAGACACCCCTCGTTAAATGTATGGTCCCAGAACTCTCGTCGCACTTTCTCAAATTATTGATACGAAGAGTCCGAGGGGTTTTCAATAGTAACACTTGTCTTGCGGCTCTCTACACTCATTCTCCCCTCGCGATTTATCGTGTTTCTATTATTACACGAATAAGTGTCGAAAAGAACCATCGCGTGAAAGAGTCCTTCCGTCTTTTATTTCCAAAGTATCCAACCAGACGCTGGGCTGAATATCGCTCGATCATAGATCATCTCCAACAGGGAGGATTTACGCGCGAAGGTGTGACCAGACTTCCCTATAAATCTATCCAGCAAACGGCGTTGCCCCGACGTCGTTCCTCAGGCGATTCTGCCCGTTATCGAAAGCCGATTCTCCCATTCGTTCGCTCATCAGGCGTACGAAACGTCGGTCGAGTCGCTCGACCTCTCGAAACAACAGTTACGCTCGCATAAGACGCTCGAACATGGTCAAGTTCGAAAGATGCTGCGTTTGAAAGAAGCGATGAATGCAAATGGACGATAGCCAGAATACGAGATAGATAGATAGAGGGAGAGTGAGTGTATACGCTGACTCGAGGAAGGAATCGAAGATCGTTCGTTGGAGCGAGGAGTCGAGATCCTGAAAGAGAAGGAGAAATAGCTGAGTGCAGCGTATATAAGGGAAGCTGGCTTGTTGGACGCGACCTTAGTCCGCGTCTTACTGGTCGATACAATCTCGAGGCAACGTAGATATCCGCGTCGGAATGAGATTTCCATCCGGAATTGCCGTTGGCCCGGTTCCAGCTGAATCTTCGGCTGCACCTACCCAGACTACGGCTTCTAACAATTCTGCAAATCGATTCAAACGTATTCAAAGCTATTCTCCGAGACACTGGCTTCCCCTGTCTAGCTGTGTGCGTATAGGTACACACACTCTATCACCGTACTATAATAGCTCCTCTCTCGCGTGCGCCACCACAATAGACCTCGTTGTCACTGTTTCGCATTAAGTCGACGATTCGACCGAACTCCAATCGACGATAGTGGAGAGAGCGAGTGGTAGGTACCTTACGAGGTTACAGGCGGAGAGCTGTTCTAGGAAATGAATAATTAACGCCTGTTGTGCCGCGGAATAGATACCGATACGAGATAATACTGAAACTGAGGGATGCTTCGCGCGGATGGGTAAATTGAATGTCAGCGATTGGATGAAGGTTTACGTAAAGCACGTTGCACATGGAATCTTATAAAGTATATACATAATAAGCTGCAAGGTTTTTTCGTTCGATGATATTCGATGAAATAAATGAGTTATGGTAATAGCACTAAGTTATCGGGAGGGGAACATTATGTAAATTATATACGCTTTTTTTATTGCCATTTTTATAAAGCTTTTACGAACGCATGTTCTAATAGGTCGATTGCAAACAACAGATTAACGCGAGTACACGAGCGGATGCATGCCTCAATCTATTATAATTATTTAGTGGTAAACTCTAATTAGTATTTGAATGAAAAGTTGCAGGTAGTGATAAAGTCAGTGAGCGCTAGTAATAATCTAATTACTGATTATATTCCAATTAACTATAATCTTCGCCTGCTATGCCGTTTATGTTGTTAAAATAATAGTCATTTACTCCTCCCTCTTCCCCCGGCGTTAACGCCGTGTTTAAAACGAACGCAACATTATCTAATTGCACCAAGGAAGAAATCAGTTACGCAAAGATTACAGGTATCGGGGAAAATTAGTGAACGATAGTTGCCCAACTGCTTTCCATTATATTTAAAATATCTCCGCCAGGAACAGACGTCCGTCTTTATGCTGCCAGGGGCTTCAAGCGTGCACACCCCAAATTATTTACCACCAATCAACAATTCCACTTTCTCCAGCGCAGCGTCATTCACAACCGATCATAACAGCCGACGGGCGGCATCCACTTCGACTCGAAAAAAGGTTATCCCAATCGAACCACTCACCCGCATCACAATTCAGAAAGGGGACAGATAGGTTCCCGATCAAAGACCAAGCGAATCTCCGATCGCGATCATGGCTGCCCTGTCACGCTCGCCTAATTTCCGTTTCGTTATTCATAGAGCACCGGCGTGTCCAATGCCTGGTATCTGCTGCCAGCTTTACGGCTAATTAGCGGTCCGATCTACTTGCTGCGATCGGCCCGGCCACGGCAATAATTAAGTCGGCTACGATCGCCACGGCGTCGATTACCTCTGTCGATAATTGCAGCTTAATATCGCCGCTTTAATGCCGGGCACAACGAGGCGAACGTGTCGGAAGTAAAAGCCGCGGGGAACGTTGTCATTGGGAATTAATGTATTTCGCGGCCGCTAATTACATTATTCACCGCGCACCACCCCGTTCTTCTGTAATCTCGGGCGGATCGGGCGCTTGTATCGGTCCATGTAATCGGTATCCGCGGATTATTTCGTTTCATTGCACACGAGCGACCAGGACGCGTCGCTTTGCGTGTCCGTTCGACGCGGATAATTGTTTCTCTCTGGCTCTCGAAACGATTGGTTATTCGGCGAAATGCACGGGGAATTATTTTATTCGGCAGGATTGCTTTATTTATTTGCGCCGCGTTTCGGTTTAATTTGTGGCAACGGAATTGATGCATTTAAGCGGAGCTTTGGACAGCGACCTTGTGGTAGACGTTTGTACGGCGAATTTTTAATAATTCCTGCCATTCTGTCGAATTAGATTAGTCGGATGGAGATGTCGCTGTAATTGTTTGGTTGGCCACAATTTGCTTTGATTATTCGGAATTGCTGTGCGGAAGAATATCTGGTAAAAATGAATTAAGAGGTAGGTGAGACTATTTCAAATTGAGCAAGGACGATTAAGATTTATAAAACCTGGTCGTTTCGTAAAGATTCACAGATCGTAGTTATTAGTTAATTTTTATCATCAGAGCTATTATTTTGTTCACTTAGTCTTATTATTTTCAAACGGGTTGCATATAGGTCCCAAGGAACACCATAAACGTTATTTCAATTCCGAATTTCGAACTACCGGACCACAGTAGCTCCGCGCACCCAATTCTCGCGGTATCAATATCAATAAACGTCACGATCTACAGTTTCGATCGGCAATCCGAGTGTCGTTGCCCCGAGTTCATAGGTCATGCTGATGACGTTTGATGGACACCTATGGGAATCGTGTGTATCAGTTTCTCGAGACACGGGTGCCTTCGTTGAAAGCATCAACCTTAATTGTAGCAACACTATATCGACAAGCCACGAACATAATGGGTCCTAATTGCACCGACGAGACAGCTCATCGTATGGACTCGTATCGTAAAATCAAGAACAATTGCACAAGTTGAAGATATTTTCACAGGTGGAAGATCACGATGATTAACAAAGTTTCCCTATCTGTTAATTGGCAGCACAATTATCTGATTTAATCAGCGTTTCAGAAAATATTGGGAAATGTTCTGCGTTCTGTTACGAATCGCTCTATGCAACAGGTTTGCAATTGCCTTTTATCTTTTTCTCTTTCGCTCGATAAAATTGCTGGTTGCACTGCATTACATCATTTCCATCGATCGTGTTCGAGTCAAACGGCTTTAACCTCTCATTGTCAAGCAGTTTAGAACAGTTCGCGATCGGTGGATTTTGGCAGAAACACCTGGGAGTATAAAAGTTTTTGTTCCGGCAAATAGCTGAGGATATCGGCGGCGTGAAATTGCGAGGCACGCGTTGGTACACGGCATTGTGATATTGCGACAGACAAAGAAACTCGTCGATCGAGATTTAGCTGTCGCTCGAGCGATCGCAGTTCTTGCTGTGGCATTCTTGTAACTTGTAACGGTGCCGATCCCGATCGTGCTGCGAGGAAGACCAAGTAATTGCATGCAATTTTACGAGGTATCTCAGGTAGTTCGAGCGGCGTTGGTAATTTAAAGATGTGGCCATTTCTATTATTATTTCTCACATTTGCTATTCATAATCTGCACCTGCGAAATAACACTGCTTCCTGCGAACTTACTTCAAATATATGAATGAATCGAGTTCTGCGTGAAATTAAATATACCCGCGCACAAATGACTTGAACTCAACCGTTGGCTCCAACTTCACTTTCGTTTATTTAATCCCTTACCTGTCCTGAATATTTTACACGTTCTCGATAAAGCGAAACCCGCGGAATCCTTCTATCCCGTCCAAGTTCAGGAAGAGCTATCAATCATCCAAATGCCCCGGCGTACGTTTGCAAAGCCAAGCTTCTCGAGATGCTCGCAAAACGACGAGAAAGTCGCGGCCCCTGGCGCGGCGTCTTCTTCCGCCAAGAAATCACTTAAACGGCGCGGAACGGTAGGATTCGCCGCGGCAAATCCGCATAATGCCAGGATCGTAAGGAATGGCTCCACCAACTTACGCATGATTTATGTTTTAATCACGGTTTACAACGGGCCTCGCGTTCGCCCACGTTCCCGCTTTGACTTTGCATAATGGTTCGTAGCGTGAACGCAGCGTGTAAAGGCGAACGCTCGTTCACCGTATTGCTTCCTCCTCGTTATTGGCTAGGTTCCCGCTTCTTCTGATTTCTCTCTTGATTTTCTTCAACCAGATAGTGCTTCCAGCGTTCGCTGCTTCGTTTTCTCCGACCCGTCCCCCGTTTCTTTGGCGTGGCAATACTTTTTGCTTTACTCCAGGCCACTCGTTCCTCCGGTTATCTAGCCGTCAAATTGCACGTGTTACGCGCCCGATGCTACGCTGTTGTCCCATTAGTCTCGCCGAAGGAGCACCGTGCCAAAGAGAATGATCCGCTTCTTCTTGGAATCAACGTTCGCCGCGCGATACCCGCGTAATGTAGGCCAACCACGTTTATCCTCCGAGCGTTCGCGAGATGTTTTGCTGAATTATCCATGCGCCGGGGGATTATCGTTGCAGGGTGTGCTGGAATTACCTGGCGCGCAAAAATTTTCGATAATGTAAGACAGGTGGAAAATGGAATTCATGCTCGACCCTTGGAGATGCCCAAAGTCCTTATATATGTATATATCAATTTTAATTAATGTTCCTTGCAAATACTTTTCCCCGCCTGCCCGATAAAAATTGAAATAACCCGAACGGAGAAATTTGTTCCAACGATTCTCCACCTGCAAATAAAAAGGATAACAGGGCAAGGGATTTTCGCTACCTTCCTATCTACGATTTTCCATACTGCCCCCCGCCAGTAACAATTTCTTTAATTACATGAAATTTCGCGAACGAGTCTTTAGCGAGGCTGAACACCGTGAAGATGCACGCTCGTCGATGATCTAAACTTGGCCTTGCCGTCTCCCTCGCTCGCCGCCCTCGTCTGGGAAAGAGAACAGATAATTCTAAGATTACAGGTTGTCCGAGTGTCGAGGCTGCTCGTGCAATAGCCACGGCGGCAGCGCCGGTATCCTTTTTCCAGGTGGTGCAGCGAGAGAAGGATCCCCGATGGGAATACAAACACCGCTGGCCATGACACCGTAACCTTACTCAACGGTTGATTATCCGTGCCGATCGTTAGGATCATTAGCCATCTCGTGTCATTAGCTTCATTGTGCTCGCGTCGGCGATACCTTCGCGAGTCATTTGCATAATGGTGCGCAATTATTTATCTGGAGTATGCCCGCGGCACGCTCGCGCTGACGAACCAGAGATCTTCTTGCCCCTCGGCCGATGATACCTTCTGCTTCCGTGATTTAAAGTGATTTGGCAGACTGGCGAACCCCCTTACGTAAGCGATATTAGCATTTCGAGAGCTCATTCCGATGACTCGGGGACTCGTGTTTTTCGTGCTTGGTAGGTTGAAGAACTTTGCCGGTTCGAGAACCTCGAATATATAATACTTGTGCGGTATACAATAGTTATGGGAGCGCCATTTTTCTCGGTGATCATTTTCTGCTGATTAACGTGTCGGTTTTATTGGTTCGTTTTCAACGACCTCGTTGGGGAAAGGGAATAGTGAACTACGGAATAATCACGACGGCACGATTAACGTTTAAACGCATGTAGACCTCGTCTAATTATTCTTCAGTTACCTTACTATTACTTTCCATGGAAATTATTAACTGACAATGATAACAATAAATTGCGAATAGAATAAATCGGGATTTTAACGAGTCACACTCTTTTCGAGCACATAGAAGTTCCGCGAAGAAAAATCCATTGGCATCCGAAAAGGGCAACCGTAAATCCGTACAATTATTCCAGAAGCCAAGCACATTGAACACTCTATCACAAGGTGTTCAAAAGCTACCTAAGAAATGACAGGCATTCCTTTCGCAATCCTGCTTCTAATTGCGCGCCGTCTGACGGCCTTTTCTATCGATCGTTAAGGTGCTTTCCCGTTCAAGGATCCGTCGATCCACGCTCGTATCTGGATCTCGCGGGATCGACTCGCCCTCGGGGCTCGCGATCATCGAAGCTAATAATGCAACTAGCCAGAGACAATGCGTCTCCTCGATTCTATCGTGAAAGTCGCGGCGACTGATCGATCTTCGCTGGCGATAGAGCTCGTCACCGACGATCCGCGTCGATTAGGAAGCCATAATCGGCCGCATTATACACGCCTTCGCTGGGAAAATTGTAGCGATTAACGTCGAAGGATATGTAATTTTTTAATTAAGATCTCACTCGGGTCTCGTTTCACGATCCTCCGGCTCTCCGTTTTCGAAATTACGGTCATTACGGGGCATTAGCATTTTTCTTTTTTTCTTTTCTTCCATTGCTCGTTCTTTCTTCTTGACGCGCTCTTCCCGCGTGTGATTGCGCAACGAAGGCTGTGCGTACTGTATGCGCGTTAAATGCGGCATCCTCGTTCATTCCGGGTTTCGATAATTATGTTTTGATGGAAACGCGAAATCGACGACCGTGTCCCGATGGAGTGAAAGAAAGAAATAAAGAAGGAGACGACGAACCGGAGGCTGCGGCATAAGACGATCACCAGATGTTCCAACAGCGAATGAGATAATATTTTAAGAGACGCGCAATTAACGCGATGATTGCGCTCGCTGGAGGAAACAATACGTCTTCCGATACGATCTTCGAGGCGATCGACGTCGCGCACGATAATGTGTTCTGCTGGAAATAATGCCTCGCTTTAGAGCTCCTCTCTTCGTGGAATTTCATTTGCCCGTGTTCGCGGAACTCTCGTCGATGGATTTCCGCGTACCGCGTACCCGGCCTCGTGGTTTATTTCGACTTACCACTTTCAATATGGAAAAAGAATATTCCGCTTCGTTATCATCGGTCAATTATTACTCCTTGTCCAACACTTTCCAGGAAACACTCGGGCGACCAACGCGTTCCACCAAGAGGATAACGGGGCGAATCGAGTGTCAGGAGATCGTGAATGACCATTGGAGAAATCTTCGTTCGATCGTTTCAGCAGCGGTGACAATGCACGCCGAACAGTTAGCACCGCAGCCTTTCTGAAGTGATCCTAAAATAATACCGCGGAGATAACAGTCTGGCGGTGTTGCGCGTACGACGCGTGTACGAACGAGAAATGTATGCATACATATAAGCACGGCCACGTGTTACAAGGCAACACGTGTCGCGTGGTAGCAGTGAAAATAAATCATGCGCCCGCGGGACGAACGAGCTGTGCCCCGAAAGAGAGTCGACGAGAAGAAATTGGAGAAAAAGGTTCGGACCCTTGTCAGGCAGCCTCGTTTTGCCTCGTGCCGGTGCTCGGGGACCCGTCGAACGATCAAAAGGAAAGGATACCATGGAACGTTTCGGGGACCGATCTCGAGCCGAGACCGAAATTTGTCGCATCGAACGTGACGAGGAGGCGTGACAAAATGCACCTCGGGCATCTTCGAGATTATAAACAGTTTTATCGTTTGAAGAATGAGAAACGAAGAAAGGGGATTTTTTCTGGGATCCGTAACGGTTTGCGTTATTTTATTGATCTATAAAGAAGGCCCCACGATAGAATCCGTGAGGCGGGGTCGAGTTTGTCGAAGGGAATCGTTTTTAGTATCTTACTCGTTGGCGTGAAATATTTGTATACTTGTACGTATTGGCTAAGATTGCACTGTTCTGCAATCTCGGCAATGATTAGACAATTGTTCATGGCAATTATGAGGACAGTAGTTTCCTTCCCCTTTAATAAGTCAATTGACGATTTTCTTTCGCTGTTATTATTATTATCGTTCGTCGCCTGAAAACTTCTAATTGGAACCGCTCGTATAAAAGAAACCCCATGCAAACGAATGGCTCTGCCCCCAATCTTTCCACCGCAATCATTAAATTTTGAAGAAAGCAAATTTCACAGGCATGACAAACAGTAAAAATTCGTGCCACGAATTTGTGTCGACTTCCTAGGAAATACTCGAGAAGCCACGAACAGACCGTTGAGACACCATTAACAGTGTAATACACAGTATACATAGATCGTTTTACGGTGAAGTTCGGTTGGCGAGGCGCATTAAAAAATCGTCCGTCGAGGCTGCTTAATGGTCGTTTAACGTGCATAACTCGTAAGCTTCCTCTGCTCTGTAAATCGATGCCTGTCAGGTCGACGACTGACGAACACTGGAACGACCGTACAAAGAATATACTTGTAAACTTCTACGAGCACGTTAATGTACTTTTTACGCCTCCACGGATGGTCCTCCGAGTTTATGCTCGCCCCTACTCGTTCAGCGTCGTTTTCCTCCTGTCACGAACACTGGATTTGCTTAAGCTAGCTTTGTACAGAGTATAAAACCATTCAGAGGACTGAGCATAAGACGCGTTCGCCATTACACGATGCTAAACGTTGCGTACGATCGACGTATTACTGCGTATAATCGACGTAACGCAATTGTACGCACGGCGACAAGGGCTCCAAGCAGTGCAGTGTGTCAAGATTCAGCTCACGTGTGTATGCGTCTTTTTTTTCTGTGGCAATCTCGCCGCAGCGACCGCGACACTTGAAACAAAGTTGCTTGGACTGGTTGAAGAAGCAATTGGGCAAATTCGGTGGCCGTGAAACGCAGTTCACCACCGCGGGCAGGAGGATGGACATATAGTTGTAAATCTTAACCAGCGTGTTGACGCGCTTTTTTATATTCGTAACGGTTGGCGGTTCTTCCCGTTTACGTTCAGGCCCGTACGAAATTGACTGTGCCGGTTGTTACCGCGCCAAATAAAATGTGCGCGGGGTCTAAATAAAAACGTTCGTTGTCTCCTGTAATGATTCACGAATGAGTAACGGCCGCCGTGTAAGGAACGGGTTGCGCTGACGAGTTTCCATGCTGGAGAAACTATGCAATCGGATGGCGGAGAAGCGAAAAGAAAATATAGGCGAGGGTGTCCGGTGGTTGAAACGTAGGGAGAAAGGTTCTCAGGGATTGGTCCCTAATAGCGTGTGAGGTATTTGTAATGAAAATTGTGCCATTCAGTTGTTCGTAATTTGAAGAAAAATTTATATAAAAATATACTTACGAAATCGGTCCAGATTTTACGAAAATAATTTTGTACCCAAATGGAGGGAAGATAGATCGAATATAAGTAACAATAATGAAGTATATTTTAAGAGAACACTTTTTATTTTTTTCAATTTTTCATCAGCTTGCACGACCCTGTTACTACTGGTCTCTGTGCATAATTGATTAAATTGCTGGAAATTATCTAAAAAAGTATGGCACGCGTTACGTCGACACAGTTATGTAACATTTAGAAACAAGGGAAAGAACTTTTGACTAACGAGCACCAGCATTGCATTGGACAAGAAGAAAGACGTTGCCAAAGAATTGTTCTTCCTGAACAAAATTAACACGATTTCGAAACTCCTTGTGCGCATAGAATTAAATGGAAATAGTGTGTCGCTGTAAGGTGCCAAGGGAGTGGAAAAATTGCGGAAGATCTATGGAAACGCGTTTCCATTCGGAGGAACGGTATTGCGAAAATGATCCACCAAACAGAGTCTTCCCATGCGATAAAAGAACTACGATGCCTGTCCGATGAGTGTCTTTTATTCTCACGGAAGAGAAAAGTGTACGCGTGATTACGTTCCGCAGGTGCACACCGGTGCATCACGTAGTCGCGTTCACCAAAACCGTAATTGCTGACGTTTAGCCGACGACTGTCACGTGAATCACTGCGAGAGACAGGGTTTTACTTAAAGGAGTGATGCAATAATAGTTTTCCCGTCCACAAGCTTCCGCAAATTCTTTTGCTTTAACCAAACTGGAGAAGATCTCAGATCTCTGATGAATTGTTCCCCGTAGTTGAAGATATTTTCGTTCCTCGGTGTAAAGAAAGAAATGTGTCGTACGTAAACTTCGTACGATTTTAAAATTTTGTAGCGGAATAAAATATTTAGAATTTAGATAAACTTCGTACGAGTATTTCAGTATTTCAGTACTTCAGCGATTCTTATTCTTCTCTGTTCAATATTTTCGTCGATTTTAACTTCTGTTTCCATTTAACATTTGTAATCCCATATTGTAAGGGAAAGAACAAGTTTCAGAACAATTTCAAGAAACCTTGCACATTTGCGCGAGGGAAAAAAGGCAAACTGAGGAAGTCACGCTACGCGATGCGCGTATCGAAGGGTTAACTGTCTCCATCCACCGCCGGGGGGGATAACTTTGGTAGCCCAAGCAAAAGAACGAACCGTGTTCAACCCTAATACAGAACACCAGCAACTACTTTATCCCAGCTGAGCCTGCTGCCACGTAATCGAGCAACACAGGCCGGCCTCTTCCTAGAATCGAGAAACTCGGCAAGCAATCGATGCGTAGCACCGGGTACCAGTTTTGATAACAGGTCTGAAGGTGCGCGTGTTAGCCGATGCGAGAGCAGTAAGGCAATGGACCAAGGTAATCTCACAACGTCCCAGCGGTTTGACTTGATCTATGGAGTCACGTAGCTGGATCAATATTCCGTGTACGTGTTCGAATGCGTGCAAATACTGGTAGCCGGTGTTCGATACGCGTATTTCTCGCGTTCCCTCTTATCCGCCGTCAGTGCCCTTTCTCTGTCCCGCAGAGAAACTTGTCCCTGCCTTTCTTCCACCGTTCCACGCTCTATCCTTCTCTGCCTCGCGTGGTCTCGTGAACACGGAGAATGCGTATGTACTACGTGTCTAATTAGCGAAGCAAACAGTGTAGTTTCTAGGTAGCAAATGGTAGGTACACAGAGTACTGGGTACACAAGATGGAGCAACGAGGCAAATCGTCGCGACGCTCGATTGGTGGAATCGCGTTGCTACGGTTTACGAAAGTCACTGTCGAATCTGCTCTATCGCAGTTGCACGATATTCAACGATCGGATCGACGATGGTCTCTTAATCGATTGTTAATTGGATCAAGGTAAATCTGAGTTGTGCCTTCGAAACGCTCGTGGATACCTGTTAATCGATACCTGTGGAATTGCGCGTTGCTGGAAACAGCAGGAGAACGGTGCGTTCACGTTGGAGATAGAAATGTCAGGCTGTCCGATTTTATGGGCTTCAAGTATCGTTGCATGGAGTATAGCGTTGCCAGAGGATAGATCGATAATTACGATTGTGGATCGTCTGGATGCACTATGAGTATCTAAATATTGGAATCCTGTTCAGCAATATTAATGTTCACCTCGTTCTTAATCCCTTCGGATGGAAATACCTGCACCTGTACCTACTTGTAATACAGAGTGCTTTAGTTCATGCATATTTATATTATGTATGGATGATATTGAAATACTTTATTGCAAAATTTCAACGAGACATTACTTGTGGGGAGTAATTATACAAATTCACGGTTTTCATTCGAGGTGCGATAAAAAGGTGAAAAAAAATCGTTGCTCTTAACTTTCCTGTACTCGTTGTAAAGGGGAGACTTCGGTCTTCAAATCCACGGTGATTTCGCCAAGAAACAGTTGAGCTTCAGCTAGTATTCCGTACTTGCTTAAGAAATCCTACCAACGAGCGTTTCTTCGTAGTCCAAATATGGTCTCACAGTCTCGAAAGGGTTATCGACTCTATATATCACAATAATTCCACAATTCCCCCCAGCATCTCTATCCAATCAACCCCGCCGCAAAGATCGATTCACAGTTATCCGATTTCAAGCTTCTGTTTCTTAGCGGACGCAAAAATTCCGCGGCAAAGGCGCATGATTACCAGAGCAACGATCTCAAAGCTGTGCCCGCGCAAAACAGCGCGATTTCCCGAACACTAGTGCGCTTCTAACGAGTACATAAAACACAGCAGATAATCGAGAGACAGAGGGAGAAAGAGCGATAGAGGGAAAGATACAGATCCTCGCCGGGATATTAATTCCCGTTCGCGCGGATCGCGCGAGCGCTCGTGCGCCCTCCGGCTAGATCTCTCGAGAGGGCCGCGAAACGAGTTACTAATAAGCGATACCATCGCTCGCCTCTTTTCCTCTGTACACGAAATCAGAGCGAAGCGAAAGAAGAGGAAGAGAGGCAGGTGGATTAATTGACCAGTGGCAACGATGCGAGGCAACTATCTTGGCTGGTTCCTCTGACGTCGTTCAATCTGGTTACACCGTGTAACGGTAGCGTTCTTGAAATGAACGGGGACGCGGGAAAAGAAGAAGAAGAGGAAGAAAAAGAAATGACGGATGGGGAGGTGGTGGGAGCAGCGAAAGAAGAATAAGAAGACGTAAACGATGAGGGAGAACAAAAAGAAGGGCCCCCAAGCAAAAGGAGAAGACGAAGTAGAAGAAGAAGAAGAAGAGGAGGAGGACAACGTCGATGACGATGATGATGCAGAGCCCTCGAGCACGCAGCTGGCTCGCCGTGTCTCGTGCATTATGCCATCGTGTAATGCCTATCTCATCCAAGGCCAGTTGTACTACAGTCCTCTGTGTATACCGTATATATTGCAACGGAAAATAAATGGTTGCGCAACCGCTCCGTGGCCGAGACAGGCGATAGAGCGCGAGGGTGCTGCTACTCGCGCGCGGTGGCATAAAATTATTGCCTCGTTTATTCCAGGCAATGATCTCATTGCCGGCTATGGCTGATATCGGGACGTCGATCGCCGCTTGATCAGGGGCGCGCGGAATTCGCCGCGTTCCTTTTTCCGCTCTTTTTATTTTCCTCAACGAAATTATCGCCCGGTCCAGGAGAGTTCGAGACAAGCCACGGGTATTTCTACGCGTGTGTATCGCTATCGTTCTTTTACACGAGAGAGATCATTTTGCTCCGATAAACCTGTAATTTCTCCGATCTTGGCGGACCCGCCTGTTGCTGCTGGTACTGCTGCTGGTACTGCTGCTGGTGCTGCTGCTGCTGTTGGCCTGTCCCAGTTCCAGCGAAAAGGCGTAAACAACGTGCTGGAGGAAACGATCGAAAGGAGTATCGATGCACGCGAAACGGCCTATGGCATATTCTATTAATTTTATTTTACAAGCGTATCGAAAGGTCAGGGGAGAGAACGATGCGTTGAACATCGAAGGGGTACCAAAAATAAATAAACACGTCGGATTAATGTGTCACCGATGCACCTGTTAGGCATGGAAATTCTGTAGGGGAACGAAAAACTCGTTAAATCGCTAGGCGCGTACACGTTGCCTCCCGCCGGGGCCCGAGTGGGCCCGGGACTCTTAAATTCAGAGTCACGTATAAATGGACGAACGAAGGAGGAACCAGTGAGAGTTGGGTATAAATACACCGCGAACGGGTCCCTTCTCGAACCAGAACCCTAGCAATAAAAAAAAGGAGCGACAGGGGGCAGAAGAAGCAGGGAAATAAGAGGAAACAAAAGTATATCGGAGAACCGGCTCATCAGCTGGCCGGACTGGTCTGTTGTGTTGCGGTCCCACTCTCTCCGTCGTGGAACCAGTCGTTGGCTCTTCGTTCGTCACCGGGAGATTGTTAGTGGCCTGAATTTTATTCGGAATACGGGCGAGCAACTCCTTGGATCGTGGACACGTATCGATTCTCTACCATCGTTGCGTCTCCCGCGTTAAATCGGCCATCGATTTCCTTGACGCGGCTATAAAGGGTTACATCTGCGGACCTCGAAACTCTATCTATACATATTTGGAGTTTCTTTTACGACCAACGTGAATGCAATTTGGATGCAATTTTGTTTTTGATTTAGCAGCAGGCATTTTAACCGGACGAACAAGAGAATTTTATTAAAAATTATTGGTTAAGACGATCCTGTCATAGATGCTTTTATGAGACGCGTTTAAAGATAAAAAGGTGGAAGCCAATTGACTTTCAGAGCAGACGAATAAATGTATCGGAAAATATTAATTGCTGGGGTTGCAAGGGACAGAGGTAAATCTATCGCGCATGTTCGACTACGGTACGATTTAATGGGTTAGTGTAATCCATCGGAATAATCGATTACAATCGACGTATACAAGATCGTCGTCTATAGAACGGAAGATAGAGAGAGGATCTAAGAGGCTAATAGAATATTATTCTAATCGGTGAACGATAAAATCGCGTCGAAGGATACACGATGTTCCCCCTGTTTCCCATTAGAACAACAACATCCCGTGACAAGGGAAAAAGCGAGAGACACAAAGAGAGAGAGAAAGAAAGCGTGATATCGGAGGCCTCTGAAAGGATGGTCGCGCACGACGCCACCGCAGAAGAGTATCACCGATCCTTCCAGGACGTCGAGCGCATAAAAAGACGCGTTTTCAAGCACAATGGACCGATCTCGAACGAGACCTTACGTTGCAACCGGAGTGGAACACCCTGTGTATTAGAGAAACGCCGGTCTTAGTGGCTTGATCGAGGCTTCCGTGGCGATGCACGGCTTCTTCCTTTATACAGTCTTTTCCTTCAGCTTCTCTCCGAGCCTTAGGGTCCGAGGAGAGAGGAACCGCCCTCTCTATCTCCCTTTTTCTCCCTTCCTCTCTATCTTCCACCCTGGACCTCCTTCAACCTCTTCCCTCTATCGCTCTCCCCCTTCGCTCCTCCTCGTTCCTCTTCGCGTCGCGATTTTTTCTCCTGCCAAATGCTGTATCTCTCTCCATCGCCTCTACACCCCGCATCCCTCGTCTATATTCTTTTTCGTCTCTCCTTCCATCCAATTCCGGTGTCTTCGATCCTCTCTATACCCGGCTCTGTCCTCTGCTCTCCTTTTCCCCGCGTCAGTAGGAAAGCCAAGTTGGTCCTTTTGCTCGATGCTGGCGCGCGCGGCCGGGAGGCATATAATTTTCTCGGTGTTTTTATTGCGGGGTAACTTGTCTTCAGGTGAGCCGGTCGAGGTGGAGGTGGCAGAGGCCGCGAAGGTAGAGTACTACAGGCACAGCTAACGCGCAGTAGCTTCACTCTCCTCTCCACCGTTCACCATCTTCCTCCATCGTCCCCTCGCCTCTCTCGTTTCTATCATTCTCTCCCTTTCTCTCGTACATTCGCCCCTCTCGCACTTCGTACGTTCATCGCGTTTCTTCTTCGTCTCTGCCGAGCGCCTCTCCCCCTTCGATCTCCTTGTCACTCTTCTGCCACGCTTACTTCCACTCGGTCCCTCTTCTTCCTTCTTACGAAATCTTCTTCTCCTCCTCCTGCTCCTCCTCCACCGGTACCACAACGTCCCTCGGGCGTACGGCGGCAGCAGCGGCAACGGCAGCAGCAAGCATCCTTCGAAGCGCAAGGATTTTGACCCTCGTTTCGTGTTGCTTGCGTT
Organism: Nomada ferruginata; assembly: GCA_963583965.1. NCBI lineage: Eukaryota > Metazoa > Arthropoda > Insecta > Hymenoptera > Apidae > Nomada > Nomada ferruginata. The sequence continues at coordinate 5,777,493 of OY757216.1, forward strand.
TCGCCGTAACTTTACTGACTTTGTTTTTCGCCTGCGGGACGCGCACGAGGAAGCAGGAGGGCGCGAGAAGGAGGGAGATAAGGTTGATAAACCGCGCGCGGGGCCGACTCCGCGCGTCCTCCTTTCTTCTTCTTCGTCTTCTTCCTCTTGCTCTCCATCTCTCTCTTCGTCTTATTCCCCGGCCCTCCTTCTATCGTATTCTTCCTCTTCTTTCGAGCCGGGCTAAGAACCGGCCGGTTCCGAATTCGCGTATCTTCCCTTCTATTTCTGGCGACCCACGCTCCATCGACGCGGCCCGCTCCGAAAAGCTTCGTAGGTCGTGATCCGATCGCGGCCGCCGGGTGGCTTTTGTTGTCCTTCAACGGGCTGGCAAGCTCTTCCGTATGAAGAAACGCTTTGGAGCGTTTATACAGAGCTCCAGATGTATAAGATTGTTCTATTAAGAGATTAATAGCGGCGGTTCGACCGTTCCGTTCACGCCGTTGAATATTTTTCGTGGGAAATAATTAAGCGTTCACGAGTCACACGTGTGTACCACACGCGATTATTCTTTTCGCTTGGAGCGCTTGGTTCGCGCTCTCCGCGCATACCATTCCCGCTGCCAAACGGTCATGTTACGCGTATCAGTGTTCTGTATTTGATGGCGGTTATGGCCATAATGAAGTTATGGAAAGCATCAGACGCACGCTATTTTTCGATCGTCGAACATTATAGTAAATTGGTAATGCGTACGAATAAATTTGGAGAACAGTGAACGTTCACCGGCGGGGAAATATTTAAATGTTCCTTAACGCAAAATACATATACCGAACACACATCGGTGCTTCCTCTTCGCTTTACAATCATCAACCCCGGCAACAGCATCAAAGCGAGCTACCGCTGCTTTAACGCTTCAAGTACACCGGCATTTGGTAATGTCAGATCGCTCTGCTCCCCTTCACGTTATATCGACGAGCACTGAGTTAATCACACGCTGAACCACTGCTCTAATCATAGGATCAATTCCTAGCAATTACCGTGTAGAATAATCCATTGGTAGCAAAAGACGTTTCCCCTAGCACGCCACAGGCGGATTCGATCGCCGCGGCTCGTCGACGACGGCGTCTTAAACGGCAACGTGCCGCAGCGGCTGTCTGCGTAATTAGGCGATCGAGCCGCGCACCTGTGCACTCCCATGACGTGTCCCCCGTGCGGAACAATCGGACGGTTGGCGGGCGAAAAAATCTTCGGCTCGATTTGTCAATACAGGATCTCGGCGGAGATTAGTCACGCGCGGTCGTAATACCGTGCGGACACGAAACGCTTGCCCCGATATCCGTCAGGATAGATCGACCAGGGGAAGTGATTAGTCGATCGAAACCCAGGCGTCTTCGAGTTTGCCCGCTGGGATCCGTCGGGGTGTACATACAGCCGATGTAAGCGATGGCTTGCGAGAGTTTCTCTGTGATGGGATTGATATCGTGAACACGGAACAGGGGGCGGGATAGAGGACGTGATTTTCTGAAATTTTCGTGGCGCTTCAGGAATGATAGAACAGTGGTTGGCCTTCGAGTTTGGGTTGCAGGATTAAATGGAGTACGCAGAAGAAATTTACGGAAGAAGCTTTTATTGCACAGTATATGATAAAACTATATGAAATATAGAGGATTGATCGCGAATTAAACAAATTTTTCCATAATTTTGTTATGATACTTCGATGATACTAGAGATGCTATTATCAAAAGTAATAGGAGGATCCCTTTCGTCTTGCATTGGATAGCGCGTGCATCAATTTGCTTAGCACCGCACGCGGCCGAACCAGACGCACGAAAAACTGGGACACCATTGTCGCATCTCAGCTCCTGACGCACTTGTAGCTACTTCAGCGCGGCATGTTCAGACGATCAAGACGAACTGTCTCGTGTTCCCACGAACCTACTCTTCAACCCTCTCGAGAGTACTCGTGCCAGACTCGATTAGCCTCTATCCACGCGAACCATCATCCCCCGCACGATAAAAAACCGATCTTTCCCATCGTCAGCTTCGAAAATATAAATCAGGGGACCTCAAGAAAATTCGTCACGCACCTTTGGAAATTGAACCATCGTTCAACCCTTTCACACACCAGCGGAACAATGATTACACGAACATTTCGAAGTCGTCCCAAGTCGTCGAGCTCCGAAACTAGGAAAGTACCCCCTAAACCCTTTCCCAAGGAAGCTGCTCGTTAATGATCTACCGAAAACGTATCAATTTTCTCGTCTGAGAGGACCAACTTCGTTCGCTATAATGGAACACTTGTCTTTAGGCGTTCGCAGGATTTCAAACTCAGGACGAGCTCGAGCCCATTGTACGTATATTATACGTCAGAGACGCGTCACGGATTCTCCCTCTGTCAGAGCTGCAAATCGTGGTCCTGTCGTTCATCGATCGATCCAAGTTGCTGCACGCTGAAGGGATTCTAACCGAATTGGCTGCAGCCCGTCGATGTAGTATATGTACTCTATATAGTATATATACATGTATGCATATATATATATACGTAGCCGGAGCCAACCTATCTACCATTTCGACGACCCTCGGTCGGTCCACGCTTGAGCGTGGCGTGGTCAATGGCTGGTAGCGCGAGTAACGCGTCCACTCGCGTAGCATATTATTAGCAGGATCCCCGGTTGCTCGATCGGCCCTACGGACTACCGTGCAAAACTGCTCCAGTCTTCCTCTCTATCCTCCAGGAGCAGACACAATGAAAAAGAAAGAACCCGATAAATAACTATGTAGTCGGGGGGCCTTGCGAGTAAAGATCCGACGAGGACGAAGACGGCGAATGAGCGGCGGAAAACCGGGGTAAAGAGAGAAAAGAGGAACCGTTTAACGTGTAGGTGCCACGCACGTCCGTCGTCTATGCACACGTGCAACTGCAGCCGCAACACCGTGCTGCTTTAGCCAGGAGTTGCGTCGAGGGCGAGGTAGAGGTTTATTGTTGATCGCTAATTATCCTACCCGGCAATTACATACAATTATCTGACACGCAGGCACATCAGTGCGAGTCCCTGGTGCCGTGTCTCGCGATATCGCGCGTGTACCCGCGCGATTCTGCGCTGTCCATGCACGCCTTCCTTCGTACGCGTGAGCGTGTGTGTGTTTTGCGCACGTGTGCGCCAATGGCGAACGCTTGGACGGTGGGAGGAGAGCGAAACCGGTGTACCCGACAGCGTGACGCCGACCCGTAGTGGCTCTTTCTCCTTTTTCTCGCCTCTCCTTCTTGCTTCGCCTTTCGTTCGGCTTCCCCATACTACTTATACACGTCCACTCTCCGCTCTTCTCCTTCGCCACTGTTTCTATCGTTCCTCGTCTATATCTGGACGCTCTCGCGCGCGGATCTTTCGCTGCCAGCTTGTGCACCCCGCTATCACCGCTCGATCTCTGCGCCTTTATCTCGAACGCGACGCTGGTACCACCGGTAGCGTGGCCCTGTCGATCGAGAATGTTCGATCATGCGGAGATTCGCCGCCGGGCCATGATCTTTGAGATCTGTCAGGGCTGCGACCGGGCCAGCGGAGCTACTTTGTTCTTTATTCGGGCCCGGTGTGGTGGGCAACCTGACACGGTCGAACGGAACCGATTTATCATGCATCCCTCCGTCGATTATCGCCGGACGAGTTATAGTTTAATTTGCTATGCGAGCTAAAGGAGGCGATCTTGCATTCAGACCGGTGATCTAGTTCCGATCGGGGACGGTGGACGGGCTCTGTTTCTTCCTTTTCACCGATTCTCGGTCGGGCGGTTTTTTTAGCGCCCGTCCGAACCTGGTGAATCATAATTTTGTGAAATCTCCCGTAACCTCTGTGCCACGAGCTGTCGAATAAACCGTCGACATTTCCTTTCACCAGGTTACAGAGCAACGAGCATCGAATTTTATGTATCCTGCCTCCGGAACGGTATTACTTTTCCAGGAATGTTAATCGCCCGTTCTGATCCTCGTCGAGGACATTCTGAAAGCAACAATGGCTGCCGTGATATTTCTGCGCACACCATTGCGATTCCGTTCTCTTTCTGTTCCCGTAATCGACCGTCGACGTTTCGTCGCCAACGCGCGTCAACCCTTTTTTGCTTCTCACGCGATGACGCTTGATCGATCCGCGGTTCCGATTAGCTATCCTCCACGGGATCATTATGATCGACTGGGTTTCGTTGCAGCGTGACGTATCGAGTGGCGCGTGACGGCGCAGGTAACGGTACATCAGCGTGCACATATGATTGCGACAAGCGTGTAGCCCGTGTCACGTATACGCGTGTACGCTCCCCGGTTGTCTTTCCTTTCAAGGAAGCTCCTTGACGCCTTCCCACAGGGCAGAAGGGCGACAAGTGGGATTTAATCGCGTGTAAAAGGGATTTCTCGGGATTTCTTGGCGTGTTAAACGAAGGCAGATGTTTAAACATCACTCGATGCGCGATCTCCTGGCAAACGTCGTTGAGAAACGGGAGGATTCAGCGATTTCGTCCTTCCTTCTTTCCTTTTTTTTCTTTTTTTTTTTATTTCGTTCCTCTCCGGTGGGAACAGGTTGGAGTACGCTGACGAATTGTCGAATCACGATGTTTCCTTTTGATTTATTAACGAGTTACCTTGCTTTAGTATTCGGAGCATAGGCAGAGTTACGATGCACGAGCGAGGAAGCGGACAATTACGTGACATAGGATACGACGTGATAGGTATTCATGATCGATTCGATCCTTCGATTTGGGCTCGACAATTGAACTGGTATTGCGGAACGAATGTTTAATACAATATTCAATATTTATATCTCTCAATGGTCTACATACATAAATTAGACAATTTGTTATTTACATAATAAAGACTTACACATACATATAAAACTTGTACCCTCTATCCTATTAATTAAACCATAAAGAACAATCACAAGAGTGGCCGCAATAGAAGACATTTCAGTACGTCCTCGGTAAATGAAAATTCACTGTCACTGCCTCATAATAGATACACCGTGCTCGTCCTGCAAGGGTTAAATCCTTCATCCCTGCCTTTAATCGTCTAATATATTAGCATATAATAAAAGAATGAAGAATTTCAAAAGCAAAGCCCCTTCGATCTCAAGGATTTTCCACTCGAACGTCCTTCAAAGTGGCATTACCGTCGAAACCCACCCCTCGCCATCCCTTGATAGCGCAAGGTGATCGAATCGAGCTGCTCAAAGGCATCTTCCCGAAACGCGGTCGGACGCGTTAGCATCGCCAAGCTGGAACTTCCCGACGGTACGGCTCCCGATTGCATTACGAGATTCATTATCCTAATGCAGCGGCGCGCTGAAACAGGATTTCACGATGTACCGGTAAACCGGGGGGTCAGCGGTGCACGGGGATAATCCTCGGTGCAATCCACTTTGGCCCGCTGCGAGGGAGAGAGACACGGTCATTTGCTGGGGAGCTGGGCGGTGCAACGAGCATCGAGTTCGAGAGTTTCAAGTTCGAAATAAAGTACGTGCCGTGGAGGAACGGGTTGGAAGAAAACTGAGGGGGCGGATGCCGCTCAATTGGAGCAGGTCGGAGACGTTAGAGCAGAGCGTTGGTAATCTACGAGATGTAGAAGACATCGAAATGGAGCAGCGACGATTCTCCGATATATTGGAAGCTTGAACGAGGTTCTAAGGTGACTTGGATTCAAGGTAGCTTTGAAACCCGAGCGCCGAAGATCGTTCGAGTTTTCCTCGGCGCATTGACACGATTCCTTTTGGACGTTCAGAGGCGGGGAACACGGAGGAGCGTGTCTCGCCGTCGCTGCTCCGCTCTGCGCATCTTATATCCAGGGTATACAAAGCTCGCAGAAATTCTCTGGAGAGCGAAACGTAAACAGTTGGAGAACGGATGGCTTTTGGTAGCCGAAGAGCGAATACATACGTGTCTGTGTGTATGGGGGATCGATGGGTGAGTTCGAACGGAGGGTAAAATGGGAATGTTTTTTGGAGATCTTACTTAGCCATCGTGAATTCGAATGTTGCGGTTCTTTGCGTCCACGAGTGGCCCGCCATTATGGTCACTGACGGACGTTAAAAGGTCGGATGCACGGGGTATTCGGCGGAAACCCTTGTGAGATATGGAAGAGGGAATTCTGCGCACTGTGTATGACTTTCAGGGTAAACACAGGAGGAGAAGAAACAGACGGGGAAAAAGAAGAAATAGCGGGGAAAGATATACAGAAAGAAACGCGAACGTTTGTATAAACAGCGTTCGCCGTGGGTGAAGACTGGTGAAAAGAAATGTACGGAGTGAGTGAAAGCGCGGGGGAATTATTCGTTACAGAGAAACAAAGCGAGTAATTTCAAATCAGGTTCTGGAAATAAGAAGTAGGCATCAGTCAAATATATTGTACATCAAGGAAAGTGCGTTCAGGGAAATCCAAGGAAAATTCAATTCATTTTCAATCGTGAATATCTGAACTATATGCATACGGCAATATTCCTTGAGCAAATCAAACGGTAAAACATTTCGTAATTGATTTATGCTGATGGATACTCGTACACGAATATATTATTTCTACTAAATATCTAAATATTAAATACAATATCAAGATTTTTTGCCCCACGCATGGAACACGAGTAGCATCGTATTAATGACCCTTTGCCCGAAGAGTAAGCGAATAAAGCCAGCAATAAATTCACATTCGTCTTGGTCCTGGCACACAAGCGTTACAAAGAAACCCAACAGAGCACCATAGGAAAAGAACCAGCCTGAAGTAGGATGAGCTGGCGCCACCAAGCTAATTACCGTCTCTGTTTTGTAACCTAAGCGGCTCAGGGCGTATATACCTGTGCACCGTATCTCGACTTACCGTGCGTTTACCATAACCGAAGGGGATACGAAGCTGCAGCAGCCACGATCCGCGCCATTGTATCCCGCGGGTTCTATCCCCCTTCAGGCGGTTCCAACCCATCCTCTACACCGTAGATCGTGTTCGCAGGAAATCGCGAAACGGATCCCATTTCGCGTAACCCCACGGCCACGGAAGTCGTGTCTGAAGGTGTTACGGGCCTTGGTTTACTTATAACAGCGTCTAGTCGTCTGCCAAGGCGTCGATCTTATTGTTAGGAATTGTTACGGGGGTGAAATTCATCCCCTATATGCTCTTCCCTTGGAATTCTGGTTGAACAACGCTTCGTTAAGGCGAGGAAACGCGAGGCTGTCTTTTCGAAGGGGTTGGTTTCTGAACATCGGTGGGGGGTTAGAAGGTAGCAGGGATTTATCGACACTTTGTTTCGAATAAGACAGGATGTTAGGCACGAATTGGTATCGCGTTGTAAATATTGTTCGTCGGGGGTGGTTACACGGAGGTTGGCTCGCCTAATTGAATTCTTATTTGGAAACGGCAGCGTCGATTGATAATAAGGCGGCCGGTAACAAGCGTGACGAGATCAATTTTCTTCGGTTCATTAGGGTAGGGACGGAGTATCGAGGAGCAGCCAGCGGAAGGAAAGAAACGACGCAGCTCGAAGGAGAAGAAAAAAATGTCCTCGATCCCTGAACAGCTTCGTAGGTCGGACTGCTTCTGAGAGGGTTAATTGTCACGAGTAATCTCGCGGTCGTTAGGTGATATTTTTTTTCTTCTTATTGTGGGATCATAATTGAGGCTCCAGAATGGCGAGAGAGAGAGAGAGAGAGAGAGGGAGAGAGAGAGAGTGAGTTTCATTGTCGTGTTCGTCAGAGAGGACGCTCGACGAGCCTCCTTCCCCCAGAAAAATGCCTCCACCGTGCCACCGAAACCGGGAATCGATAGTGCGTTTCGCAACAAATTGGTGAGTTTCGCGTTTCCCGCGTTTCCTTCCTCTCCTTTCTCCATTATTCCCGTCGTTCGTGCACTCGAACGTCGACCGGCGCGGCCACTCGAACCTTTTTCCAACCGGAGAAAATAAAAATTGGGGGGTGGTTGGCGATGGGGCGTACGCGCGATTCAAAAGGTCCGTGATTTTCGGCGCGATTTCGTATTTCGCGGTTCGCCCTGGTTAATGATCCATGGCCCCAAGGACTCGGCTGAGTGTGGCTGAGAAGGTCCTTGTTCCTTGGCCCGGGTCCTTCGAGGCCTCGACTTAAACACTCAAGTGGTACACAATATCGTCGCCGTAGGGTCAACGACACCCCCGCGGTGCTTTCCTTTTTTTTTTCTCTCCCCGTTCCATTTCGTTTCGTCTCTTTCTCTTCCCTCTGCCCTCTTGCCGCAGCCGTCACTCTTGCACCCGTGCTCCTTCTTTTTCTTGCCGCACGATGTCTTCGTCCTCGTCCCTCGCGCGGACCCCCCGTCCCGCCGCGCGACGCGGCGGTTTCGAGGGACCCTTTCTTCAATTAAAGCCGAAGGAATCGACGCAGAGATGATTGAACATTGTGCGCCACAATGCAGTAGCATGTACAGGTCCTCTCTCCGTGCTCAGCGAGAGTATGTAATACATAGGAGCAACTGGACCATGATTGACGATACGATGTCTGCCCCTCTTTGCCTCCTCGTTCCTACTCTCTCTGCCGTTCGCCTTCTTCCCTTTTTCTTCTCCTCCTTCTTCCGCCGATGTTCTTTTCTCTTCGTCACTTCGAGAGGTAGTAATCCTCCACGAGCTGAACATCGCGCCAGAGGCACACAATCCTCGAGGTTCCCTCTTTTCGTCTCCTTTCTTCCCTCTTGCCCTTTGCTTTCTTCTTCTGCGCTCTCCCCCTCGCCTTCCTCTAGTCGGCCCTCCTCCGTTAATCTCTCCCGTCTTCTCTGTCCCTCACTGTGAAACGACGTCTCCCTCTTCCCGCACTATTTCGATCTGCTACCTCTCGTAGTACCAGCTTTGCTCGGATCTTCGTTTCGTTTCTACCTCTTCAGGGAAGAGGGACGGCGACGCTTCCTCCGGGATCCTCGAAACCGGAAAGTGTCCCGTTCCTGTGAATTATGGCGTCGAGGGGTGCTCTGTGACGATCGCCAACCCTTTCCGTCGTACAGTGAACCTTCGAATCCTGAAATCTGTTATTTGTCATGGGGTGTTCTATTTATTGCAGACAGCTGAAATTCTAAATATATTATCATCGGCAATAAGTTCTTTCGCCTTACGCGCTTTGATGTGCGTTACCTAAATATTATTTGTCGTAACTCCAGTGAAGAAACAAACAGAAATACACGCTATACGAACCGCAGATATTTAAATTTTATAAAAATGATTTACACTATTACGGTTCAAAGAATTCGGACTCACGAACGGATACAAACTTTGCTCTCGCTTTAATCAAATTTCTGGAACAATTCAATTTAACGAAATCGTGAACGCGTTTTCATCATCGACGATCTTCATCGGGCGAAGAAGTTTCGTGACGCATCGATTATCGCCGCACCATCTTTTTCCCCGGCTATCGACCCATCAATTATCGGGACAAGTTCAGCGGCGCAGGGTCAATTCAGGAATAAAGCGGCGGTCGTTCGAAATGAAATCGCAAGCGTGAAGGCAAGTTCCTTAGGACGAAGTTGAAGTGAAGGTAGGAACGTGGCCGGGTCAACCAACTCAAACGTATGGTCGAGCTACACCGTCCCTCTTGCCTCTTGCTCGTTGCTTTCACGTCGTGTGTGCCCTCTCCAATGTCCTCCCACCCTCTCCCTCGCCCAGATCGCCGGACTCGTGCCATCGAGGTGCTCGTGTCGCGAGGTTATGCGCCTTTGCTTTTGTTCCGTGACCGTGCGATTGTTTCCCCTTTTCTCGGAATGTTCTTAAACGAACATCAGATTAACGCGGACCAAATATCCCTCGGATCATCTTCCTCAAGATTTTCCATGAAATTGTCAGAACGCAATAATCTCTCCCAGATTCTGTTTTATCCATGCACATATTACTCTATCGGATGTCGGTTTCGTATCGAACGCGCGGTTGAAAAGTTCTCCCCTGTATACAAGCTGGATCTCTGTCACGTAACAGTGATTTCTTAACGGCACTGATTCTCTAATCGTTCTCCAGCTGTCGTCTGTTCACATCTCCGGCGAGGTCGAAGACTTTCTTAAAAGCGCGCAACTCAGCCCTTGAACCAGATACAAGCTCGGTGTCTCCGGTGCACCGTTATCTCGGCTGATTTCAACCGTCCCTGCTGTTTCGCTCGAACGTATCGCGTTGGACACACGGGTATTTTTAAACGGTGCGCACGCCCATCGATCTTGGGGATTTCAACGAGCCCCCGACGAACGTGCACTACACGCGCCACGTTTTCGTTCGCCTTCCTAATCCTGGCCCCTTTTAATGAACACATTTGCTCGTGTCGCTTAAACGTCTTTATTTGCGGACAAAATGACCGTATGTCGCGGTCAACGATGATTCATACTTCATCCAAGTTCCTCGATGTAATTGTCACCGTGGCCGTTAATAAATACACGTTCGAATTGCGGGATTAATTGCGGCTCATTAAACGGTGCTCGAGCGCGCGCGCGCGCCCGTGGTATTAGAGGCGCCCGTTGCTTGCGCGCTTTTTGTCGGCTGCACTTATTAAAACCGCAGGAAATCGTTATTAGCATCTGTCGCAGTGTTTCAGACCGCTGAACGCTTTTGCGCAACACAGGCGAAAGTGGGTTAAACGTGTATAATTGAGCTAATCTTAATTAACTGTCGGCGAGGTTCCGATAAGACGGCGTGTTTCGTTCCGAGCTGCAGAATTCGACGCGGAGGGCAGGTATCGTTGTTCTCGATTGTCCAAATTTTAGGATCTCTGGCCCACGAATTTTTGCCGTCGAGGCGAGATGAGACTGAGCAGTGAAATTTCACTGGAAATACCAGGAAAATGATCATTGATAATTCGCAGCGAAAGGGTGGGGTATTTGAGAGTGGCGAATTATTTGGGGAAAAATGTTACACCATCTGTGCTATTATGCAGAATATCAGACAACCAGTCGACTTGTTAAACACACTCGAGCATGATCACGATACATTGCTCTCTCCTGATTGCGTGACTCTTCCTGTCCTCGCGAAAGATCAGCCTGACATTTGCTCGAGACACCAGAATTGAACGTATCATTGCTAGAAATACGCGTGCAATTGAAAGTAATTACAATCGCGAAATACGAATGACATTCCTTCAAACCCCTTCGAAATAAGAAATTCGTCGTTTACGAAATTACATTTGCCACTTCGTCGATGTTACCAGTTCGTTTCATCCGCCTCCAGAAGAATCCCATCGGTCCGCCGATAACCCAAACCCATTGTTGACCCGGAGAACCTGACCCCGGTACCGCGGCGTCGAGAAGTGTCTCGAAGCCGTGTCACGAGCACGGGAGATGGTCGGTGGCCCGTTGGTCGGCCGGCTTTTACTTTCGTGGCCGTGTGGCAAGTCGTAAGTCGCCAGTGCCGCGGAACAAGTACGACTTGTCCTTCGTGCGGTCAAGTCACGTAGACTTGACCTAGTCTCGTGTTCGGGGTGGGAGCCAGAACCAGAGTTACCGGTGACTCCGGTGTGCCGGTATCGAAAAATTTCCAAGGCCCCCGCGCGCTTGGCATAATTACGGGCCAGGTACACGCGTGTTCACGATCGGCGTATTTGTTGCAATTTGTCAGCAAAGCCCGTCCTGTAATTGCCATTAAATCGTAGCGGCCGAGATTCGATCTCGCTGGCCTTGTACCGCTGTTCCGTTCGCTTATCAATTTATCTGTGCACGTGATCGGTGGACTATCAGATGGCACGTCGGTCTAGATCGGGGATGATATCGAGGCTCGTCTAGCCTGCCCTTGTTTCTCCGCCCTCTTGCTACACCCTATTTTTATTGGACACAATTGGAGGCTCGTTATTTTGGCATTTTTGTTTTGTTTGCTTTTTTTGGGCTTGTTCTGGCGAATTTCGAGGGAGGCAGCGTGGGCTAATCTAGCGTGCGAGGATCGCGTGCTTATTCGAGTCGCGGTAATAAGCACGAAACCGTGGTGGTTAGGATGCACGTGTGCCGTGTGGCAAGGGTGAGTTGTCGGAATGGACGCACGGATGTCGTATGATTTGAGGGTGTTGAATTATAAATTTCTGTGGCGTCACCTTTTCCCGGTTATCAATTATTTAGTATTTAAGTAGTATTAGGGTAATATATCGAGGGTAAGGATTTAATATTCTGTTTTCGTTTAATAGACCGATTAGTTTGATACGCAGGATGACGCGATAATCGAGGATCACAGATCGATACCGTAGCGACGAGGCACAATTAAAGTTACATTCCCGCGGGCACGTATTGTCGCGTGATTTACCAGACCCGCGGACAGACAGTCGGATGTAATTTGTATTTAGTTTGGGGTTGATTGTTTTGTTTACAATAGCGGGGCGGCCACGATTCGCCCTGCCAAAGGGAATTCGATGAGGGTTAATCGACCCTTCGTAATGACATCGATCGACCATGGGTATCGAAAAGTCCCAGGATGATTTGGTTTCGATATCACACGTCAAATAAAATTTCCATGCTTTCAAATAATTCGGTTTCAATCGAGTTTTATTTAGGGCTTATTTAATCCCGAATAGTTCGCTTTAATGAAAACATTTTTCATTGCAACTTTAAAGCAGTGTTGCCATATTTCCTTAGAAGTAGAAACGTTTTATAGCGCAATTTCAGCAACATTGTACCCGTTCCTTTCGATCGCTCCTCCAAAAATAGCGTCAAAGGGGAGCAAGTTTTTTGTTGCCGCAGCGAGTATTTTATATTCAGCGGCGAGAAATAAACGCACTCGTTTTTCCGTGCATCTCTATTTGGGGAACGCTGGGGCAAAAAGCTGCGCGTCGCTATCGCGTGCATAATGGAGGAGAGTCGTCATTAAAACTTTCCTGGCGTAGCTACACGTGCGTGCATGTGACTTCTTCTTTCTTCCCTCCGTTTCTCGTCCTCTTCCTTCCTCCTCCGGAGTTGGTAAGCGCATCGCAACTTTTCCATGCGAAACTGCACACGCAGGATTACGTAAGAACCGGAACTCCCTGGTGGTTGAGGGAAAAGCTGTATTAAATTTTCTGCCGTGTTCGTTGACTTTCCGTCGGAACATCCGCCGGTTTAGCAACTTTCAGAAGACCTTTCCCATTTGTAGAAATTTAACAGGCTGAGTTTTTCTTTTTAGGGATACTGTAAAATAAATTGATACGCTTCAATACTTAGTGCAAGTTTTTCTCGCGAGGGTTGTGCACAAACATTTTCTGCGAAAAGTTACAAACCGGATTACTGAAGGGAAAATTTAAAAAAGAATTAATATTATCGTTACTTTCGTAGTATGATATCTGCTATACATTTCAGCATATAGTGAATAATTCAATGGAATGAAAATAAATGGAATAAAATAAAATATTTAATTCTGCATGTAGATCCTGTCACTCTAACACTAACAAAGAAATTCACCGCCAATCCACGCACTATTCTCCGTACGTATCTAGCAATCAGCCTTCCATAAGATCAGAATACTCATGCTGCAGAACTACTACAGAATCGTCAGATATAAAAGAACGACGTTGATCGCAGATCAGAGACGCAGTTTCTCCGCGAGGCTTTCAGGGCCGTCGCTTGCTTAATCCTTCCACGAAGGATGCCGCAGCTCTAAGGCTGCTCTAACGCACAGGAGACAGGATTTTTAATATTCCGTGCACAGGTAACCGGCCGCCATAACACGCCGCGTGGATTGAAACGATCGTCACCTCGGCCTTGCCCGACAGCTAATGCGATTCCAGGAAAGTCGTGTTCAGAAAACTTTCAAAAGGATCCACGATAACGCTCGCCTCGGATAAGAAACTCACTCACGATGATGTTTGGCGGCTGTCCAACCCTTTACCACTCCTCGTCCCCGAGGAAACGTGTCCGTCGAACTTGTAATCCACTTTGTAAAAGAACTCAGAGACGCTCGTTCCCGGCGCCTTTCCTGCTCCATTAACTTCGCGGACTGGAAGTATCTTCGCGAAGGGAATACGCTGCCAGAAGCATAGTCGATCGTTTGCTCGAAAATCTCGCGCGTGTCTTGCTCTATTCTTGAATCCACCGCGATGCCAAATATCTCGTGGAACGCGCCCCGACCCTTGGACCCCGCGAACGTTTCTTGTGCTTAGATATTCGTCGCACGCTGTGTTTCGTGTCGTTAGGGTGATTGAAGTGCGAGCTTCTTCAGGGGTGGCTGAATTGCGAGTTTACAGAGGGTGGCTGATGAAGTTTGAGTAATTAGGAGCGTGGTTCCCGGGTTGGGTGTTCGACAGAAATGTGCAATGAGAATTTACGCGCTGGATTTTCTTCCGTAGTAACAACACATGAAATTGGGGTTCACTGTAGATTTTGCATTCTAATAGGGGAAAATGGGATTAATAACAGCACTGCTGAATGCATTCTAATCCGGGGAAGCTAATGCCAGCAACATATAAATACAATTCCATAACCCTTAAAAGCAACATCAACCCTCCCTGTTTGCCCCAAAATATAACGCAAAAAAACTCGCCCAAATATTTATCCACCCTGCACACCGCTTAAAAAGCCGCACGACCTTACCTTAACAACCAATTGCAATTATTGCGCAAGTGACCTGCCCAAGGAAAACGAACCCACGAAATCCACCCTATTCCCCCTTTCGTCGCCCAATCTCCAGCCACCCTTCCATCTCCCGAAATTACCCAAATCTTCAGACTCTACGATTCACTCGTAATCTTCGCCCCGTTGCCGCGAAACGTGACTGTGCGGCACCTGGAAGAATCTGCGCGGCCAAGACCTTGCGCGGCGGGTGGAAGAGGTACGAAAGATCTCAGGTATAACACGGTGGCGTTGGTAGCGCACCGGTGACTAGTAGCGGCAAGGGACGTGCGCGGATTTATGAACGGAGCTGGCTGGCACCGTTCCAGGATCCAGAGTTAGCATTTATCCCACTATTCGTGTGCGTTTCGCGAGCGTGTACGGGGTTGCAGCTCTGCGGCCTGTCTTTGCGGTGGGGGTGGGATGTATTACCCTACAGAGCGCTAAATTATGCTCGAGAGAGCTTTTTACTGGCGGGGAAATGGTCGTCTGAAGGCGGTGCGCTGCTTGGTGGATTCAACGATCTATCTGGTTATACGGGCGAGTGGACGAGATAGTTGGAAACGCTTGATCCCCGATGATCGATCGCGTTAAAAGCGTTCGAGGGGGGGAAAGGGTTAGCATACACCGATGCAATAATTAAGCGGGAAACGGATGCTTCAGCGGGCTGTTAAACCGAAGGAACGTGACGCTTTTGTTTCCAGCGTGTTTCGCGTTACACCGTGGACTTCTCTCCGATGGCACGGTGGCTTGTCGACGATTCTTGGCCGGAGAAAAGGGAGAATCGTTTTGTTTGCTGCTCGGAGGTGTAACGGTGCTCTTTATTGCGCCTCGGATGGGACCCGACGGTCGCGGGATTCGATTCGTTCCATATTTGTTTGCTGAGAGGTAGAGACGAGCTCGGTTGGTTGTTGAAAGGGCGGAGGGAAAAAACGGAGGGGGAGGAAAAAATGGTGTAAAAATTCTGTTAATGATAGTAGACACTGTGAACGTGCATGCATGTATATACATGTGTATAGTCAGAGGTAAATGTGTCTGTGCAGATAGAATGCTGTGGTACGAGGAGCTCTGTATTATTGCTACATGAATTTTTAATTATTATTAATTATTTAGTACTTGCAGTTCACTGCTGTACTTGCGTATTAATCATTAATTAATACGCAATTAATTAATAGATATTTGCATATATCTATTGATACAGAAGATATAGTTTATTTTATATATTGAACCATCTCACACAGCTACGTTAAGAATCGTATCTACTATCGCCGATCGTTATCATTGTCGCGCAAATATCTATAACTAAAATCGCTGTTCGTTCACGTAAGGACTCGCTAACGAGCATTGAGCCGCGAATACCGATCGAGTTATCCACGTTTCTATCTGATTTCATCGACCCGAACCAATGCAGCGAGGGAAATTCTGCGAAGCTGATACTCGGAGGCAATAAATATCAATATCGAAGAAACGAATCCGTGGACAGTGAAACCTGAGGAATAATTTCTCTGTCAAGTATGAATAAAAGTTGGTCAATATTCGTCGTCACTTAAATTGTGTCGCAGACAGGAAGGAATACCCGCGCGGTCTTAACAGCCAGTTAATTTTCAACAAGAAGACGTCAAAGATCGACGAATACATACTCCTAAACGAGATACGCGCGGGGTGTCGTTAACGATCGAGTCGCGTGTAAACTCGTTGAAGCACCGAATCATCGGTGGCACGTACGAACGGCCAATTAAAAGTGGCGGACCGAATGGACCACGAATAAAACCAGACGAGTAAATAAGAAATAATAAAGGCGGCCTCGAAGCGGAGACGGCTTAAGAATACGGTAGCCGAGCTAAGTTGTATTTGATGCGTTGATAATTTGTTTCGTGATGGATGGCGAGGACGGGAACGAGGGGCGAGGTGCAACGAAAGCAGAGAGACGGAGGATGAGATCTGTTCGTTTCTTTCTCGTTCACGGGACCTCTTCCTCTTTCGGCCCTCCTCGTTTCTCCTCTTCTTCACCGTGTTACGGGCGAACCTGTCAAGTTCATCATTTATTTCCCAACTCGAGGGCCGAGAAAGTGAATCCTTAGCCCGCATCCAGTGACTCCTGTGTCGCGGTCGATGAATCTTATAGTATCGGTGAAAATTATTCGAGTCACGGTGTTGGAGAGGTTAATGGAAAAGTGAAGTGCTCGAATAGAGAAAAAGTGTCTACTCCCTTCCGTTCTTTCAGTGGAGTGATGATTCGAATTATTTTTCTTCGCCAAGCTAGAACGCTTGTGGCGAGCTCGGACGATCAGTTGTTGTCGATGTATAAAGTATTGACAAGTTTATTGGACAGGCGAGAGGACAGGTACATATGGATCGTTTTTTAATATAGAAATACCATAAATGATCCATAAATGGCTGTTTACAGATCTCTCTATACAATGGCTTGAACTATAACATTTTTAATTGCGTGCAAAAATTTTCCGAAATTAATTGCTGATTGTCGAGACTTCTTACGTAGGATTCGGTGGCCGCGTATTCAGCTTTATCTGCTCGCGTGGAACAATTATACATATCTGGCATGAAGCGTGGTGTTTCGACATCGACAGGGTCGGTTCCAGGGGATCAGTCGCGGCCCTCGAACTCCAGGAGGATCGGCGACCGAGTCGCGAATTCGCAGGAACCTCTAATCTCTCTCAGAAATCTTTCTTTCGCCCGAGGATCATCCGTGTCCGACCAGTCCGCCCGGAACACGTGGACGTCGACATTCACCTCTCGTGCGAGCTGTCCCGAATTAAAAAGTATCTTTTCGTTTCTCTGTAAACGGTGTCACATTGTTCTCTGCTTGAATTTACATTCAAGATTTTGTAGAAATATTATTTATTTAAAAAACGACTGATTATTTCGTTGGAAACAGTCTTTGATGTCATGACAATTGTATCTGGGATTCCTTCAAATACTGCATACAAGTGAAATAAAATATGAGACCCAGTGTCAGTATAAAATTTAATCAGAAGCCTACCAATCTCAAATCCATTATCCTTCCGCTGCAGTAATTAAATTTACTAGTACACCTAAGTATCTACTCACAGCGCTTCCAAAGTGCTAGAAATTGTACCGATTCGTGCGCCAACATTGCACTCCACGTTCAAACCGTCAAATCAGAGTGCTCAAAGATTCACGATGTATATCCACGTTTGCCTCCTGCAGCAGAGTACCACGATCCAAGTAACCGTCTCTTCCAAACAGAATTACCTGTCCTCCGGCGGAAAATCGTCCCTTCGATTGTCAACCCTACCAGCCCGGCCTCTCTCCGGTAACAAGAAAGGAAGAAAGAGAAGGACAGCTGTCCGTTTCGCCTACACATTAATCCAGCCCTGGTCTTTAGGACTCGCATGTAAATGCGTTGCTATATTTAGACCAGTATCTCCGCTGTATAATACGTTCGTTCGGTGGATCCTCTGCCGCTGGACACGCGGTTCCACGCAGGTGTGTGCGTGTTGCGCGCGCGTGTGCCCTCGCCAGCCCGCGCCGATATGCACACGTGCGTGCATTGCAACTGCAAGACCCGCCAAACCGGTTAACCACGAGGCTCGTCAACACCAACACCACACTGGAACACCGACTCCAACACCAAACGGGGCCTTCTCGTATCGTCGGGACAGGAACACTGTTCCTCTGTCCCTTGTTCTCTATCCATCCGCCTCTCGCTTGCTCCCTCTTCACGACGACGCGGGGTTACGCGAGATGCAATCGGGCCTGATACAGAGGTTACACACCCATCGACCTCGTGGAACGATTGCGAGGTACTGTGCTGGGATTTTCGTCCTTCTGGAATGTTTTTGGGCATGTTTCCGTTGCTTGGGTGCAAAGAGGGTGGTTGGCGATACGCGTTGGATTATTTTTCCTGCCGTATTGTTCATTCTTGTTCCATTCAATTTTCGACCAGGATAAGTTTTCGTTCTATGCTGTTATATTTGTGCAAGACAGATTCTCGTAGATTTCAGTCCCAAGGTTTCTCAGTTAGTGCACCAGGCGAATAATACTTTAATCGCGTATCAACCCCATTATTCAATACAACTGTTCAGATAGAAATTGCGGTGCTCGACTAAGTTTCTTCGCCATGGAAGCAGTAATGACCGAACTGACTTGCCGCGGCGATTTCTTCCTCAAAACCTCGCGGAGAATCAAGGCTCGCTCGATCAAGGAAACGTTGATCTATCTTGGAAAAGGATTCGAAGAAGCGCGAGGAGCCACGGGGAACTGCGCGGTTCGTTTTTGCCGCAAATGAGCGCACCGCGTGGACGATTATCGGCGAAGCGTCCGAGAATCCTGGACATTCGTTTCCATCCGCGTGTCGCTTGGGCCATAAATATATCGCTCGAGTACGCACCGTTGCGTGCACGTGTATGCGACCAACCACGGACCACGCACCCACGCCACTCTTCTGCACTCCTCTCTGTCTCCCATTCTGGTGCGGTTCGTGTAGTTACGTCAGGTATTAAGAGGCCGTGCCCCCCTCGGTGACGAAAGTCTCAAGGCTGCTACGTATGTACGTCGGGGTTCGATGACACGCGTGATTTCCGCGTAAAAATAGGAAGCTCGTCCGCGCATTCGAAGGAAAAGCGTTGCACGACCTGTTGCGAAATCTTGCGCAATTTAATATTGGCGATCGTTCACTTTCTATGGACATATTACGAATATTGTGCAATCTCGACCTTTGGCAGCGGCGTGAGTAATTTCGCGATGAAGAGCGATTTTTTGTTTGCGTCGAACATAGTTGCCATATGGCAGTATGCTGTTTCGTTTCTTCTTGGTGCGCTGTGCGCTAAATACAATTTTTTCTGTCGATTCCAATATGGATGCGAATTCGTATGCACAAATGGGCCCAGCTATAATTATTATTATTTAGGGATACAATTTTCGTTCTCTTTCACCATTGCGCAAGGTCCATTTGAAATCGTCGTTAAACTGCAATCGGCGACAAATATCTCTCTGCAGGAAAGGGGCAGAGTTCAGTGTGCCGAAGGATTTCGCCACTCGAAATATACGTAGCTTCCAAATATTCCAATTCCATCCCGAGACCCTTTCAACGCACGCTTCAAGCATCTCTCTTAACAGCGGTCTGGATCTCCTTCGATCCTAAAACGTCTACCCATTACCGTGCTTTTTGTCGAGCGTTCACAGCCAGCGCAAGTAGAACACGTCAGCCCGCGTCAGACACTTCCAGATGGAAAGCCCATTGTCGAATCGAACAGGAGATAACGTGACGGTTCCAACACCGATTCCAGCGTCCCAACGCGCATGTTCACGGCACGTGGTGGCTGCCAGCCCGTTACCATTATTTACTATTATTTACTATTCGTCGCGAGCCGCCGTCAGCGGTTGGCGCGATAATTGGACCTTCTAGCGAAACAGAGAGAGAGATGGAGCGAGAGAGAAGGATCGCGCGAGTTCACGATTTGCACGCGCGTACACGCTCTTGGTAATGGAGACTGGGGGCTGACTTTTCGAAATTACGAGCCCATTCACGTGGCACTGGCCTTTTTCCGCGATCCGTTTCACCACGGTTCACACCGACCTGCGATATTTCGTCGGGGCTAGACGCGACGCGGATACAGTGAGGTCGATAATGATATTTACAATTAGCCAGGTTGAACGCGCGCGTCCGTAGTGTGGGCCCCGAGATGCCGTGATTAGTAATTGGACGCACTTTTTCTTCGGCCGGCGTCCCGTTCGTTCGATGCTTTTCCTCTCATTCCGCGGAACGGAATATTCGACGCAATTTACTCGAATTTACGATAGTCGTGGCTCGTTGCGTAAGCACGCACACGCGGAAGCAGAGTAGGAGCGCAGGAGCGCGTAATTTTCTTCGAGATAAGCTGGCAACGATCGCCGGCAGGACGTTAATAGATCGTTAAAGACTCGGAGGACAGGCGTGCGATTTTGTCTGCGCTCTTCGCGTTGGATCGTTATGGTTACGAATCAATTTCCCTGCAATTTCTTTCGTTTAATATCGTCGAGGACAGAAGAATGATAGTAACTGATAGGTAGCGATTTTTTTCTTGGTTATAAAGTCTCGAGCGGATAACCCTTGATAAACTAGTTCCCGTTAGGAATGACTGGCGCTATTAAGAGAGGATTTTTATCGACATGCTTTATCGAATAATTATTTCCGTGTGGCCGATCAGTCACGCTCGTTTCGAAAAAAGTCGTATAGCAAATAAAACAGCTGGGATCGGTGACGTAGTAATTTCTTGTAGTAGAAGTTCGATGGTAAGCGGAGTTTAGGTAAAATAGGCGCATGGAATTCAGTGAATTAATGAGTGGTAATTAAACTTCGTAGATGTAGGGGAAGAATGAATGCAGGTAGACTAAATAGTCTATTTAACACAGACTATAAAGTTTTGATAAATTATACTATGCATTAATTTGAACAAATAAAAAAAGCCTGCCTTGAATACTTGACGTTTACGATATTGTGTTAAAAACAGGATATACAAAACTTCATTTCGGTTCAATCAGACACTTCATGAAGAAATTTAACCTGTCAGTAGACCCTTCTCATTTTTCTGGCATCTCGAGACCGTTCCCTATGCACCCGCAAATCGAAGCAAGACAGGCAGGAGAACCGATGGAGCCATGCGACAAATCGAGGCAACTGTCGGCCATTGGGACTCAAAGAATCGTACGAAAGAGCCTGGCCAGTGGCGTGGTGTATTCAGCAAACTTATTCGATTCCATCGTTATTGTCCGAGTTTACCGCAATAACTTTCCAGGATAATCTGCGCGTAGATGGAGCAGCCTAGGAGTCAGAGAGGTAGCAAGAGCGGATAATGACAGGCCCTGACTCGTTAGGTACCCGTAGACCACGAACAAAAAGGCGTACGACCGAAGCAACCGAAGCGAGCAACCACCGACCGAACGAACGAACGAACGAACGAACGAACGAACGAATGGGCGAATGGGCGAACGGGCGAACGGGCGAAGGAACGAACGAACGGACAGAGAAGATAAAAAGAAAAAGCAGGGCGCACCTGTGCGCCAGCAGTAACACTTTACTACCTCGATGATGTAAACGTAAACGTAAATGAGAATAAGTGGCCGGACTTAGGAAAATTGCACGGTATACACTGTGACCGTGCACGTTGCGGCCACGCTCGCTGGCTCGCTCCACTGACCGTTGCAGTGAATGACGTTGCACGCCGATCGATTGGTTTTTGTTATCCATCGATCCACGCCCCCGGTTTTCCATCTGTTCGTTTAAATTGACCGAGTTTTAGTAGATTCCCGGATGGATCGAGGGATTTCTTGCTGGTCGCCGATTGAAACGGTCGGCGGGACACTGTGGTCTTTGGTTTATAAAATCTTGGTTATGGTTTGAGGGATTAGGATGAAGTTGCTTGTGTTCTATAGCACGAGGTTGGCGGTATTGTAGAACGAAAGCAATTTGTGCTGGCTGGAGAAAAACTGGTTTTAGAGTTTGACTGAAGATTTCAGGAAATCGCTTGCGGGGACTGTTACGAATATCTTTGTACGGAATGTCAAGTATTAGGGTGCTAAAAAAGATACGAGGATTTAGATATCATTAGGGATATCAAATGACTTCTTGGATGAAATTAAAAAAATTTTGGAAGTTGGTCTATATTTTCGATAGTCTTGTATCTTTTTCAATATTTGGAGTTTACGAGTTGGTTAGGTGGTCTGTTCCCTTCGTTTGACGCGTAATCTCGGGACAAATATGATTTACTGTACGTGTGTACGATGAACAGCAGTTGTTTAACGAGGATTGAGGGAAAGTACTCTGTGATTTCGTAAAGGCGTATTATAACGAAGTGTGTGGGCTAGATCTATGACGCCTGTTGCAACGTTGGATTTTCGGTATCGCGATAAAAATAATTTTATGGGCCGGTTATTTAGAATAGACCATAAAATGTGCAATTATATTTCTGACCTTCGCCGTTTATCGGTACTGGTTTCGGTATGAAATGTTAATAAATGCTGCTCGCACTCGCAATTAACCTTCAACCTTTCGTGAACGATGCTTGAGTCGCACTCGGTAGCGCAGTTTGACTATTATTTTAATGCACCTTTGGGCAGTAATTTATGACATTATTTGGAAAGTAAATAATATGCGTATTTTTCACAAATGTTTCCATATTTCTTTTAACAATTTTATTTCATCCCCAAATATTACCCGCAGTATGAAAACATATAATTTATATAAAACGATATTAAAATGACATATACTAAATCGGGAAAGACGCTAATACACAGATTGATAAACCTTTATTTCCCCGATAAGAGAAAGAAGAATATACTCAAGCCCAGTTGTAAGTACTACGAAAACTGACGGCAATTGCAATTAAACCGCACAAATTCCACCAAGCAAAAAATCGAATTAACAACAAACCAACAAATCCAATCTTCGAAAACTACAATCTACTCCAACAGAGTTCCACGAGTTTTCGTTACTCGAGGCTCAATCTCCTCCCCCGAAAAAAACCACCCAGAGAACAATAATCTTCTGCCGGTCTCAAGGCTGAAAGATACAATCACGACCGGACATTATCATCGTTTTTCATGGTTCCGTACGAACGACTGGGTGCCTGGGTAGGTTAAACGAATAAAGCCGCGCGTGTAAGACACGCAGGACACGAAAGTGCACGCGTGTATACGCATTGGTCGCGCGTACCGCGGGAGGGGACATAAACATGGCCCATTATATACACGTAAAAGCTGCATCGTCGTCTTCGTCTTCGTCTTCGTCTTCGTCGTTGTCGTCGTTGCTCGTACCCGAAGAGGTGAAGTTCATTGCCTCCTCGTATGCGTGGCGTACACAGGCCACCACTGCATCCTCCAGTAACACGCGTTTCGCGAGCAATGTGCGTGCACGTGCATGAGCGTACCGTTCTTCGCCCGTACGCCTCCACCGGCGCGTATGTGTCGCTCGTAAATACACGAGGCACGTGCTGCTTGGAAACGTCAAAATCTGAGACGTAACTCAACGCTGAAACACCGAGGATGCGATGGGGACACCGATGCGTGGCGACTCCCACTCGAACGGGATCCTCTGGTGATCGATGGAATCTTTGCTTCGAATCCTGTCCGCAGGTTACCGATTCATACGGGGGGAAGTTTGGGGTAGAGCACGGTACAAGTGGAAATTTATGGAACGTTACGAATTTTTAATGCAGGGGTAGCAGACATCGAACTTGGTCTTGCAAGCTATACATGTGTGGAATACAAATGTTTTCTTTTTAAAGAAAATTTTGTGAACGTGTAAGGAACTACGAATGCCGTTTTATTGTTTTCTATTATTCTGCTTTGTTCTATTATTTTCATCAAGCAAAGATATTATATACGTGAAACGTTAAGACGAAGAGCGCGGGAAATATGTCTGCCGTGCTTCGACCTGACCTCGACGCGGGTTTTCGTGTCTGGCGACTTTAGTCATCGTTTGCTT
Organism: Nomada ferruginata; assembly: GCA_963583965.1. Lineage (NCBI taxonomy): Eukaryota > Metazoa > Arthropoda > Insecta > Hymenoptera > Apidae > Nomada > Nomada ferruginata. The sequence goes on from OY757216.1 coordinate 5,801,426, forward strand.
GCTGATCCGGTAGCATCGAGGCGATGTTACGCGTTCCCTGAGTCGCAATAAAAATTGCGCGCTCCGCTTTTTCTCGTTCGCCGTGTATACGCGTGCACAATATTTCTGTGCTGCAATCTGCAAGACGCGGTTCGTGAGATGACCATGGAGCTTCTTGCTATCATCGTTCTTCCTGTAAGTACCGTTCCTTTATTTCTAGAATTAAGAACGGCAGCGCGCGTGCACTTCTCCAAGTCATTACTTTATAATCAATCGCGATGAATAACTCTGAGCACGTTCGAGGGAGCTCTACGTTGCGCGGATCAATTTACTTATTTTAAATTTCACCGTGGAACACTCGATTATCTCGACGTTAATCACATGTCAGCTTAATTAATTGCTCATCTTCGGTGCAACCTTCCCTGTCAATTATTCGTCAACTTCCAAGCATGGACTTCCGACGTCTCGAATCTTACTCCAATTCTCTTTCATCTTACCAATATCATTTCGAGGCAAACCATTTTACCCACGTCGATATAAATATAAGACGTCGTCGCAGAAATGAACGAAACACCTTTCCGCGAAGTTCCTTTCGATAGCCTACGCCGAAGAAAATAATATCTGAGTGGTGTCCACGTGGAGAGAGGGGTGCGGGGTCGCGTAAGTAGGTGGATTACATTTGACTGACTTGACAACGCAATGCACGCGGCTCGCAACAAGTTCTCCGGGGAACGTTGGCGAGGGCAAAGTAGAAACACACAAAGTGAGTTCGCCGAGGCTGAAGGGAGACAGGACGATCTTCTCTATGCTCGTGTACGGTTGCCACCGTTCGTTGAAAAGGGACGAAGAAATTACGCTGTGGCGCAGCTTATGCGCCCTCAGGGCACCATTATATGGTAATCTCTGCATCTCCTTCCGTCCCTCGCGTCTAGCCTCAACAGTTATCTCTTTTCAGTTTATTCCATGCGTCTATTTCTCTGCGGCAGTCTCTCCAATAGAAGGCTGTTTCTCCCTTTCTCTATATGCACCTCTGCTGGTTTCTCTGTTCAACTTTCTATCTACGGTTTCCCTGTTTCCCTCTTTGACTCGGTGAAGCATACATGTCACGCCGTTTCTCCCATTCCCTGTTTCTCTCTACTTCGTTACCTCCTTCTCCTTCACCCTCTGTACTCCTCATCGTCTTATCCCTCCTCCCCCCTCTCTTCATGCTGAACGTTTTGCCATTTAGTTTGTTTTCCACTGCCAGTGCGTAATTACACTCTCTCGCTTTTACCTGACCGACGTTTTCTTCTTGCCCACGTGTGCCGTTGCTCTCCTATTCGTTTCCGCGTTTTTTGCCCCGGCCTCGTCTTTCTCCCCCTCGGGCCGCTTTCAACCCCCTCGATATACTTTTCAACGCTTTGATCTCTGTCGTTTGGATACATATTTCCTTTCAGCTGGATTTTCGTTTCAATTATTGTTGTCCTGTTGGAATTAGGTGGTATGTCTCTGGGTATTTTAAACTATGTACTACTTTTCTGATAGATATAGTCCGCTCGTTCCTGTCGTGGAAGCACAAGTTTTGTTTCACAGTGAACGGGTGAATGGTTAATTGCTCAGTACATATATATTGGTTTCCATAGAGTATTCCTTTCTTTCAAGTCGAAATTAGGGAAATTGGAGAAACAGTGGCCAATTGACAGTTTGCGCTGTTTAAATTGAAAAAGACACTTTTCTCTTCGCGTTGGGTCGGGTCGTTCGTGAACGGCCATCCATCTGACACTAGCTTACAACACGCTGTAAGCGCTAAAGCCGTGTCGAACGCAGCTTAACTTCGGTGATCAATCGGGACCCGATTATGATCCGAGTAAACTCCCCGATAATGTACGCGTATAGATCAAAGCTTCCCCCGCATCCCTCCTGCCCTTCAGGGAAATGACTAACCAAAACGCTGCTTGCTAAACCTTGTTAAAAACATCAAACATTAATCGCATGAACAATTACATGGTAATCGTGGCAACGGTAATAACTTCAGGTTCGACGATATACGTGCAGTACAGACAGTACAACTTTCGTCATCGAAAATACAAATTTATTTATATTCGTCTGCATACACGGTGGCCCAGAATTTATGACTTTCCGGGCACTGTACCCACTCTATCTTTTATAACGGTATTAATAGAAATATATATATATAATTGGTCCTCGTCGTGCATGGTACGAAAATCAAATTTAATCCGCCCAATGAAGAGAAACCGAGATCCCCATGATAAATAAAAGACAAATAAAAGAGAGGAAAAAAAAAGAAAAAAGGAAAATAGGCTTAGCTAAGAGTCATTTAGGCTTATCAAACGCAGTTAAGGCCTCGCGTTACATAAATTCAACGGCAGCAGCCGGTCAACGAGTAACGATAAAATTTAAGAAACGGCATTGTGCGCGCGGCGAAGTCGTAGCCGCGTAGAAAGGAGTCGTTAAAGGCAGCTCTCAAGCAGCTTGAATTGGCGGCTCAATGTGGCGCGTGCGCCACCAACACACTCCGTCTCGCGTACGCTACGTACAGCCGGTGCTCTCTTATTATATTATGCATTATTATCTACTTATCGAGCTATTGTCCGTATTGACTTCATTGGATGCGATTCTGGTGAGGGCATGCCTGTGTGCTCGGTAACAATTGGCCGCGTCGTGCCATCCGTGGCGAACAGAGACGCTGCTTCTTCGTCTTCGAAAAGAAAAAAAATTAGAAGAATCATTTCCCTTTTTGTCACATATCATGTAATAGACTAAAACCCGTCGGCTTCGTTGAAACGTACGTTGATTTAAAATGCACGAAGAATTGTTATTTTTGTATTGATATAAACGGAGAAGGGTTTGTTTGGTCCTCGTTTAAAATGATTTGTTAATACCTCAAATATTGTCGGTCCGTCCAAATGTTTGCCAGCGCGTATACGTACGACAGCGTTGAAAATACTGAATTTAATGGTGATAGATGTTGATCGTCTGACAGACCCTTTGGAAAAAGCGAAGCAGGTGAGGGGTTTTTAACGGCAGGTTGAAATTTTTCATTTGTAAATAACGCTGGAGATCGCTGGGGTTTTTTTTACCAGTAGCCATTATCTATTATCCGTTTACGAGGTAAACGTGGACTTCGCGGGATCTGATAGGGCTTGGAAACACACCTTGTCTTTCTCTCCGTAGCCTGTTGATCCTTTTTCATCTCATTGTTCTTACCTCTCTGTCCCGGAACATTGTTTAACGTTGGGTTCTTTCTTTTCTTCTGGCCTCTGTTGCACAGGCCAACAAAAGCCTCGAGAAATCGAGCGGTGCTTGCGAGGTAACGAGCAACCCGTGTCGAAAGCCGACGAGCGGAAAACTAAAAGCGATCGGGAGCGTTACGAGTTTTACTGCCCTACGGGATTTCTTATCTTATTGCTGGTTACGTAACCGGCTAACCAGTTATATTGTACGGATGCAGGCATTAAGCCAGCGAAATAATACAGTAACGCCGTGAAACGAAGCCGGACCGTTTCGAAAGGGAGAGTGGCGCAAACTCGTGATAATTTTTCATGAAATTCGCTTAACCGCGGAATGGATCGACGCCACCTGGTTTACGGGTTTAGATTGTGCTGGTACTGATCACGGTAACGCCTGAATTTTTATTGCTGTGCTGAATAAAGTGTTATTCTCAGATAAAAGGACAAGATAAAAGGAATTTGGGTTTGGTTTTATATTCCGCGCCAATCTAAAAGCCATTGGAAATCCAAAAAATATATACACATATGTGAATATAGGTATTCTGAAACGAATTTCATTTAAACATAGAGTTGAAATAAGTACCAAATAGCGCATGGGATTTGGAGTATCTTCGTGTGGCACAACGAACTTCGAAACTGATCAACATGTGTACCCGCAAACAGTACAGAATTTGCGGAAGTTCGTAGAAAAATGATTATAAATTTCTTCGCATGTCAATTAATCATCTCCTGCGTATTCACCATTTTCGCGCCATATTACCAACTTCGTATATTTAATTTGCCGGCATAAAATAACAATATCGGAGTACTTTCAATCTCACAAATCATCCCTTTTTGTTTTCCTCTCTCGTAAAATCCAGTAGCATGGTAGAAGACTATCTCGACGTTTCCACCTTCTTCTTCTCGCTTGCCTGAGCCCGGGTTTTAAGGCTGCCCTTAATTAACGTTGCAGCAGCGCGGAACAAGTTGTGGCCCGATTAATTCATCCAGGTGTCTGGTCCAGTCGCTGTCTGAGGTTCATGGGCGACCGTACAAGGAATGTGCACCCATTTGGCAGTGGGTCTAGGGCTTCCATAGCGTAACGTGTGTAGAACGCGTGGTAACATTAAACCAGCCGACGAAGAGAAGCAGCGCCAGGTTGTAATCCAATAGGAGCCGGTGTTGGGCACACTTGTGGCATGCGCCAGCTTCCCTAGCCTTCTCTCCGCTCGTAAAGCACCAAGTCCCTTTTTTTTATCATCTCTTTCCCTGCCCCCGACGCTCCGTTAGGTCACCTGTTTTAATTGGAAACGCAACCGCACGAAGATTTAGTAGGAATTTTCATCGCGTCGATTCTCTGCCAAAGACAAGGTGTACGTAGTTTTAGGATTTCAAGGGATAATCGTTCCGTTAGCGATAAATATTCGAGAGCTTCCAGTGGTTCATCGATAGATTAAAGGGTTGAACCTTTTATTTCCATCACGGTTTAAGAGAAGGATGTACATGTATGTATACGTATCTTGGCTTTCTGGGTAGGCACTTGTAATGTTAGGCGACTGCGTAAAACTGGTGATTCCCTTAATTCCTCCACAACTGCGTCAATGATACTGCACTGGTGGAATATCAACGAACCGCTAAGCGAGGCAAAGTAGAGCGACCTGCAAAAAGTGTATAACACGAACTCGGTATCATAGACGGCAACAAGACCAATTACATTAACCATTTCGGTGTGCAAAAAAAATTGTGGCGAGAAAGAGGAGCTTGTCAAAGAGTACACGTATACAACTGTATCTTCTATCGCCAGCAGAAACTATAATAATATGCACGAAGGAACAAAAGTTTACGCACAGCCGTTATTTTCTAAACACATAACTCGTGGCACGAAAAATACGCGCATCCGTCACCACGGAATCGTTCGCGATTTTCTCTCGCACGAAACTGTCAAAGGGTTGAACGATAGCAACCGAAGAAACGATGCTTCCCACGTTTAAAACATGGAACGATTTGGCTATCGCTGGGATTACACTGATCAGTTGGCGGAGGACGAGAATCAACGCTGATTATAAGCATCACGTAACGGCCTATGAATATAATGCAGCGGCAAAGCAGCCGCGAATCCGAGATTTAATCTCGCTGCTGGAACAGCAGTTGGAATTAATCAATGCGGCTGGCGGTGGAGGGGAGGAGGCATAATTTATACTATGCTTGCGAGAAGCAGGGTGGACGCGTGGCTGTAACGTAAACCTCTCGCGCCTGTGTATGGGAAACCACTTGAATTGTTGCACCGTGATGCTGTTACCGTGTACTGTGCCACGTGGGCTTGCCGATGAAGTCGAGACTGCGGGTAATTTAATAGAATCCAGGATATCGTGCGCTTAGAGGCTCGAACTCGTGGTCGAGGTAATGCAGTCCTTCCTTTGGGAATCTTTAGCCGGCGAAGGGATAGAGGAGATTAATGACGATTCGACCCGAGGTTTTCATGTGGATTGAAAATTGTAAAATGTTCGTTAACCCTGGGCGTTGGAAATGTGGCAAGTGTTGTGGGGCGACTTGTGGCTTTTACTATTATTAAAAAAATGATAAACTGTTTGATATTCCAATACAATTCAGGGGAGGGCAATTCATGTGAATAATAACAATAATGGTAATGGACGCATAGAATATTTGCATGCAATTTGTAAAAACAGTTACTCAATTTCTGATAGCAGTATACACGGATCCGATTTGTTTGACAGATTATAGTAAAATTTAAGTGGCCACAATATTTTAATGCTTGAAATTTTTTGAAATAAAATTTTCCTTACACTTAAATGGTTTACAACATGAACGCTTTTTAATCGATGAATCTTGTATTCTGTAATCATTGCCGACTAGAACATAGCTGATTAAACGTGTGCAAAGGATTAACAGATGCGTTTGGAGGCGGGACGCGTGGCCAGCTCGTTGCAGCACGTGACGATTGCTAAAGTAAGTGGCCGACTCGGCTCCAAGCGGAGTCGGGCACAGGTGTGCGAGCGTAATCGCGATGTCACGGGCGAGTCACGGTCCTCTACCCCTCTCAACGTGCCCCGGTTCTTCCTCTTTCCCTTTTGCCTTTGCTCTCCGTTCATTTCGCCTCTCTTCCCGTCGTTTCTCGTCGACGAATACTCGTCGGGCTCAAACGTCAAGCATCGTTGCCCCTTTTTCAACCCTATCTCACCTGCGTCGTAATGTCTTGTTTTGTCTTGCAAGTTCGAGGATAACCCGTTGCTTTTTTATGCGTTTTCATCAGTCCTTACACTCGTTTAATCTTCTCGAAGGGCTCAGTGGTACCGAGAGGAAACTTTCATCCGCTTGGATGAATTTACCTCTGAAATATTTGAGAATCAAAGGAATGCAAAGAATTAATATTAATTCAATTACGAAATTTTATTAAAAAAAAAAGATCTTTACATTGAGACTAAGAAAATAATTCTTCCTACAATCTCCGGAGCAACCTTTTAATAAATTCCAGCCCGTAATTAATTTAAAAGGAAGAGGAATCATATCTTTGAATATTATCATCCATGAATTATCGAACAAATACCGATATCAAATAAAATACTCCTCGCCACGGATCGTCCGGCGAGGTGTCAGAAAATCCAACAGCCTTAATATAAATTCATCCACCGTCTAATTCCACTAATTGTATGTGGCCGATAACTCGTGAGCCGTGGCTGTAATAGCGGCAAGGAAACAAGTGGCACGCGTACATGTAACTCGTTTCTGTACAGAGGCGCCTGGCTGGCGTAATTTCGCCTAACCCCCAGCGGCTGACCCTGCGCACATGGGCCGAGCGTGTCACGTCACGTCAGTCCAGGAATACTGGCAATAATTGCGACCCGCGGCAGCGAACGAGACGCACAGACTGGTGGAAAACACGCGAGAAGAAGCAGACGAGAAAATGATGAGAAGGTTGCAAAGGAGTAGGAGCAGGAGGAGGAATACCAGAAGCAAGGAGAGCGGAGGCCATGTGGCGAACAGTAGCTGTGTGTCGAGGCCCACGAGGAGAGGCGACCTCTCGAGTCATCCACCCCTGATGGAGGCGAAGTCGACGGTAAATGTTGCAGCAGACCGTCTTTGTCACGATTGTTGCTGCTGCCTCTGCTTCTGTTGCGTTTCTCTGTCGTTCTTTCTATACTTTCTTGGCTCCACTTGCCTGCCTGCTCGCTCGCTCGGCTGTATGGTTCAGCTCTGTCTCTGTGGTCGATGCACCGGTTGTTAAGCGCCGCGACTACGCAGAGGGGGATTGGATGGTAAATTAAATGATAGGCGACCGCTTGGTTAGGAGGTTTCTCGTTGAGATCTAATCTGTCGTTGCTCCGTTTTTAATTCGATCTCGTTACCGGCGTACCGGAGCATCGACTCACTTGTCGGATGAAAACTTGTCTTCGTCGTTGATGATTTTATGCCTGTCCCCGGTACGGTTTTATTTATGAAGAATACCGCGAATCGTGGAACAAAATCCTGTATTCCATTAAGCAAAACTAATTCCTGGAGCGGGCAACATTTAAAATAGACGTTGAATGTTTGATTAGAAATGAAGGGTTGTCGAAAATTAGCCCACAGAGGACAGAAAGAAAATCTAAGTAATTCATTCTATCGGGAAGACTGTCTTACTTTAATCTACCATCGAAATTATGAATACCCTTGAACCCTTAACGAACAGGGAATAAAATCCTGGGGTGTCGCGTGAAACTCCTCGACAGGATAGCGTGGAAGCGTGATGGCTAATGATGGCCAGTAGCTGAGATCGTAGAAGGTAATGGCCGAAAGCTGGGAAGGGAGCCGACCCTAATTTTCACTCTTGAATAAATCGTCAGTAGCTGTTAGCAGTACCGCTACGCTGTAAAGCTCCGGTTGCAGCTGATGCACCGTATGTACGACCAGGCAGCTTGGCGAAACAAAAGGAAGGGATACACGAGTGATAGAGAGAGAAACAGAAGAGTGGCCCGCGGTATGGGTCGCGTCATGTAGTGGTGGTGGCCCCGCGAAAGAGAAACATTGGGTGCGGTAAGAACGGGAGCACAAATCGACAGCTAATTTTCTCTTGCGCCTCGCCGCACTCCGCTCGCTTGCAACACGCTTCGAGCGGACGGATTTAACTGCCTCTGTTCGGGGGACGGTTTTGGCTCGATTGTTTGGATGGCTGGATTGGAATAGGAGGGTCTTCTTTGATTAGGAATTTCGATAACAAGCGAGCGAAAGGTGTCGGTGGGATTAAACAAAATTAAGTGAACGCTGAAGTGAATATTTGGTTTAGCTCTGCTTTTATTCACTGAATTAACAGTGATTCTCCAAAGACTTATGGACAGTCAACAGTCATCAGAAGAATATGAACAGTCAACCACTTGTCCACTACAACGAATGAATAGATAATTCTACCCCAGCAATAAATTATCATCGAAAATCGTACTCCAACGATTAGCACCAACCGAACAAAGAGATCAGCCTAACGCGCTCGCTACACCACTTTCTCCGCTCCAACCGCGAAAGCCGGTTCCACTGACCTGTCCCAGCAATGCTCACCGCGGACAAAGACAAAGGGAGAATCGAAAGGCGGAGGGCAAAGGAAAACGGCGACCATTGGTCTGCAGTTGACGTGGTCGCTGCGAACGCGAGCTTCGTCCGCGCCGGGGAACTCGAAGCGGCGCGTTTCGAGGGACAAAGCTGAAGCGTGTACCTTCTGGGCGGAGTAGGAGAGCGATTCGCAGGGCCAGGAGTCATCGAGTGACACACGCACGACGGCCACGCTTCGTGGTCACGGTCAAAGCGCACGCGAAACACCAGCGACGAGGAGGAACGAGACACGGTTCGGTTGCTCCTGTAAACGGAGCGCCTCGAGGATCGAGCCGCGGGCTTCTTCGATTTCGATCGGGAACGCCGAGATTGAGTTTCACGGTACAAGTGAAATAAAATCGGCTGCGACGACCGGGACGTACCCTGCCAGGCTTATTCTGCGGCCTGCTGCTGCGAAACGGTTGATAAGGATAAAAACGTGACGGCACGGAGTGGTCGGCGATTTTGGGGAAAAAAGGCAAACGATTGGTAGGAATCGTGGGACGACTTTGATATTCGCATGTCTGCGGAGAGGGGAACGAAAGTTCTTGAATTTCATAAATTTATCGTGATAATATGATTTGTAAATTGTCATTCAATTTAACAAGGATATTGAACAAACGAAAAATATTTGAACATGTGACAGATATAAAGCACTCGATTAACAAGGGGATTCTATAAGTGAACAAAATTAATTCCTGAAAAATACAAATTTTCCAAATCCGTGTAAAAGTTGAACTTAACAAAAGGTTCGAATGTTAACGTTGGCAAAAACTTTCCTCCGCGCAATCGCAAACGCTCGAATGCCCGCGTACACTTTTTCTGATCGATTCTTCTACCTTGTATCGGCCGGTGTACAGGTTACACGTTCCCGGTAACCGATTACATTTATCGCCGACTTCATCTGGCCCGAGGTGCTCATTACAACGCGCCAACGGTTCGAGCTACCATTATAATGTTAATCCAAGCAAGAAGCACGTCGGTGAAGACTAAACGGGAACGGTAGATACATAATTAGTAGAGGAGTGAAGGAGGGAGAGGAAAAGCGGCTAAAGTAAACATCGTTCGCTGCTCCGAAACACGGGGCAATGTGGACTCGGTTCGACTGGAGAAGCGGCGCCAAGGATCCTAATGCGATTATAATTAGTGGCGTTTTCCAGCCCCGGATCCGAAGAAATCGCGCCCCTCCCGAGGGGGTCGTTCGTCTTCCAGCAAACTGGAACTCGACGACGCCCCCGGCCACTTCTCCCGAACCTGTCGATCCAAGATCAAGGATGATCTCGTTACCTGGTATCGTAACGCGATAGCCTGCGCCGATCCAAAACTCTCCCCCCTTCCCCTCTCGTTATACTCGAGTTATTTCACTAGGCGAGATGGTGCGTTAATTTTTTGGAAAAGTTTTGTTGAAAGAAGTTTGAAAAATTGGACGATCTTAGCTGGCTAAAAAGTGATTTTTGAATAATAATGTATTCAATGACGTTTCGGAAAGAATATTATCGACATTTTTCCATTATCTATAAGCTTGCAGAGGGAATAATGCTTACAAGGAACTATCCTGTAAAGCTGCTGAGAAAGATAATTACAAAACCGTTCTCTACAGTAATCATCCAAGATAACGAATCTATCCAATATTTCCTTTGCTTAATTTATCAATCGGCCTAAATGAATTAATTTACAAGTGTCGTGCGATTTGCCTCGCAGTAAGCACAAAGAAACCTCTGCGATCGACAGCGGTCGTTGGCGTGTAGTGCTCAGTTTATCGTTTCAAAGGTGGTGAACCAGGAGTCTCGTTGCATCGCAATTAACGTTGCAGAGGGATAGAGCGGAGAAAATTGTCGCTCGGTAATGCGTGACGAATACAGGTATCATCAGGCCCCGGTAATGCCGGCTAATTATTACAGTGGATAGGTGGAGACACGTCATTCTGGCTCCATTCAGCCAAGTGGCACGTATTTCCACTCCTCGCTCTGTCTCGCCAGCCGCCCCGTAAGAGTTTAATCATTTCTGCAATGGTTGCAACTTCCCCTCAATTAGGGTTGCCTTCGAGGCTGGCCAGCCACCTGGGTAAACCTCCCCGAAACGTCCGAGACCGAAAGCTTCTTCCCTTATCGAGCCGATGACTCTTCTTCTTCTCCGTCCCCATCGTCTGCTGATCCTTGGACTTTTTTTCTTCTTCTGCTCGTACCGAGCCAGCAGACGTTAATTAGAAAGGATGATCGCGTGGGATCTGGATTAAAGAAAGCTGCTGGTGATACAAATACAATCCAATAAGCCGATGTCCTTGCCTTTAGGCACCGAGTGTCTCGTAAAGTTTCAGCTTCTCCCCTCGGGGATAATCTTATTTGCCTTGATAAACGCAGTTTTTACAATGCTTTCAGATTGAAATATATAACATTGTATGGGACATCGAATTATTATTTCGTAGGCACTTTTCTGGTATTTAATTCCTCGATTTTTTAATTAAGATATCACAGAGACTTTGTGTCCGAGAATTTTTATAATCGACGACAGAGATTTCGCAGGTTTCAGAACATTGGATATATTAAGGTGGGCACGACCCACGATTTTCAGTCGGCCGGGGGCATTGGCCGCAAAGTGAATCCGGATGTATCCGTTTTGATTGCATGTTTACGAATGTTGATTACGTCTTACTGAAAAGGAAGACGCGGGTACAACCCGTGCACGCCTACCACCTTTGTCAGTCCCTTTTTCAATCCTTTCATCGACCCTTGCTGAATGGAACGAAACCAGAACAAAGGGGTATTGCCTTCGCCAAAGGCACTGAAAGATTCTTTGAAGTATCGGCTCTTTCTGCCCTACAGAATGCCGGGAAACAGAAATTCAACATTCATTACCAGGCGAAATAATACGGGCGTGCCCTTACGTGTGTTTCGAGATCATCCAGTTCGAACTGCGTCACAGATAAAACAGAATTCCTCCAAACCTTCGCGCATTCCACTTTCTTCAAACTCTTCAAAATCTTCGACAAAAAAGCGCCACTGGATTCGTTCTCCAATCAAGCCCTCACAGGGCACCGCGAAATAGTCGTTCGAGTTCGTCGTAGTCGAGGATACGACGCATCGATGCGCGAACAAAAAAGACCACGGTCGGGGCAAGAATCGTCCGAGGCGGGGCGGGGGACCGAACGAAGACCACGGCGAGCATAGAGAGAGCGAGACACGCAGAGGAAGGGAGACGACAGAAAGAAGAACCCCTCATTAGCAAGGTAGCCCGCGAGGGCAGTGACGTTCGCGTTTCATAACACGTTGCAGCACACGCATTTGCGCACACGCGACCAGAACTGGCGTGTCTCTCCTTCGCGTGGCTCCTTGGCATGGTGACGCACGCCTACGAGTCGTACGCACGATACAAAAGGGCTGAAATTATCCGGGAACCTATGCTCACCTGTGAAGACTATCTTTCCCTGAGCGGAGGCCAACGCAACAAAAGGATGACCGCCTCGACGGTAGGGGGTTAGCACTCGCGTATATTGCCGTAATTTTCACTCCGCGAGGGGGGCGGGGTGTGGGGGATGGAAATCGTCCCCCGAGCAGTGCAACAATCTCTGCGCGAAACGTGTAATCAAACGAACCACGATCCTTCGGGGTCACTGGCTGATAGCATCGTGAACGTTCTTTTTTTCTTCTTCTGATTTTACTCTGGAAGGGGAAGTCGTCCACCTTTGTACACGAGGTTTCCTCTGTTTGTAGACAGGTTCGTTTCCATTCGTTTCGCGTGTCTTTTGTACAGGCTGGTTCCTTTGGAGAGGTTTTGAGAGGGCCGGCCTCGCTCGGCTACTGTTCGACTTTACGATGGCGGGTTACGAGTGAGCCGATGTTTGGGCCGTTTCAGTGATCAGGAAGTGTTTGGGAGGTACGATAAGGTTTATGGGGCGCGGCGTTGATTTAAAGGGAATGTACTGAGATTTTGGATATTTTTATATCGACGCCTATCGTTGCGGTTCGCATAAACGTTCATCTGTTTTCGCGGTGGGAGAGAGTTGGAGCTTTTCTGCACAGATCTGCTGTTAATATTCTACGCTCTAATTTTGAATATTCTGTTTGTTAAATATTTTTGACATCGGACGAAATATTTATTGACACTCGTTCCGTACTGCGAGTAGCATCCGATGAGAACGAAACATCACGGTAGATGTAATCGTCATCATAATTCATAGAATTATCTCGCCCAGGATAATGTGTATACTTTTTTTATCACAAAAGGCAACGCAAGTCGTCGTTGCAATAGAGGAACAACGATATCAAAATTTTTTTTTCACTCACCTTCTGTTTTCTCGAGGGAATAATGGCTGCAAAAAGTCTGCAATAACTCTGGATAGAGACAAGGGCTCGATATTTTAGGAACTTTTGAAGAGCTCCCCGACGATAAGTATCGACTGTCAAAATAAATCGGCAATTTTTTGCTCCGCGAAATTTCACTGCATCTTATCCAATCGTGTATTATCGCGGCAGTTTAGATGCCACATTATCGATAAGAGGCCAGCCATGGTGTCGTGGAAATATATTGTCGACCCGACACGGTCCATTCGTCGACTCGACGAATCTGGTCGTCGATCATGCCAGAGTTTCACCGCGATGGTCCGTGGAAATGGTGGAGGGGTGAATAGCTTTTGGGGGATGTTCAACCCTATCGCGGTATAACGCTGTATTCAATTTGTATACAATGAATATAAATTAATGATTTAGCTTGCCGACTTCTGCGCTGCGTTTGGATAAACTGAAAGGGTCAACCTTGGCTAAATCGACAAAATCTTAATCGGAAAATTAATAAACATATCTACTAGTAATTGCGAAAGGTGGACCGTCCAAGTGCTAATACGTTGGATAGAATATTCCGTTGCTGCTATTAATCTTTTTAATGTTTCCTCGCACAATAAATATTCTGCTGTTCCTGCACATTTATAATTTATAATAATGCAAACCCGCGTGAATCTACTATGCCACTGATATCCGCTGGTGCAGTTTCATCATCGGAACACGCAAGACTTTCCTGTGGCAACTCAATCACCGTATCTCCAGCCGCGTTTCGTTCATCCTCGTTCGTTATCGTCGCCCGTTTCGAATCCTCTCCAGAGGAACGGAGCGTGCTGGCACACACGCCCCGTTGTGACGTTAATTGTCGCCAGTTAACGTCCGATCCGCGACGATCGTTCCAGCAACAAGACTCCTTTCCTCCAGCTACCTACGCGTAATAATCCTTCTGGTCGAGATTAAGGCTGTTGGCACACTGGACGGCGAACCAATGTATTCTCTGGAACCGTTTCAGTGTTCGTGCCTCGTCGTAACTTCTACCTTCTTACTGTCGCTCCATGTTTTGCAGGAAACGGGCCCCTGTTAATTACGTACCTCTGCGCGATGCAGAACGCGCGTACGCCTATTAATTTCACGATGATCGCGATAATTGTGCGGTCGACAGTAACATCCGCGAGCTGTACTTCCAAGCAGTTTCCAAACTTGTGGGGATTACGCTTGCGTTAGTTTGACTGTGAAAGAATATAGGTTCGTCGCGTCGGTTGGTCGTGAGTTGGTCATTGTTTCCGCTTTTGCATGTATTCGATCTTCCTCGCGCGATTTTGCAATAAATATATAAAACATGTCAGCGCCCGCATCGAACGACAGAAATCAGAAAATGTCCAATTAATAAGAAGAATGCATTACAAACGTGTCTCAAGCAAGGAACCTCGATCTCCGTCAACCGAGATCCAGGAATAGCAAAAATTCTGATCATTCAATTGAGAAGAGCGTCGGTGCAATTTCCAATAAGACGCATGAAAATCTCACACCTCACCGAGCATCCACTCCAAGCTCATCCATCATTAGGCCACCCTCCAATCGATACCACCTCCGAAACTGTTTCCCCGTGCAAGAGACCGACTCGCCGATAACCCGTTAATTAAACGCTGGCCGATGTTTGACGAGTTTAAGTCGCGAGGAATTACAACGGGAGCAGGGAAACGTATTAATCGAGGCCCCGTCCAGCACGCACGCACGCATCAGCCCCGTCCTATCCCGTTCAGTCTTCGGGATTATCCGGGCATGAAGAGCGATCGGTCAGCGTCGAGAATCCCTCTGATGCTTCCGAGCACGACCGATCTGGATGACACATTCGTTTCCATCCCCAACCGCGACACCCCTTTTCCGCGTGCAGTGCCAGTATTTATCCTCGAAGCCGTATGATACGTTTAACCGGACCCTCGAAAAACCAGCAAAGTGACGTCGTCTTTGACAGAGCGACGGCCACCACTAGGAATTATGTGTATATATGTGTGTGTATCTCTCTCTCTCTCTCTCTCTCTGGAGTCACCCTTGCGCGACAGTTGCATTTAATTTTCCTAGGCAATCCTTTCTCGTCCATATGCAGCGGTCGATTAGTCGATACCACGTGCCACGGGGAAACACCTTCTTTTGGAAAATATGGGGTGTCGTTTGTATAGAGACCCTCGATGATGATAGCGCGCCAGTGTCGCTGTTGTCATATGGCGTACACTTTGCGAATTGAGCAGAGAGGCAACACATGACGAGAGCGTCACGAGAAATACCGTGATGCATACATTATGATCGTCATGCCCGTAGACGTCGTAATTACGGATCATTTTTGCGGCGGCAGAATGGAGGTTAGTATGAAATCGAAGCGGCACGCGTGGTCTTTTGCGTTTCGGGTATGTACGTCTGCTTGGAATACGTTTACTTGTCATCGACGTGCTTGTCGGTGAACACTGTTTTGCTTTGGTTTCCTTTGGAGGGGGCGTGGAATATTTCGACCGGTAACATATTGTTTTCTGCTGTTCTTTATTTCCATCCACCACTGAGGGGTTTTAAAAAAATCTGCTCCCCGTTCGAAACACTTTTGCCCTCCGAACAACACCTTTCACCTTACCTCGCGAGAGAAACTTTGCAATTTCCTTCGAACATCCCCAATGCATCGTCTTCCCTTTGAACACTTCAACTTCCTTCCCTGGAATTTTTTGTTTCAATCTACGCCGATCCTTCCTAGCTGTTCGACGATCTTTTAATCTTCGGCCTTCTACATTTTTAACCTCCAATTTCTCCTGAACGCGACGCCTCTGAATCTTCTCGCCGAGGTCGCCTTTGATCACGCGTCCCCGCGATAAGTCCGCAATTCCCCCGTCATCTGCCGCGCCCGCTACAATTGGGAATGTCCACGAAATCGGTATGACGAAATGACTGCAGCAGAATCCATGTTGAAGTGCCAGAGAAGAAGAGGGGTACTATAATCGTGCAAAGTTCACGGCATCTCCGTGTTACGCGGCGTAGAATTAGAAAGTAGGCTAGTCGGGTAAAGGTACGCGAGCGCAGGCTGGTTTCGAGCAATTATCATATTGCGATTCCTGCAGTCTGCCTGCGAAAAAGCGTGGCTTTAGTACGCGTATAAACTGGTTTATTACGCGACTCGGTCGAGCCTAAAATTGCAGGTAAATTATTCCCGCTGCCTACGGTGTCTGGCGTAGAAACGCAGAATCGTTTCTTCCTTGAATATCTTCTGTTCTCAGAGAGACTTCAGGTACGTCTGTATTACTGCAGATAGTAAAAACTGCTCTGACTGCATCGTAGCGTATCTACGATATTGACTTTTAATTCCGCGGGGACAGTGGTCCGTGTCAATTGACCGGTAATGAAAATCGTTGTAATAAAATATTTCAAGGTCAGCTTCTTCCCTGAAACCGAACACCTAATCGTTCAATAAATTAATTACAACCCTAACTTCAGTCGTCCCCCACAAAAAAGGAATCAGCGCGTGGAACGAGAGCGGCCGAGAGAAACAAGCTCTCCCAAAGTATCAAACCGTCACAAAGACGAGCATTGTGCACGCAACATCGGCGCAAGCTCGAAAACAAAAGCTCCCCTCCTGGGCTGCAGCCGCGTAGCAGTGTCTACAAAGCGTGGAGGGCCGCGAGATCTTAATTTGCATTCGGTCGAGATGAACGCTCGTCGCAATAAAAGTCCGTAAATCCTTCTCAGTCATCGCGAGTGCTGCGGCTCGGCGAAGACAGCTAGGGGTGTAGGCAGGCGTCGAGATATTCCGCCTGTCGAATAGTAAAGCCGCGGTGAAAGGACGGAGAAAGGGGTGGAGACACGAGATATCAACCACCCCCCCTGTCGTTATTTAAATTAGCCCAATAAAGCTCCAGCCCAGAGCCGCTCGAGGAAGCAAGCTGGTAGCTGGCACAGAGGCAACGAGAGACGCGATGCTGGCGATTTTCACGAACGCGATTCATCCCCCTCCTTGCGAATTGGCCTCCTTCCGCGTCCGGATAAGTCCCTACCCTTCGACGGTAATTGCGCCTATATCCTGCGTCGCTAGACGTCGGCGTCGAACGATCGCGATAGGCGCTCTTGGAGCGGTCGATTCGATCACGATCGTCACCAGGATAACGTTGACAGTCCGGCCATTTCCGGACGGGCCGATTACGTGGAAGAAATTCGACGCCTCACAGGTTTTTCTGGAAATTGAGGAGCGGGCTCTTCCGATGGTCGACAATATTTGTTGGAATCGGAGGGTTAATGTTTGCTCGAACGGCGACGCAGTAAAAAGAGTTGCATTGGAATTTATTGCGGTAGCCTCTGCTAAAGGTGCCTATGGTTATTCTATTTGCAAACGAATGAGTTATTGAGACGTCCAGAAATCGTACCGACCGCCCGGATTGATGCGGTTTGTAGATCGTTTCGTGTTTGAGACGAAACGTTTACGACCCATAGAAAAGAGGTATGGTGCTTAAAAACTTGCGAAGGATGCTCGTACTCCGTATAAAATGATTTGTGGCTCGGACACGTTTACGTGTAATTGTAAATTATCGCCAGTTGGATTTACATAAATAACGTATCGACGTATAATAATACCGCGCCCGGTACAACAAATGTCCATACCGTAAACCTCTGAAACAATTCACCGCGTCACAACGGTAAGCGTACCCCAGCTATTAATACAGTGCAAAAAGATCGTCGAGGAAGATCGACAAACCGAGCCCAATTATTTCATTCGTGGCAACTCAATTACACCTCGCGGCTGGCATCGCCGATTCGACGCCTTCTTGCGAACATCGCCGGGCGTGTACAAAAAGAGGCGGACGAAGAAGCGGTGAAAACGGGCCCCCCGACGGTTAGTCCACGAATTCGTGGTTACGACGTTTCAGGCTTCGCTCCCTGGTCGGATTCGCGGAAGCATGGCGGACCGTTTGCCTACCGGGTGTAATATTTACGACGAGGAGGCCACGTGGCCCGTTACAATCGCGGTTGCAGCGCACCGTACACTCGGCTTCGCTCGCTGCTTTGCGCGTATTTCAAGGTAATGTCGAAGAAGTTGCATAGAAACGAGCGATAGTTGCGGCTGGTCCCTTATTGCCTGTTTTTACTGTCGCTCGATGGCCTAGGATCTCTCCCGATGGCTCTCGAGGAGAGCGCAATAATTTACACCGAAAAAGTACGCGCCGTTCTGTGCACGGTCGCGAGCGCCAACAGTAATGGAAACCGTTCGGGGATGCACTATTTTGCTGGAAGCTCAACGTTCAGCTTGGTAATTCGTCGTCACTGGACGCGGTTTCGCAAGCAGCCGTTAAATGAAAATCAGGTAATCCAGTGGACACGGTGTTGTTGCGAGTTCGTTGTCGATTGCGTGTTTCGCGAGGGGTTGGGTGGAGGGGGATGATTTCACTTGGGCGCATCATGGTCGGGACACTGGCTGGTAGAATTGTTGTGGTAGCTATCGTGTTGTATCTTTTAATATATTTCATTGTCACCGTTTCGGTCCTGCTTGATGCTATTGATAGTTTGTGCAGAGATAAGTAGCGCAACAGTGAATTTCATTAGTGAATATTACGATTAACACTTCAATTATTGTCAGACTCTCGACTATTATTTTCCCGCTCGTTAAATACGATAAAGAATATTCTGCTAAACATGAAC
This sequence comes from Nomada ferruginata, assembly GCA_963583965.1. Classification (NCBI taxonomy): domain Eukaryota; kingdom Metazoa; phylum Arthropoda; class Insecta; order Hymenoptera; family Apidae; genus Nomada; species Nomada ferruginata. Next base: position 5,820,132 of record OY757216.1, read on the forward strand.
GATAAATATTGAAATTCGTCTCAACGCAACAGCAGAAACAAAATATGAACCCACAGCCTGGAATTATAACATGACAGCTGGCCCGGCCTAATCAATCACAGCCTAACTCAAACGCACCTAAACTTTCCAACCTAGCATCCCTTTATGTAAAACATTTTCCACCAGGAACCGGTGTACCATTGTCTTCCAAACATCTCCATTCCCGATCATCCTATCCACGAACGCGAAATAACTACCCACCCCCATAGAATTCTCTCACAAACGCGAATCCTCGTTGCATTGGTCAGCCAGACTAGTCACGGATTTCGTTCACAGTCGAGCAGGGTCATTTAATTGATCGACTATCGAGCTGGTCATCTCGCTGATGACTGTAATGATCGTCGAGCCCACTGGCGTCGTGGTATTTTCATTATCACCGGTGCGCCCGGGTGCATTAATGTACACGTATGTATGTACATAGAAGGAAAACGGCGTCGGTGGCGTCGCGTAGCTGAGTGATGACGGCCGGGCATCGCGTCTGGCCGCTTTCAACCCCCGTTCATTTGCATATTTTGAAGCGCGCGATCAACAATGGGCCGGCGCACTCTGCTGCTTTAGGCGCACTCTGCCACGATAGATTATGGCTCGATTAGCTTTATTAATTTAAATCGGCGGGCGCGCGACCACGGGTATATCGGGAATAGAGGTTCTGGCTTCGGGCGCACGTTTAGCCGCTGTAGAATAGGCGCCGCGCAGCTTTGGAATCGTTGTTCATAGATATTTTGCGGGCTTTTGTATTTTGGAGGAGAAAAGGGAATCGTGAATTTGGGTTAATCTGGCATGTGAGATGACTGGTTCTTCTATTTACTCAGGAGTATTTGGGTTGGGTAATAATTCAGACAGAGCTTGGTCCCACTGTTTCGGTTAATAAGATTCTTAGACTTACAGTCTGACGTTCCGATTATTGAGTATCATGTCCCCTTTATATCGAATGGACTGCATTGCAAAAGTAAGCTTGGTGTCATAATAATGTTGGAATTAAATTTGATGGATCACAGTTAACTCAATCATATTAAAGAAATGATCGAAAGATTGTAGAAACGTAAGTGAAAGTATGTTAGACATCGTAAATATTAAGCAGTAATCACCGCGCTGCAAAAAAGCGCAGAACAACCGCGGCGCGCCCCATCGAAATCGCGTGGCACGTCGTTGAAGAGTGTTAAAAACTGGCAGGATCGTGGCCAACTTTAATCGAAAGGGCGTACACCCGTGTCGTGTCACGCGAATGCATAACGAGCACGAACCTCCAGCCCGTTCCACGGTCTATTTTCCTTTGTTATTATCGCGGACAGCACTCTGCAACGCAAACATACGCATCAGGGCCAAGACTGATGTGCCTCTGCGTCGTGTACAATATTTTTTTTCCACCGTTCAGTTGTTTGTATCGCGACAGATTTGACGCTCGCTCGCAGGAATTTTATATACTCGTTCGTTGTTCAACTTTGCCGTGGCAAATTCCCTTTCGATGCTTTCGATTCGCCTATAAACGTTCCAAAGTAACTTTAGGGGGAGGGACAAAAAAAAGAATGAAAAATTCGGACAAACCATTGCGTGCTCGATCGCGGGCCACGATGGTTGGGCGTCGCGGCAATTCGATTTCGTATCGCATTAACTGGCATCGATGCGTTTTCAGCGGCGAAAGCTGTAGCACGCAGGTGACTGGTCAATGGACGATTTGCAATTTTCCTGTTTCAATTTCTCTCCCATCTCTGGCGGTTCCGCGTTGCCCGTTTCAATTGCAACGAGCGCCGTTTTATCGCCGCAGTGCGTTCGAGTCTGTTGCTGGTTAGCGGTGATAGTGAAACTGTTTGATTCTTGGCGAGAATCGATTTGGGAACGGGAAACACGATATCCTTTCCAATATAGACGAAATACAGTTTAACATTTGTTATTGTATTTAAATATTACTGATTTCGCGGAATAAAAAAGAAAAGAAGGAAATTCGTATTTGCGCTGTAAAAGATTTCTATGATTATTAACCCAAACTGTCTTACGAATAAATGAATACTTCAGTTGATATTCAATTTTAATATTATTAATCCATACAACTGTTAAGGAATACAAACCCCGAACCTAACTCAAACCTGATACCTTATTTGCACGCCAGATACAAAGAAAATATATACATCAGTAATTAATTACGTACATATAAAATACACCCAAAAGAAACGATCGACCCCACGGTGTGTCGTCTCCCCGACGTCCAGCAATTAGTACCTAATTGACACGTACAAGCAACAAGAAGCTCTATCCGCCATCCACCGAGAGCTGCCGTTCGCGATCGGTGGCCACGCGTGCTATCGCAGAAGACAGGGCGCTCGCCTCCGCCGTGTCAATCAAGGCAGGTACGCGGAAGTTCAGCCAAGAATAGCAAGCTAAATGGCACATGCAGCAAAAATACAATAGAGGCATGTGCATCGGTAGGGCGGTCACGGATCGGATACGTGCGAATCGCGAGTCGTTCGCGCTTGCTCTTTCACCGCACGGCCGCGTTATAGAAATTCTGTCAGTGATCGCTTCCGAACGGTGTGACGTCCGATCCGTTTCGTTCATCGTTTTCTCACGGTCCAATCGTTCGACAAAAAAGGCTAGAGACCCTATCGCCATTTCTTTGAACCGCACCCCAGTTTTATCTAAGCTCGACTAATTAAGGGTTAACCAACCCTTTGCATTCCAATTCACAAATTGATTTATACATACACCCGTGAAGATCGCCATCCCATAACAATCCACGAATTCTTAAGTCCCGCTTGAAGTACAATAAACGGCGCATAAACTGTAGAATCTAGCCCCCCCCCCCCCCGAGCGGCCTGAAACGGCTAATAGAATCCACGCGAGCGCGAGCCAGAAACCGCCAGCGCAGGCACGACGAACACGAGGGCACGAGTCGTCTGATAGACGCAGACGGTCGGATTAATATTTGCCGGGCGATCGTTGGAAAACGGTAACTTACCGTCCGCAGGTGGAACACCCGGCCAGGGTGTACACGTACACAGGGAATAATATCGCGGCCATCATATTACGAAACAGGCAAATACGTCAACAGAACGTGTATGCACTGAATAATGCATTGTTGGTGCAGCTAATGCACGGTCAGCTAGCGAGTACCCGCTTCGTCCGCGGATGGCGACCGAACCCTGGTGTAATTGGGGTGCGTGTTTGCGAATCAAAGTCATCATCATCGTGGCCCGTCATCGCGTCCCTCCACCCACTTTCCCTGTGCCACCCTCTCTGCCGCCGACTGCGGCCTGATGAAATGACCAGACGACGCGGCCAACCAACCGTCGCTGTACGCTCGTGCTGGCCGCTTGAAAGGTCGTCGTCGAGGGTCGTCGCTCTTGATCCACCCAGAAATTCAACGCGCGGGAAACTTGTTTTCATGACTCGACGCGAGTCCAGGGTTTCGTATCCGACTGCCGCGACCCGATCCCGCTTGCCGAAGTTATTCGTTTCATTCGTCGATCGACGTGTGCATTACCGAACAGAATGATTTCTGTTTCACCCCACAGAGAAGTGGATTTTAGAAGTGTCTGGACGGTTATTGAACTCCAGCCACCGCTGGGTATTAACTATCGTTAATAACAGCAATATCCCAACCGAGCGATCCTCGGTAGCCTGATTAATAATACCGGACCGCGTGCACCATTCTTACTTAGGACACTCTAATCGGGCGAAGAATTTTACTGCTCATCGTTCGCGCGTATATCTTGTATCCGCGCGACAGAGAGCCAGGAAATAAAGGATAATCCAAGTGATACTGTTAAACGAGCCACTCTCTGCCGTCTAATTGCGTCATTACACCGGCGCTTAATCTTGTATAACGGAACACGATGCACCTATAATATCCGAACGAAACGCCCATTCCACCTATCCGCCCGACGACCCGCCAGTAGAACTCTTATCATCGAGGCGTAGCAGACTCTTCGTTCCCACCCACGCACCTGTGCCCGTCCTCTCGCATTCGCCGCAATAAATTTTCAATATCCCCCGGACACAACATTTCAGAAGTTCTCATAAACCAACCCTTGAATTCTCCTTCTCCCCGTGCGCCCTGTTCTTGTCCCCATTCCTGTCCAAACACAACGTCCAAAGGAAACAGTTGTCCTCCGTGCTCGTCGCGTCTAGGTGGCAGGGCTCACAATAATGGTCGAGAGAGAGTTTTATAGGTGCGGCAGCAGTCGACGAGTCGCATAAGGGCCAATAAGGCGGGCCACGTTCTCGCGGGCAGAATTTCACCCAAGACGAAATTACATTCCGGCATCGGTCGATGGGCTTCCGGACGTTCCCTGTCGTGGACACGGGGCCGTCCACGTTGGAATGCGACCGTAGGATTTTCCAGCTGGCACGGGAGAAGATCCACCACCCTCCATCCCCCTTCAGGCCGCAATTAGCCGAGTCGATTTTCCTCCGCGTCTCGCAACGAACGTCGTCGATCCCGGAAATTTATTTTCCCCTCTCGCTCGCTCGCGTCCCTGTCGCCGGAAACCGGGGCTATGGTCTCGGGAAATTTATTCGAATGCCGCGAACGACTCGGTTGTAAATCGTGATTCCCGGGAACGGAGAGAATGCTACTGCCTTCGAAAGTAAATTTGTCCGTTCCGAAGGTATTCGATGGCTGTAGGTGAGTTTATTGGCTGGATAGCTGTGCGTCCAATATATAGAGATTGGCCTAATGGCACGCGAATTTCGCGGCGCGTGGAGCATTCTCGCGAGTGGAATTAAAATTATTTTTCTGACGCCAATTTCATGCTTTATTCGCCACACCGTTGGAGCTCCAGAATTTTTTTTCCATCGTCAGAAATTTGTTCGTATAATAGCTTTGGGGGATTGGAGGTTTTTTCGTTGGAATCACAGCGTCCTGTAAATTTTTCCACGGCGTCCAATGTCGGTGAAACCTCGACTTGCAGTGCACAGCTGGGTCGTTACGCTTTTCTCGAGTATCCCTGGGGGCATACCAGTGAATTACTCCCCTGTATTATTATTAGTCTGTATCCCTGGAAAGAGCTCGATTCCTTGACGGTCGAAGAATAAGAAACTCGTTGCGACTCTCCTGGTGTTGTCGTGAAGATTTATTATCGAGCTTGGCTGGAGTTGGACAGGTTGGACATTTTTGAATGAAGTAAGCTGCTAATCATGAACTCTAGTTTCGAGGATCAGCGTACATACGTCTCCTGTATCCTTGTTATCTTCGTTCATTAATCTCGTTCACTGTTTCACGTCCGATCATGTTACCGGGAGATGAGTTGCTGATGCAACGTGTATACGTTGATGTCGCGCTGTCGCATGCAGGTAGTTGGCCGTTGAACGAGTCTAAAAATGTCGAGTCGTCTGGAAGACATTATTCCACAGTGGGACAGTGGGGATTATACTGTCACAGTTGCTGGAGTGTGTACGGCCAGATCCCCTCGATGCCTGAATTCAATAAAGCTTCGCGATTAAATCTTCTTTGTCGACTTGGAGATCTATTAAATAATGGAAAACTGGTTATGCAGCAGCGTTTTATAAATTAACGCTAGAAATTCAGTTACACTTGTCGCACTGCGTGACGATCGCAACAATAAAATCATCCTGACCCAGTGGATATTCATAAAACACTTTACACCACGATTTCATCATCGTACGTCTACACCATATCCTTGAGCTACTTCTACATCATTAATTTACAACAGCTAGAAACAGGTATACCACGAGATAAAACCTGGCTGTACCTCTCATCGGCCAATGTAAGGGAATAAAAACTGCTTGAGAAATCGCATCGATACCTCGATGCCTTTAAAAGAAGGAACCAAAGCTTACTCAGAAAACGACAAATTAACAGATTGACGATAATATAATCGAGAAAACAATTGCAACAAAAAAATTGATGTTTCCTTGTCGAAAAATGTTCGCAAGATATTTTTCGGTTTTGCTTCCCTCTTTTCGTTCTCGTTTTATTCCAACTTCTTCAACGACTTCTTCAGCGACCGGCAGATAGTTGTCGCACTTTTTGCGTCGTGCCATCAATGATATAATGGAGGATCGAATATTGAGGGGCGACGTTTTTGTAGCGGTGGTGGCAAATCAAAATTTCCGATAAAAAAACGAACAGGGTAATGGGTCTTCGGTCGAAGGAATGGATTGGCCGCTGAGTGGCATTCGGTGGAACGGGCAGGAAACGATTTTTTGGTGGCTACGCCAATGACGCGTAGCCCGGTAGCAGGTCCCCATCCCACACCTGCAGGTCAGTCCCTGCCTCTCATTATCCCAACCTGATCTTTCGAAAGATATACACTGCAGAGGACTTTCGTTATTTATCGCGCTGGAAATGATCAGAATTTCTAAAGACTTATTCTAGAAACGTGTCACCTAAACCCCCCTCCCCCCTCCGTGCCTTAATCCACGTATGAAATGCTTTCTGATGTAAATTCTTCTTCCACTCTTTATTTTCTTGTTCCCTTTTATAGTGCTTCTCGTTCAGTGGTTCACGCTGATTTTGCTTTGAAATCTGTCGTGTTTTTCACCCCCCCTTCTTTGGATATTCAATTCGAATCGATTTACGTTCAACCGTTTATCATTTCTTTCAGGCTCATATTAATAAATTTTATTTCCTACTGGTTCTACACACCGTGGAAGTTCTATAAAAAGAAGGGAATACAAAATATTTTGCTCCGGCGTAATTTTATAGGAAGCCTCGTTTTTTCTTTTAAAAACGTCATTACTAAATTTCTGGAATCTTTCGTTTTACACGCGAAACATTTTTGAATTAATACAAGACGAAGGAAGAACGTAGAGATCCTCCGGTTACCGGGTCGAATCTAAACTTCTTTTCTTGTTTTCCTTCTTCGACACGAACTCTCTCTCTCTCTATCTGCCTTCCCTATCCCTGCTTCAGACGAAACTCATTTTATCCGGTGGCTTCGCGAACAGAAAGCAGATCGGTCCGTGGCGAGAAAGCTTCTTCGCCGACTGCTCGTTCGAGTTGGAGACAACTCTCAGACTAAACTCACATGTGCGATAATAAACTGTCGCGCTCCGTAATGCGTTTTAAAAATTTTGACGCGAGTTCCCGAGCGTTCGTTCGACCAAAGGGAGAGAGACATGTTCTCGGTTGGCTGGACGAAAATAGACATTCCTTTGAACCCCGAGGAAAAAGTTTCTCTAGCGAACGGAAAGAAACGAGATACATACGTATAATTTTCAACGTGTGTTCCTTGCTGGTCTTATCGCGGAAACCCAGCTTCCTTGGTTCCGAGAGAGATGAAAGGAAGCTGATACGTGAGATATTTTATGGGGCTTGCACGGGCTGCACGGCTAATTGGGTGATGGAAGTGGTAAGATGGAAAGGGTGCTAAATACGGGGCCCAAATTAAGTTTCTGACGCAGCTACCTTTTAAGGTTCTCAGGTAACAATTGGTAAGTGGCTTTTATATCAGATACACGTTCTTAGAAAAAAATCCTATCCTTTGTAAAGTAATATAATACCTTCGACATGTTTAATATAATAATATACTATCTCGTGCACGACTACAAGACAAACTTTATTATGCTTCATGTCAGTTTTAATTAATAAATAAAATATGGAGGGTATGTTCGTTCGTTACGTGTCGGTATAAAATAAAAAAAAATAGAGAAACAACCAAATCGTTCGGATTTCCTCTGTCCCGTGGATGAACGTAAATTAACATATGTTTAATTACACAACAAGCAAGATATTTCGAAACGCGTAATAAAGTAACCACAGTGGCCCCGGCTTAATCCGACCAACAGACTGGTCGCGATTAATTCGGCCCGTTTAATTGCCACCAGCCGATCAAACAGCCATTACAGAGAGACACACACTTTCCAATTGCTCCCATTCAAATTTAATTATCCCGCGTGTCAACATTTCCCCACCCCTTTCATCCGTCCTCCACCTAGTCCTGCACGATAGTACGTAGTCATCGCGACACGATGCTCGAAAGGGAGCGAGAAAGAAACGCCATACGAACTTATTAAACATATGCCGCTGTTTTTCGTGGATCACCAGCGTGGTCACGGCCCTTTCGACCTCGGAATGATAATAGCTCGTAATCCGTGGCACGGCGGCGGCACATAATGATCGAGGAGTCGAGGGGTTCGTAGTCGCTTCCGAGCTCACCTACGATGGGGTCGTAGCCCCGCCACCCCGTAGGAACACGCACCATTCGAACCGACAACACGCTGCTCCTGTAATAGAAAACACCATATGGCGCGTGCAGGTGTACTCGGAGCCGATTATGAGAACTCGCTCCGCATGAATTTGCATTAATGCAGCGCGGGATTTGCGTCGTTTACCGGATTTATTATTTCGAGCATGATTCGACAGTCTCGGGGACAGGTAGCCGTGGTGGCGGAGGTGATCGCTTACCTGGCGATCGACAGGAACGATCGGGCGTTGGTGATTGATTTTGGTGGTGGACACACGGTGGTGATCGATGAAACGAATTGCTCTGTGGGTACGAGGGGTGGGCGATGCTTTGTGAGAGATAAGAGTTAAAGGAATTATTTGGCAGGTCTATGAAATTATAATATGTGAAGTTTCGTTGGGGTGCCCCTTTAGTGTTTTCTGTTATCAAATTTTTTAATTTTGCAATTTCCATATTAGAAAAATTTCCCTATTCTTCCTTTCCACTCGGCTCGCTTCAAATTTCGATATCTCGTAACACAAATTTTCTCATTTCGCAAATATTAAACCGTTCCACAATTCTCACTCAGTCCTGCCTGTGCCGTCAATCTACGTTTCGTTCGACAACGCGCGTGCGACCCACGCGAATCTGGCTTCGTTAATATTTCCTACGCATTCGGAGTTTCGTGTATTTACAATTACAAACAGCGCTGTTCGGCAGGCAGATTTAAAAAGCTGCACGTGCGTTCGATGGCAACGTTAATCCATATTCATACGCCACTCGTCCCCCGTCTCTGTCGCGCATTTTCGTGAATCGTTCCTGGATACATCGTGTATACAAGCAACAGGGAACGTAGGAAAAACACAATCCGGAAACACCGTGCGGTCCTGTCTCTCCCGATGACGTAACTCGCACGTATTTCGGCCCGGTGAACCAACGGTGCAACACGCGACGTGCCCACCTGTGCACTCGTGCATTTTAATTTCACGATTCGGTCGCGAGATTATCGCCACCCGATTAGGATCCTCGTGGACGCATTAATGATTTCCATTAGCATAGATCCATCGTCGGGTCGGCCGCGGTTGCGATCGTGCAAAGGGAGCGTGAATAAATTCGCGTACGAGCAACTGGGCCGTACAAGGGACCCGTTTTACTTCTTCGATTGCCCGTCAGGCTCTCTGAATTCAAATCCAAGTGAAGCTGAAAAGAAACCTCGCTCGCGGTATGGAATTGGATTAAAATTTTCAAGAGATATTTACCCGCGAGTAAATTGGGCACGAGCGCGAAATCTTTTCATGGGATGGTTTACGAGATACGTCCAGAGCTCTCTTACGATTTCCACGGTACATTACCGTGCTGCGTAATGTTACAAGTCGACCGTGTCGAGTCCCGAGAGAGAAACGCACCAGGTGCACGATCACGACAATCCGCCGCGGCATATCGATACAGAGATATCCTCCTTCTCGGTAACGACTTTTATTACGTTGCCCCACTTTTTCCTGCCTGTATCACTGTCATTTCCACTAGCTCGTCCTCCGTCGCCGACATCGAACAATCTAGTTTCCAAAATAAAGGGAAAAAGACTGGGCGCAAGAAGTACGCGAAATGGCGGTGTGTAGAAGTCGTTTATCAGGCCGGAACGAAGCCGCAATAATTTCTTTGCCGATCGTTCGAACCGATCGATCCACGGCGGGCTTCCTCCCGTCTTACAGACGTTGCCAGTTTCTCTCCACTCTCTCTTTCTTTCTCTTTCTTTCTCTTTCCGCCGTGTTTCGGTGCCGGAGATGCTCCGAAGCCGCGGATCCGTGCTCGGGTCCCTTCCGCGAAGGCAGTCAAGCTGACTCATAAAACGGATCGTTGAACAGAGATCCTGGCGAGGAAAGGGTCCACCGATCGTTCTGCTGTGCTACCGTGTAATCGGCCGAGTGCTGGTCGATCGTGCACGATCCTAGATCCTTTCGACGACTATACCCGAGTACGATTTCGCGCGTTCGTGCACGGGGAAGCCGCGATGTGTCCACTGTCAAGGGTAATCACGGCTCGTTGCTTCCTCGAGCCCGCTCGATTGCCTTTATTCTTGTCAAGTTTCCTTTTTAACTTGGTCAGTCTGACCGATTAATTGGTCCGGGAAGATATTGGTGAATTGGGTTCGATTCTCGAGAATTTCTTTTTTTTCCTTACTTTTGATCGCCGTCGTGCATATGAGGTATGTGGTATTATCATTGCAGATTGTTACGATTGCTCATCGAATGAACTACATAATTACTGATATGTGCGATGATTGTTTCTATGTTGATGCGTTTTAATTTATTATTATCAAATTTGTGGCATTTTGGAATTTTGCTGGACTGGAGCCTGGACGATATTCCATTTGTTAAACTACTGTTCGTGTGCCTGCCCGAGGAAGGAAAGATCGTAAGAGTAAAATATACCGATTAAATAAATAAATGAAATTATTGTTATGGACGGTTACTGGAGTAATGGTAAAGATTTTGTAGTGGGCGTAGAACTTCGGTTTGACGGTTTTGTATTTGGACAAGAAGACAAGTGTGACGTGATAATAATAATAATAATAATAATATATTTTTATTAATCAACGGGCTAGAGAACCCTTTAGTATACAGGGGATTGTGTCACATAGAGAATAATAGTATAATATACAATATAAGGTAAAAGAATTACAGAGAAGAGTAACAAAAGAAATAGGATAAGATAATAATAAAGTAAAACAAAAATAATAGAGTAGAACAGAATTTCAGAGAAGAATGACGATTGAGACGATTAGAAATAAAGTAAGATACAGTAGGATAGAGCAAATGTAATAAGATAACATAAAATAAAATAAAGTAGAGTAAAATAAAATAAAATATAATATGATAAAATAAAAATAGAATGAAGTGAAATGGGATAGGTCTTGATGGAAGATAGTTCTTGATTCCTAAAAGCGGAAGAATTAATAACTGTTTACGATTTATAATTTACGGCGATTAAAACGGATTGCTTGAACGATGTGAAGGAAGTCCCGAAAAAATTGAGGCAAAATTGAGTGATATACGATCTGATTGAGCGAAAGGGGAAACGCGGTTCTCTATTGTTGTTTCATGTGTTGAGGGATTGTGTCTATTTTTCACTCGTCATGTATCAACTGGTCTTCCTATTGGAAGCGTTATTGTTATTATAATTACTATAATTGCAAAATGTAAATAAGATTAGTTCGTTTATGTTATTTTATTGAAACAATTAATAATTAAGGCGTGATGTAATTAAAAAATGAACTGCGTTTCGATTTGATCTTACAAAAAATATTATTAAAAAATTGTTGAATTACCTTCTGGCAAGGACGGTGCACACGGTTATGATAATCAAGTCGGTAGGAACAGTAAATCCCATTAAAAGGAGCAGCAGAGAAGAAATGAAGAATCTCTTTAGAAAATGTCGACCGAATGTTTCTAAAGGATGCGAAAACTGCATAGCGAACACATGAAAAAGATATAATGGAATTTGATTACAACCACGGGGCATCACGAGTCGAGATTTGTCCGGTTTTTCAGAAATTATGAAGATCTCGAAATTACCCGACAACGGTGGCTGATTACTCAGGTGCGAACCCCTTACCTTTACTGCTATCTCATTATTTCCATTTATGTACTTCTTATCTCGCCACTGGGACACAGAGTCCGTAAACGTTTTCGTTTTCGCAACGAAAATTTTAAAGCTCGCTGACAATCGCGATCGTAGCAATGAAATCAATCCTTAATCATTTATTACATCTACTTTGGTGAAACTCGATTTTTGCGCAGATTTATTTGATCGACTTTCAATTATCTAAATCAAAATCAACCGGAATTGCTGCCACAAATATTCTCCACTTAAACCTTCACCCGACTGCACGTATCTCAACGAATTAATAATTGCACACTTTAATTACAGTTTCCCAGGCATGCCGCAGGATAGGCCAGTCCCAATACAGAATTAACCGAGTAATTTCTCGTTTAATTTCCCCCTCGAGTACGTAATCAGGAAGGGCGATACACATTCGTAAGAGAGTAGAAAGAGAAAAAAAATAATAATGAAAAGATAGACGATGTCATCTCGGGAGCAATGAAAATAAACGCGACACGGTGGTAACGGGAACAGGTGACTCATCTCGATTCGCTGTCGAGAAGTGTGCGGGGACGCGGAAACGCGTATTACTACGTAATTTCATGCGTTCGCGCGTACACCTGTGCACGGTGCCCCGATGATCGTTATTGCGTAAAGTCGGTTGGAAACGGCGCACCAGCTCGATTAAGCCACCTCCAATCCGATGCAATATTTCACCTGGACGCCTTATGACATGATAAACAAAGTCATTACGCGCGGGGCGAACATAAGGTGAGCATGCATCGAAAATGAAATCAGGTGTGGGACGTTGTTTAACCCCCCTGAGCATAATCGACGCCACCGTTCTAATTGCCGCGACCTCTGCTTGATTTATGATTAGACGAAGGGCGCGGACCATGTCGTTTGTCATGAACACGCAGTCGAGTGGTGGTTAATTCTTTTTTTTTGTTACGACCGTAGGAAGTGTAGTTGAAGAGGTTTGGTAATTACGGAAAATTAGGGTGAATGTTTTCCTTAATTATTGTTTCCTGGAAGTGGCCGGCAGGCTTTTAATTCCATTCACGGAATCATTTTCCATTTGAGTACCGTTCGCTATAAGCGCACCCGTGTTTGCATTACTGTATCAAGCAGTGCGTAAAATCGAGCGTACGCCACAGGTGCGAGGCCGATTAGTTCTTACACCTTCGTTGCGTCACCTCGCGTCGTCTTCGTTGGTGACCGTACTTGCCGATAAGATAAATAATCGATGCTCACCGACAAAGCGTCGATAGTTCGTAATCGTTGCGCACACCTTACGCAAGAAATTTCACTGCTTGCCGGACCGCGAACGAACCTTTCACCAGCTACACGAACGTGTACTCCAGGCTGCAAAGAGTACCTCCTATACGTAGTACATGCGCGTTGTACGTACGAGATGGCCCAATTACAGAATTTAATTTGCCCAGATCTCCGATCAAAGAGAAAAAGAGAAGGAGAAAAGAAACTCCATTGCCGTCGTCGCGAAAATGGAGAAAGAAGGCCCAATTCAATCTGTTCGGCCGATCCAAGGGACAAATTCGTAGACGAAGGGAGGATCGGCTGTCAGAGGCTGATGAGGTAGGGCCAAAAGAAGGGCTGGGCCAACGGTGGCACGTTTTATATGGGAAAACGGGGACGTCTCGACGTCTCGACGCCAGTATGGTAGGGGCGACGCGGGATTTTATGTCCCGTAACTCCCTCGGGAGCTCCGCGTTTATGTTCCATCCTGTCATCATGATGTCCACCTACACGCCGGACAAAACAAAACACTATCCAACTTCTTTTCTCCCGTTTCTGCAACGCCTCCGTCCTCGTCGAGCCCCGCCGAGTCCCGTCGACGACGTCTTCGTTGCTCGTAATAGGAATTCGCCCAGACGAGGAAATACTTGGCATTTCTGTGACCCCCTCCGGTGCAGGTCCTGCGTACGGTGGGCGTCATTCTTTCGCCTTTATTTCGACGCTGGAATGCCCATTGATACGATACACGGCATTCGTGTCTCTAACGAAGGCGAACGCGGCGATCGACGTTTCCGGAGCAGTGGGTAATTGCAATTGTGGTTTGGTCTTCGTTAGAATGATTCGACGCTCGTGGAATTGCATTGTATTCCGTTGCACGGTGATTTGGAGATGTTGTTTCGCGTACGTTTCGTTGGAGCTGGGACGAGATTGAATTCCTGTCTCGCTTGATGCGATTTTTACTGCCTCAGGTTGGAGACGTCCGGACAAGAATTATCATTTAGAAATGTATGGGGCGTCTTGGAAATTAGTCCTGCGTGTTTCGTTCGAAAATTAGCAGCTTTTCCGAGAGGAAGTGCGCTGTGTATTATTATTATCGATAACATAATTGTATCGCTGTGTCGAAATAAAGCGAGCTGGTTCTTTCGGATCGTGAAATTTATTCACGGCCACGATGATTTACAATAATAACGTCAATCCATTTTCGTTCACGCGTTCAACACGGTCGATTAACTTCATCGTTCATTACATATAATTATGTAATATTATATAAAGACTCTTCATAACGATGAGAAATCGATAAGCAGCGTTTTCGGCTACTCCCCCGAGCGGTAAATGAAACCGATGAAAGCGTTCGAAGTAACACGCGCTATTGGAGCAACTATATAACACATAAGCTATCGTTTCTATTTCGTTTCCCTTCTATTGTCGCCTTTATTGACCCTCCTTCTATTGGTGTAACACCGACCTGATGTTTCAGTGCTCGAGAAAGGCGCCTCGTATTTCCTCTTCCTTCAACCGCCTCCGCTTCGATTTCGTTTCTCCCTTCACGGTTATTTGCACGACCGTTTACTGAAATCAATCGCGTAGCCGTCGATTCCTACGACAATTATTTCAAGATCCACGTGCTACAGAGAAGAAGTTCAATGAATTATTACTTTGATTAACACTTCAATTTCTTCTCCAATCTCAACGTAACACATCGTGTCCTCGATATCCAGCTCGAAATGAATTTCCTCGACACTCGCAATCAGAGTGACTCACAGACCACCGACATTAGCCTACAGTCTCTGGATCTTTCGTCAAAATCGTCGCAAGACCGTGGGTAACCCCGGTGGATGGGTTCGATTCTCGATGAAAGCACCTCTCGAGGCGTGGAAGTGAAGGTGTATACCGGAAGTGGCCAATTCACCAGCGTCAGACGAACGATGGCTGTGCCAACACTGTCGAAATCATCGTGGCGTTCAGCAACAGATTTCACGTGTCGTTTCACGCGCGACGCACGATCGTGTACCTATACATTTCTGTTTAACCCATTCTGACCCCGCGCTCACAGCGAAATTTTAATTCCCGTTCAAACGTTGGCAGCCGGCCCGTGATTCCCTTGGCACGGATTTCGTGCTTGAAATTTAAGGGGGTTTGCCTTTCGCGATATTGTCACGTGCCAGACAATTTCTGCGTACCATCAACAATTAATCTGCTAGTCGTTGGATATCTATTATACCTTGTGTGTCTGATTTGAAGGTTTAGCCCTGATATTAATTGAATTGTTCATTTATTTAGCCGCGAGAATATTTTCATCCTTGTGCACGTGAAATTAATATGTACATATTACCCGGCCATAGCGTATATCCTTAACGTTCATGAATGCCGGTTTCGTTCGGTGAGTCACTTTGGTCACACTTTGAGATGCTTCTGTGACCGCCACGTATGAATCTAACGGGACAGTGTTCGTCCGGATTCGTTTTCGTAATTTCTAATTTGTAGTACGATTCGAGGGGAACTGAAGCTTCTCGTGGTTTTACTTTATTCGCACGAAGATACCGCGTTGATGTTACATTTGTCATTAATTGAACCTATCAACGGAACACTACGGCCAGCTTAATATATCGATTGTTTTTAGTCGTAAACAATTTATCGATCGTAATGACGCGTTTTTATTAAGTATGCCAAGGTTACGGTGTGACGCAACGATGCGTCATGGCTACTTACCTGTTAAACTGGTCAATTTTTGTCCCGGTATCTCCGATGTTCTTAACATTTTGTCATATATACATACATACAATCTGCAGTCTCATTCATTCAACATCTGTTTCGGATACGTTCAAGTGTAATTAATTGTTTCATTCGCAGCGAGGATCAAGATTAGGTGATTAATTGAGGAATATTTTAATCAACGAACGCAAGCAATTCAACGCGTACTTAATTATATTACATCAACCTTAATGATCTGGCAGTATAATGATAAAGCATTAAAAATGGATCGGCAAAATGTCGTTTATACTTTATATTCTGCCTGTGCAACGCAGAACGTAGATTGCAAAGTGAGTAACGTGCTATTAAGCCTGCCTTTAATAATTTCGTATCAATTTTAAAGATCTGACCAGGATAGAGTCTCGGTGCAGGGGTGGTAAATTGGTGAACGAAAGTTTTCACGCGCGCGCACAGCACCTGCACCATCAACGGTGCATGTCGCCCTAAAATCCGAGACCCTCTTCGACCTTTACGCTCGTAAAACTGACGAGTTATTAGCCCGTTAACGAGCGCCTGTCCGGTTATTTTCGATCAGCATTGTTCTCGAGATCGAAGGCCCCCAACGACAGGGGAGGGTGGTTTTTAACCACCATGGAATAGCCCAGGGTCGTATGACGCGAATCGAGTGCTCCGCTTTTTAATCGATTGGGAGATACTTCCTGAATGCAATTTTTTGCGCTCGTTATAGAGAGATCTCGCTGGGGGACAATGAAGGTGCGTTTCTGGTTGGGTGGCACTTTAAAACGGGAGGTTTTGAAATGATTTTCTACGAAATGGGTATGTCCGCGGAAGTTCTTTGTTATAGTAGTAAGACCTGCCTGAATGAATACATTCAGTTGCCATTAGAATCAATTGTCCCGCGTTCAATAGCACGCGGGCAACGACAAAATTTCGTGGACTCTCACGAAATCGTGGTTAATATTCAACTAATTGGTAAATCCTAATTAATCGAGCTGGTTACAGGTGCAAAGAAAAGACAGAATAGTGTGTGTGCTGAAAGTTTTCAATAGCTCCAAGATTTTCTAAATATTATTTCATATTTTGAAATAACACTGCGCACAGCGCAATATCGCGTAAGCTCTCGTCTTTGCAATCGTCTATTTTGAAAACCATTTACCCGAGCGAAGTCTCGCGTTTGTCAACGTGTTGATGAATCTGTTAACGTATCTCGCCACTGAATCGCACCGATTCAACCCGTCGGATCGTTTTCTGCACTCCAACAGCGTGGCGTTAATTGCACCCGTTAAGCAGATAGACCACCCCTGGAAAGCTACAGGAAAGGCTCTCCTTTGCCAATGGAACGACACCTCTGAGCTGCCGGCGACCTCCTCCTTCGGGTGGATCCGTATTTACGTACCAATAAGCGTAAAATTGGCCTAGCTGCTTCACAGGGCAAGCAGACAGAGGGCAGGGAGCAAGTTAGCGCGAACGGAAAGAGACGAGCGGACAGATAAGCCGATGGTGCATGGTGGAGGCCAGCAGAGAAAGGAGTAGACGCGAAGGACGCGAATAGAGGATGCTCAGAAAGAGAGAGGGCATGGGGTTGGGAGGGAGGAGGGTTAGACCCAGGCAATCATGCGTAATTGAATTCACCTTTGTGCGAGAGGGTTGGAACCGTATGAATATTCAATTCCTCAATTTGCCGCGCGAGCATACACGTTCAATTTGCCGAGATGCGTCAAGGAGTACTGCTTGGTTCAGAAGCACAGCGACCTCGGCCAATTAGAATCGAGAGTTTGCGTGGGTTCACAGCCATTTCGTACCTTGGTTTGACAACGCGTTCTCAAACAACTTCGATGCGTATCCAGCCAGTTCAGACACAGCTGTCTTCGAGCATCGCGGTTTGATATCGCATTTGCGGCCGGAGGGCGAGCGTTTTATTAATTAAACGTCATCTCGTGTGAAAACAGTCTCGCGTCGATCTACTTGTTGATGTTGGTGCGCGTTCGCAGGTCGTACGGTGGATATTGTTCGGCTGGCTGATGGATTCCCGTGGACGGGGTGGTTTCCTTTCATGTTCCGAAATATTGAGAATCTTGGAAAGTATTTATTGTTTCAAGAAATTGTCGCAGGTTTAGTTCTGATTGATTTTTCCTCGTTTCTTCGTGGAAGTATTCGTTGCAATGCACTTTCATTAGAAGCTCTCCCATAAGTTCGTGTATTGTACTACGAAAAATTAAACAAATATTTCAGTACAGTTTTAATAGCAAATGTTTGGAATATTACTAACAAGGAACCATACCGTTTCAAGTTTCATGGTTTTTTGAGGTAAAACAAATAGTGGTCACAGACTTTGTAAAAACAATAACAATAAATTTGCCTGTTATAAACAAATTACTTTTTACAAAATCTATGACCACTATTTGTTTTACCTCGAAAAACCATGAAACTTTTCCTTAAGAAGTTTTCTTATATCTGTAACCGTTTTCAAAATACCATTTTTCTTCTGAAACTTCAAGGGGGTGGTTTCACCCTTAAACTTGCGTTTGGGCAGCTATAAAAAAATACGTGTCCCTTATTTTCGCCTGCTTAATATATCCACCAAGTTTCATCAAAATCCGAGGCGGACACCCCGGTATCGTTCCTTGTAAGTCTACTGTTGGAATGCATGAAATCGTTTATTTCTTGTGGAGCAATCTGTCTAAACATTGTGCAGAGATTCATAAATTATACAGGGCTGTGCTCTTTGCCGGTACCTATTCTACTTCGAAAAATCGCTGGAAACAATGAACGCGTGTCCCAGTTTTCAATAGCGCAATTATTTTCCGTCAGCTAAACGGAAAATCTAAATACCATCCGCCTGCCATTCAACAGTCAGGAACAAAAAATACATTAGCTTTCAATGGCCACGTTTCAACGCCCGCTTGGCAAATATGCTCGTATACGCGTATGCCCATCGACGTAAATGCACTTTAAAGAAGAAGGGGGACGAGCGAATTTTCCCGGACGATATTTTCGAGTCACGGTGGATTTATGTCCGCGTAGCACGGGCATTACTTACACCCGATGATTACAATCAACAGCCATTCAGAGAAACCACCCTCCGGGGCGTGTACAGTCTCTGTTTTACTTTCCGTTCGAGCGATGCGAGCCGCCACGTGACCGCAATCACCGCACAGTTTGCGGGTACTTACACAACTGTTTAACAAATACGGAGGGCGTGCGTGTACCGTTCCGTGCTCCTTCGTTGGATTTTACGGATTAACATTGCAAACAATGGAAGCTTGGCTGGCAAACGATGAACCTTTGTTTAGAGAAATTTTTTTTACCGTCCGCTAGTGCATTTGTCAATTTACTGGGAGTAATATGCCACATTTTCTGGATTAGCATACAAGTTAGATTTTAGAATATTGTTCAATCTCACATTATGCGTACCTATAGATTTTTTATTAATTTGTATCCGATTTTTTATGTCTAATATGTACTGTTCTGTACCATATATTGTACGCCGTTTGCTTTTAACGAAATCGTAATTTTGATTATTAATAGTAGCGGCAGCAATGTGGAGCTCTTTATACACCCGGCCGATAGTGATACACGTCTCTTAACTTTAATTCAGAATAGTCGTCACCATTAAGGTCCACGTATTTTCGCCGTCAAACCGAAATATTTCTACCAAGCGCAACAGCTTCGCCGACTAACACCGCGGAGCAACAGAATCGCGCGACACAATTAGCGAGCGAATTTCGCTCAGCGAGGGTCGATTAATTCGAGCAACGTGTCACGGTGAGCGAAAACGAAAAAAAAACTAAATATCGTCGCTCGTTTCAGGCCACGGGAAGAATCCAACGCGTTTCGAAAAATGTTTTCGCCCGCACACGCGCACGCCTATTACGTGCATACGTCAGCCCCGAGGAAAAGACAAAAAAAAAGGAAATTAAAAATTACGCGCTCGCACACGGGCGTTACGAGCGCGCCATTAGGCGAGCCGCGTTACATTTTGTTTCGCGTTTAATTTTTGGCAGTTTTCGTTCGGTCGCTAACAAGCGTCGCGGCACCGCGTAATTAACAGCGCTAATTTTAATTGCTGCGCAACAAAGGGCGGATGAACCAGAGATTCCCGTGGGAGCAACGCGAGCACTCGCTTGATGAACGATAATTTCGGCAGATTCCCTTTCTCCTTTTTCGTGCGTTTCTGCCCCCTCGCCGAGCGGTTCACCCTTCGCGTTCGCGCGCTCCACGTGATCGCTCGATTCGATTCATCTCGCTGCAGTCGTTCCTTAACGGGCGGGATTTAATTGTCTTCGTGCGCGAAGACAGCAGGAAACGCGGTTTCCTGGCGTGGACGGGCGCGATGCACGGTTACTCGCGTGAGGAGGCACGAGCGGGCGAGCGAGTGATTCATCGAGGTGCGAGCAGTTACGTTCGGATGCGAGACCTTTTTGTTTCGGTACGCGATGCATAAGGAAGTTCCGAGGCCTGTGGACGTTTCGTTGAAAAGGAATGGTCAGGTGCTGGGGGGGGGGGGGGGGGGGTGATCTTTGACATTCGGTGGAATGACGTTCGACGTGTATTGTGCGTTTAATATACAGTTTGAGCACAAAGAGCATTGGTTCGGTTGTTTTCTCTTCTTTAATCTTCGTGCAATGATCCTTCGTGATCTTTCTTTATTTAGTCCGATTGTTCTGGCAACGGGCTCGAATAAGTTTCTTCGAATATACATAGGAAAGGATGCAGACTTCTGCTTTGTAATTAATTGTCATTATAAAGTTTGAACAGTCGACGATCAACCGCGAAGAGCTCTGTGTTTTCAGTTAACGCTGAAACGTTTTTATAAATTGGTAACGCGATACTTTGAAGGGAAAAAGTATCAACAGATCTATAAAATGCGTGCGATTGATAGTGGTGGAAAAAGAAGCAAGTGTTGTTTATTAAATTTATATTTCTTTTCTCACACGTTCGGTAACATTGCAAAATTGACATCTATTCCATTCTGGATATAAGAAATCCATTAAAAATGACCTGCATATTTTCCTACGCGCGCCCCGAGCGCTACGTGCCCACCGTTTTTCCACGCGATACAACACAAAACGAACAGTCGACGGTTCGCGTTTTGCATAAATAACCGCGGCGGATTTCGTCGTTGTCCGCGTGCAATTACACCAGACACCGATCAACAGGGGTAGACAGGTGAGATCACCGATGAAAATCCCATCAGGAACGCGATTCATGAATAAAAAAAAATTCGTGCCGGCCTATCAGGGCATCTGGTGCACCGGACAGGTCGTATTAAGTCTGATATCCAGAAACACTCTGCGAGATTGTTACTCCGCCTCCCCCCGTTCCACCCGCTGCTCGCACCCTTGTTCACTGGTGAATTCGTCGATCCCATGGTTAAACTACCCCCCTTGTTGTCGCGCCGATCAAGTCGAGGGGCTAATTTCGTTCGTTTTTGGCCTGTCATTTCTCTGCCAACCGAATCGACATCGGAATCGATAGAATAGGTAGCACAATTCGTTCTGTCGATATTTAATGGGCATAAATAATAGGGGTTGCTGTTCCTCTGACAATCGCTGGCAAACTGGCGCTGCTTAATTTTTTTCCTCGTATTTTTTGTTTGTTTTCTGTACCACCGCTATCATGTGTGGTCGTTTGTTATTCATCGCGAAGAACCGTAATGGAGATTGATTGGCAATAGCGAGACGCAGATCCACGTGGATGTAGATGAACAATCCGGGGAACGCAATCGTATTATGTCTCGTGCTAAAACTTTCTTTCCCACCACCCCCCCTGTCATTCACTCCGGGTCGGCCATTTTTTTCTTCATCCGCAGGATTTTAATCTCGTAATGTCAAAGCCGTGCTACGGTATTGAGTATCATTAGTCAAGCTGTCATAGCGATATTAATAGTCCGCGAGTATCGAAGTATGCACTCCATGGAAATGCATTTCATTTATTTCCCGCCCGGTCGTGCGGTGACATTGTTGAATGACTACGGCCTCCTTTTTCCCTGATTTTTCCCTCGGCGCGATGTCGTCCGTCCGCCCTTTACGCAACCCTCTTCGAGAGGAGGATCGCGAGATATCGATAGTACGGTATTCCGCGATTTCTTACGGCTTCTAGAAATTGTGGATACGAGAGAAGCAACATTAATAATTATGCCGGCGCGATCTATATCGTATTTCTCTTTATCGACGATACTCTATAATAGATATGAGCGTGATATTTCCTGAACTATAGTTTAAAGAACGAATTTTAAATCGAAATCGCGCATCCGTGCGCTGCATCTTCGAACCCTTGCGTATCGTGTCGTTTGCATAGAGAACGATAAAGTGTAATAACGACCCTGCATGGAAATGATAACCTTATAAACCCGTTTGTTAACTGATAACAAGACGATACAAATTTATGAGTCATGTTTCCACGGCCTTCGCCACGTGACAAAAGCAATTTATCCGAGTAAGAAAAGTACCCAGGCGTTTATATCCAGTATTAGACTATCAAGTTTCCAGGTACTTTCTAATTTTGCTAGATCGCATCTTGACTGTCCCTTATCTCACCTGTTACAGCATTCAACCCGTTTCCCCTTGATTCATTACCATAGTCGAACCTCGCCGGAAACGAAATGTAACCGTGTCGTTTAGAAAGTTCAGAATTATTATTTATGATCGACGATTATGAGCAGTGCGATACGTTTAGGAGGGTTCCAGAAAACTTTGATTTACATTAACCGCCGGTTAACCCTTTCGTTATTCGGGTGCAAATCGATTAGGCCGTAAGGTTTGCCGAAATCATCTCCTGCATTATTGCGAGCATACGTGGACGTCGGGCTTCGTTCAGCAAGCTGCAGGTAATAAATTATTACGACATTGTGTCGTGTGCATTGGGGTTTCAGTCGTACAACTGGAGAGTAGCGTCGATTGTTATAATAACTTGGAGAAACCCTGGATCAGTCATGAGAGGTTTATTACGAGTTTTAAAAACACATGTTTCAGCGAAACATTGCTACATACAGATTGCCCGACGTGCTCTGTTCAAGCGTGCGCGGAGTCCAGAATAAAATATAAGTACGAAATCCCTCTCTCGCTTTGCAATTTTTATCTCCATTCGAATATCGCCGCGGTCACGTAAAACCCAATAGATCTACGTTCTTAAATTCAACTATTGTCACACGAAACAGTAACGCATTAATTCGCCATTAACAATATTTCTTGCGTAACAAATAAAATATTCGAGTCAAACAATAAAAATGAAACAATCGATAATTTCTTGTTCTGCAATTCGATAGACTAAATACGAAAAGAAAGGGACGGTTATTCTTCCACCAACGTTATTCTTCCCTTCGTGCAAAAATAACCATTCTACGCAGAACCACTCGATCCATCCGAATTCTACTTGAAGCATCCTTTTCACATTGTTTACAAGCATCGATAACCAGACAGCCGACCATCGACGCATTGCCAGTCGGGACACACAGGCCGTCTTGTACACGGAATAATTAACAGCGTCGTGCAAGGTGTGCGCCAGCTCTAACAAGGTTAGCTAGTCTGGCCTGTAGGGGCCCTACGCCGACGGAGGCGCCCCTGATTCTTCCGTCGTTTCTTCAGCGGGGAGACCAACGGTCGGTCTGATGACTCATCGGGGCCTTGCTGGTGGCTACGACGACGACGATCATGAGGAGGATGATGATGGTGGTTACCAGCCCCTTCCAGTGCCACCCCTTTAACGGTGCTCCTCCACGTGCACGTCTCTTAGTCATCACTTTTCTACTTCTTTTCTTTTTTGCCCCCGGTTCCCACCTTCGCCTCTCTTTTCTACTTTCCCATTTACAACTCCCCCCTCTGGTCGTTTTGTCGCATCGAAGCCTCGCTTCTGATCGACGCACGTGTTAAATAGCCAAGCCGACAGACCGGTGTCTAGGTCAACGTACCGCGCGAATTCGCTACCAATCGGCCACGTGAGTCATCGCGGCCGATCCTGAACTCTCGACGGGATTCGGACCGCGGAATGCGGATTAATCGCGGGGGTCGATGAACGTTTGGGTTGGTGCACATTGTGCGTTGCACCGTGGTGACTTAACGGCGTGTTCCCGGAATCGGGGGATAAATTTCGATCGGTCGTGGACGTCTCGAGCAGTTTCAGGATGCCCGTTATCATTCATTTTGTTTAGGAACGGGTCGGCGAATTCGCGGTGTCAGAGTTCTTGCTAATTTCTGGGCACGCGGTATTCTCGTAGATCTTTGTGTGCATCGTTCGGGATTATTGGCTCGGGAAACGGTAAATAAATTGCTGATTCACGCGGAATCATTTTTGGGCGGTGCTGTTGCCTCAGGTTTCCACGTTTTCGCTGAAAGAAAGGGAAATGAGAATTAATGGACATGTATGAAAACTTTTTGATCGGGGGTAGCGAATTTTCGCGCAAAATTACACGAAACTGCCGGGGAAGAACTTACATAAGGCGAAGAACGGTCACGAGAGGCATTTCGTCTTGCGAGTGGCCGTGACGGAGTGGCAAAAAGGTGGTCGGCTCCCCGGCTGAAATTCCGAGAGCTGGTTCCCCAAATACATAACGAGTCGTAAAGTATAGCGGCGACGATAAAGTTGCAGCGCGTAGAACAAGGAGAACGGTACCGCTAATTGGTTAATCGTGTTCATCGGTGCACGGGCCCCCGCGGAAAGCCAAAGCCAGTGGCGAGGATAATATTTTTCTTTTTTTGCCTCGATAGCCATTGCTCGAGAGTACTCCAGAGCGAGTAGTAAACTAACCGAAAGTACCATTCCACGAAACGCGACTGCACTTGTAGCAGAGTGGAGGCAAATTCATATCTTTTCGCTACGGGTTGGGAGAAATGACTCGGTTGAGGATCCCCCGACCATTCCTTCTGGTCCATCGAATGCACGATTAATAATGAAATTTAGTTGTTCCTCGGGTTTCATTGTCGATCGAGTTACGTTGAGTGAAACAATGATAAGAATTTTGAACGTTATTCTCGTCATTATTAGAACCCTGTCAGTATTTATTACCGATCTGTTAATTTTCAATTGTATTCTTCGCGATGTTGCAACACCGCGTGTGCCTATTACCAATCGTATTACAAATTCCGGATGGCTCATTCCGCCCCCGCACATCTGTTTCACAAAATTACGAAACCGAGAGACTGGGACAGCGCAACGTGTCCAGTTCCCGTCGTAAGAATTACCACCGGTGTCTTCTGACGTCGGTGTAGCAAGGTATGATTCACTGTTTGCATCAATCCTTCCTGTTCGTCGCCACTTGTCTGCCCCCTTTTTCCCTTGTACTTCACCGACGGAGGAGGTTTTCCAATGCCGACACACAAGAGGGACTACTAGAGAAGGGCGACCGTTCGTTTGGCGAAAGCATGCTCGGCCCGCCTCTCAATAAAAATGTGGACTGTTGCACAATCAGACGTTGCCCCCTAGTGAATGCATGACGGAACAGCCGAATCGTGACGCATAAGCGGTCCACCCGGAGGCGCAGGTGACACAATTCCAGAATGATTCGCTGGTGGTCAGAGGATCGTGAAAACTTTGGATTCTTTGGTCTTGATCGTCCTACTTATATTTTAATCATATTCTAATATTAACCCCATTACGTTTGGGGCATTAGAAACGAGGTAACGAGTAAAGGGATTCTGGGTTTACCTAATAAAGTTTCTGGCAACATAAAAACTCCCAATTCCTTTATCCTTCGCCAATTACATGCTGATAAACTCGATTAGATGATGGGAACTACATACCTCGAGGAAATATCGTTATCAAATTATACTCGAAACAATTTGCACAGATACGTGTGTACGTACATACGGAGGGGTCAGAAGCCAATCAGTTTTCTTTATTGTTAAAACTTTTAGTTGACCAATCAATTAAGTCACTATTTTCACGCGTAATCAATACATGGCGGTACTAACATTGTAATTTTCTTGTCCAGGTAATTTGTAAAAACCTTATTTATCTCGTTATGAATGCTAATGGTAGCAATGTAGTAGCAAGAGAAATAAATTTCAAGATATTATTGAACGTAATAGTAAATCTGTTAATAGAAACAGAAGCTAGTCGATTCATCGCTGCTGAGTCACGATCGAACATTATCTACAATATTGTGCCACACACGAACTGCATCTATTGTCGATATAGGTCACGCCCCAGTTTATCAGTGCGCTTCTTACTTAGAGAATACACCCCCTTCCCTCACCCGTTCCATCTTCAAAAGAGTATCTCATCCAACCTGTTTACACTGACTATTTATATCGTTGCACGTAAACGCCGCGTTATCAGTCGTCG
This sequence comes from Nomada ferruginata, assembly GCA_963583965.1. NCBI lineage: Eukaryota > Metazoa > Arthropoda > Insecta > Hymenoptera > Apidae > Nomada > Nomada ferruginata. The sequence goes on from OY757216.1 coordinate 5,846,147, forward strand.
ACACACGAGTCAGTTTACGAATCGGGAAGGCGAGTTTAACGGGACCGCGTTAAATATTTATACACCTCGCGATCGAGGTTATCGGGTAGCCGCGAAACACGAGCACCATTCGATTCGTAACCCTTTCGACGCCGGCTCCGATCTAACGAGTCGCGCATGCGGCAAATTCTCGCTGTCATTGAAGCGACGAAACCACCCTGCATCTCTACAAGATTACAATGCATGACTCACAATCAGTGAAAGATCGCAGTCAATTTTCTAATTCCTGCGTATGCTCGCAGAATTATTAACTCGCCCTTTTCTTCCTCTTTCTCAAAAAGAACATAGAATATTTCACTCCCGCTATTATACAGCAAAGCCGCGCGTGTCCGCTGTCCATCTCAATTACCCGTTGATAAATATCTGTCAATTTGAAACAGAGGTCCATATCAGTCGCTCGTAACAGTTCAATCACAGCATTCATTTGCGGCCACGGGGGACTAATCGCCGCTCCGACTTCCAAGAAAAGCACAACGGAGCAAAAAACAGGATTGAAGGAGAGTGACAACAGAAGAGGCGATCGCCCCGCGTGGTCGTCGGACTTTCATGAAAATAACGCGCCGTTCGAGCTTGTTTGCTCGCGATAAGGTTTCCTCGTGCGTCTTGTATCGCGGTCGCCCGTGTGTCCCGCGGGCCTCGCCACTCGAGTTCCCCGGTACACATTTTTTCACCGACCGAACAGGGCCTCGAAACGCCGAGATAACGAGTGCACGCAGCCCTGAAGGCGGCCCCGGTCCGCTTCTGCTTTCGTTTTCGCGTCCATGTCTCTCGTGGATCCAAACGGCGACGCGGGTTGGACGGAAAGAAAGAAGGACGAGCCGGGTAGCTCTCTAATTATTCATCATCGTGTCCCGGAGGAAGAAACATAAATGGCCGTCACTTCGTTTCCTCGCTTCGTTAATACTTTCATCCGTAGAGGATCCCCCGATCTGTCTCTCTCTCTCTCTCCCTCTTTCTTTATCATCCACACGCGCGACAGTTTGGATTAACGAGCGTTTTATTTACCCGTCGACTCTCGTCTTTTTTCGAACTCGAGGCGGCGTCACGGTGTTCCGTGCCCAATGGACACCCGCTGGGATTATCAATTTTCTTCCGTCGATGGTTCGATGATCGGGGGCTCGCCGGGAAAAATTCATACGCGTTGTTGGATAAGAACGTATTACGAGAATGTATGCAGAAAGAAGCACGATACTGTGGGAATGTTTGCGGTTTTTCTACGTCTTCTAACGCTGATAAACGTACGCGTGTATATTATCAAACAACGCGATTGATAAGTTGTATTAATATTTACCGTCATACAGTTGAACGTGATAAGAAATCGTACTCTCGAGGAATCCTAATTGAAACCCGTTAATAAGATCAACAGCCGCAATCGTTAACTTAAACCTCACTCCCAGATCGACATTTTCTATCGCCATAACGGCAGACGCACAGGAATCTACTGTTCCATGGCGAAACAAAGGGAACGCACGAAAAGGAGTCGGAAACCAGAGAATCACCGGGAGATCACGAACCGGTAATTTGTAAGGGTGCAGCCTCCCCCGTCTAGCTGAAAACGACAGGGGAAACAAGAAGAGAGGTTCTGTATATAAACGTTTCTTGGGCATGCATTTATACCTGCGTCCCCCTCGTTGCAATTCGAGGGGTCAAAGAACGTCTTTTGCGGGGTTCACGGAGCGAAGGGTGTCGAGGGAGGGGTTTGGCTGTTGCGGGTGCTGCTCGAAGTTAGAATAATTCATCATTACTTTTTGGCTTCCCGTAATGATCCGCGCAACGCCCACCGATTATGCGCGCGTTGACCATGCCTGCGGGCGATTTCCCATACGGCAACACCATAGGGCTTGAACCCACTCTTTCGTTGGCTGCGTCTCTATCTTCTCCTCTCCTTATCTATCGCTCTGAGGCTCGGCCGTTTTTATCCTTGTCCTTTTCGCTCGTGCGTTCTGTTCTTGCGTTTATTAAAATGCATCGTGCGGAGGAGCACCGAGGCGGACCCCGTTCCTGGTGGCTCCCATAACGAAATTACTGTGATTAGCCGTTCACCCTCCCACGCTAACCACCGTTCTAACTTGCCCTAATTCTACCCCCGCGACGCTCTTCGTCTCCCCTTGTTTTCCTTTTAATCGCGACGCACCAAGGTTACCGCGAAGGCGACCATCTCCCTTCGTGTTCGACCAAAGGGACGTGGGACCAGTAATGATCTAATTTTTGCCCACCTGCGAATCGTTCTGGGAATTTCTGTGGAACTTACCTTTGGTAGTTTTTAATACGTACGAGGAGGAGAGATTTTGGATATGGAAATTGAATATAATTATAATTAATGTACAATGAAGACAAGAATAATAATCGTTGTTTGTAAGGGGATTGCGATGGTAATAATACCTTGGGTCATTCATTTAGTGCCTAAAATCGGAGCACTATATACAGTGTAATTATGATCAATAATGTAGCTCTTTCCTGTCGTATTATACCCCAACGACATTCGTGTAACGAGAAATGAACAAGGTAAACCTCACCGAACTACCTCTTCCCAAAATCATTAATCATCTCGAAAGACGAGTAGCCATAGACTTCACAATAGGAAGGAGCCAAACAACCACAGGCTATTTTTCTACTCATAGCCCCGTTTCACGTTTCTACCACCTATAACTATACAGCACCTCGACGAAATAATCTCACCTGTAGCTTGACGAACAGCTACACTCGACTGACAGATCGCACCATCATACACCCCATAAACTCCAAAGGCTTTTCTCGTCCTGGAAAAGAAACGGGCAGCGTACAAGTGGCCATGGTTCGTAGTAAGGGACCCGAAAGTCTCAGAAAACCTCGACGAATTCCAGGAACCCGGGTCCCCTTTCGAGCACAAAGTGGGGGGACCTTTTTGTCCACCTTCCGGAGGAGATCCCATAAAGATAGGGGCGACGAGCGGAGTGGGACCAGTTTTCGGGGCCCCATGCCATTTATTACGTGACGCGGCGCTGATCTTTTCACGGTCGGGCCCTACGAAAACGAACGGAGGAAAGGCAAGGCCAGATGTGAAACCACCAGCTTCGCTCGAACAATCCTCCAGCGTTTACAGTCTCGAAAACCATTGGACCCTGTCCTCCTCCCTTTGCAAAGGGTATACTGTGCTCTCGCGTTTCCCTGTGGTCATTTCTGCTCTTTGGGTCACGTTTACACAAGTGTGTCGCCCTATCCCTGATCGCTCGCGCGAACCAGCTTGCGAGGATGGACAACAAAAAATTTGGAAGCGTGGTAAGGCTTAGAAGACTGTTGTGTTCAGTCATTGTCGTTTTCGGGTCGGAGTTATTCGTTTACTAACTATGTAGTTGTGGGGACGGTTGCCCTGGCGTCTAAGAAGTTGGGGGTAGGAAAATTTTGTTTGAGAATTACTTTTTTTAATGCAATTAAAGATTTTTTTTATGATATGTTTTTAGACAAATTTAACGTTTGGATGTAGTATAGAAAAATGAATTTATTGTCTGTTGTATTATGCACCTTCTCTTCGAAACAATACGGCGAACAGAGAGAAATTAAGACCATTTTGTTTTCGAGTTTAAATTTAGTTATCCTAAACCAGAGGCTCTCTGTGTTACGATTAAGTGCAATGTAGTATATTGTTTTTGCAACTAATAGGACAGCTATTAAAAAAGTAGTTAGTTGTTAGAAGATATGTATATTTTGAACATATTTCACCACATAAGAAACGGAAGCTTTAGGTGTTGCAACCTAATAAAATGTTCGATATGGTTTAGTCTGGCGGCGATCCAAGTCCATAAATCTCGCAGCCGCAAATTTACACTCTTATCTGTAGATTAGCTTTATCTCAGCGACCTTCCGGTGCTACCGACTGCTTCGCTACTATGGCGCGTCACTAGATTTTCCTGCCGTGAAAACTTCAGGTATATCAAAATCATATAATTCTTCTTCGACTTCATTTCATTGACTCTTGTTCAGATAATCCTGAGTCAATGGTCGGAAATTCAATGAATATCAGCAGTTACGAAATTGTCGTATAGAGCAATGGAAGAGATAACGATCAATTACTAATGAGAAAAGTATTTATTACCGCGATTTCGTAAATAATGCAATCCATTTGCAAGGTGATAACGAGTGAACGAAACGGATATTTAAGATGAATCGTCCCTTCAGAAATTTAATTCGCATAATTCTGTCGTTCTATTTAATAATTATATAATATATATATAAAATATATATTATATAATTGTCCACTCTTTTTCCCGCGGGAGGACAAATTTCCTAAAACTCTCAAAGACAGACGCTACAATAGTTCGGAGTAACCTAAAATTTCACCCAGCCATTTTAAAGGAAAAAAAAGCGGAAAACAAAAAAATTACGAACCCCCTGAAATCAGACCAGTGGACCGAGGACAGGTAAGAAACGTCGAGCAGGGGAATCCGAGACAGATGGACCTGTTGGGACCTGTTCCGACTTGCAGGTGCATTCGTCCGATCCGGGGCCAGGTTTGTGGAAGAAAATAATGCACAGGTCGACCAAGGGAAAGGGACAAAGGGAGGTGTAGGCGAATCTTTTGCGCCGTTAGAAATCGTTCGTTTCTTCCTCGAGGGTGTGGTGTCTCGTCGCCACGATTGTCCATCCGAAACGCGTCAACGATTATCCTACTGTCACTAATCGTCCCAAAGCGAAGCCACGAACCTCTGACGTGACCTGGATCGTCGATAAATCGATCGATGTTTTCTACTTGATACACTGGAAGGCAAATTTCGCTTTAAATTATTTATGACGGCGGCCGTGATGAAATTTAATTAAGGCTGTGAAGTAGATGTAAACAGTGGCAGAAGTTTTGCGTCGTTTACAGAACGTGCTCAATAAAAAGTGCAATTTCGTGACTGGGCCTCAGTGGGACCCAGGCACTGCAGCAGCAAAGAGAGCAAGAAACGCAATTCTGAGGACGGAGACGTCGCCCATGCCAATAAGAATATTAAAAGGCTCGTCTTAAAGAGGTGGACAGAAAAAAAAGGAGGAAAAAGTGCTCTCACCGTCTCCGTCTGGTGTCCGTCTGCCTGGCGACTGTCTGGCTCTATATGCTTGTCCGGCTTGCGTCGCCGTCCTAGCGATTTATGGATCTCTCTGGCCCCGACTCTTTTGACGCAATCGACGAAGATCGTAGGACCGTTGAATGGTCGAGCTCGTCGGCGGAGTTTCTGGTGTCTATGAAAATTTATTCCTGCCCCTTTCTTTGTCTCCTTTTAATCGGAATATTGTTTCTACGAAGCCTTCCGGGACGCGACGGTATTTGAGCTATTCTTTTTTCGGGGAAAATATTAGATTTCAGATGTGTTCACGGATAATTTATCACGTAGACAATCGTAGACCTGGATACGATTACGATCTTAAAACCTGCTTTCCGGTGTTTAGCGTGAAATTTCATTGCCGGTGCAGGAATATTGTACAGATCTTGATTGTTCACGGTCCTATTGATTTGTTTGCGCTTAAAGTTATCCCTGTGCGTAAATGCCACAACTGAACAACCTTCTTCGGGCACCTCGATAAATTCGCCAGTCCCGATGTAACATTTAGCGCAATGGACGAACCAGTCGCGATGACGACGAACGATTTGAATCATAGACGAGCAGCCATTAAAAGGATTGGAGCCGGTCGGAGCACGCAGGGGCACCATAATACGACGAAATTTCTCATGCCGGCTACAATAGATCGTACAGTGGTGCGGCGATGCCCATAACGCTTGATAAACGAGCAAAATTTTCTGGCTTCCATTTAAACGGAGTGTCGCCGGCCGCCACTTCGCCTCTCCTTCTCATCCACTTCGTTTCGAAGGGAAAAAAGGATTCGACCCGCGCGGGCCCCGCGTTAACCTCCGCGAAATTTATCGCGACGCATTTATAATCCGCCCGAAACAGCCGCGTTATCGGTTTTATCGCGACCGATCCGACCGATGCGTTTCGCGTGAAGAATCGTCCTCCCGCTTCCTCCGCGCGGTATCTGCCCCGTTTAACCGAGAATTCTGTAGCCGCGCACGAAAATTCCACCCAGACCAGATTGCACCGGCGATTTGAAGCATCTTATTGCGAGATTATTCGCTCGCCGGTGTTTCCGGCCTGTTTCGTCGGAACGGGCTGACTTGTTAGGCAAACCCAAACGACTCCGCCCCGGGGTCGAAGCCCTACTGCTTCTTTTCGAAAGGATTTTCTCTGACGTTCATTTCCGTCGACAGCGAAATTACGTATACATACATATACATATATATGTATATATGTATGTATATACAGTTAACGGTGAAAGACACCGGAGGCGGAGGAACTTGAGAGACACGCGAAAGGAAGTCAATTAATACGTGTTGCTGAAATATGTGATTTTTTTCACGCTACTGCGCTGCTACTTTGCACTTGCTTGCGACTATGAGAGTACTTTATCTACGATGTGGCTGCTGACATTGGCGAGGTTAACATTACCACCGTGCTTGACTCACTCATTATTTGCAGTGTTTTTTATGCTACAAGGCTACGTATCCTCGCATTCCACGCTAGTGTAAATTTGACATACCTACGGAATACTTGGAGGTGCTCGTATTTGGTATTCACTGAGCACTATTCAGCGATGTCACCTAATTTGAGATAGACAATTGGTGCATACATATAATGCGTGCCGCGTATGCGCAGAACATACATGGCCCATGTATAAAATATTATTCGTCGATCTCATATCTAATTGTAAGCCCACCGGTACCAAGTACCGCTTCGACAGAGGATCCCCTTTTCAAAGCGGCCGCGATAACAAATCAGCAAACACACTCGGCGCAATGAACGGTTCTAGCTGTCGCGTCTGCGATCCGCGGAACGTCGATGCGCACGAAATTCGTGTGCATCGACGTTTCGCGGACAGGCGAGGACGAGTAAAGCGGCGGGTAATGAGGTTACGCGATGCGCGTAAGTGCGGTAAGAGTTTAGTTGGTCCGTTCCTCGGAGCGAGTCGGTGAGTCATCGGGTTCGTTTCCTGCTGTTGGAAGGTCCGTCATAGTGTGTTCGAGTTAAATTGTGGGGGATCGCCGCACGGGATGGGCGGGTGGACGGAAGGAAAGGGTCCCTCGGGTTAGGACCGTGTTACTGGGCCTGAAAAACCGTTCCGGATTGGACGGTTGCTAGGCACGAACCTGTTCTTTCGAAAAATCACGTGATTCATCTCTCGCTTCTGACTAACCTGCTTGATATTTCGCTGAATCCATCCGATGCCTTTCGCCTTGATGAGTCAATGGTCGCTAGATAGCTGGCCGTCGTGTGTACACACAAACAATACGATCCGCGACTACCTGCACTCTCCATTGCGCTACGCGCCACGGTGGATCATGGTGTTTGGATAGGCTGTCACCTGTGTTTGATCCGCGATATCGATGGGAACGATAAACGAATTGGAAGCGGAGTTTAGTGTAGACACTTCGGGGCTGTTATGTAAGCCAGTACGGTGCTCTGTTGTGATTGCTTTGGGGGATTGACTCGCGATCTCGGGCAGTAATGTTTGAAACGCGGGGGAACGGATGATTGGAATATGAAATATCGCTGTTCAGAAATTCGAACGGATTGTATGCGTTGCATTTATTTCAGCATTACGTTCCCCAGGAACGAGATTCATTTGAGGCGTGGAATTGAATACGCTCGTTTTTGTCTACTTCAACGAATCAACTTGCTAACGCTGTGTGCATGAAAAATTGATTATTCAATTATCGTGGTCCTTGCCGCCTGATGTCGCAACAGAATTCTAAACCCGGCGAACTTTGATCGACGATAAAAATTAGATGATTAGCGCGACGCAGGGATTACTCACACCCAGAAATGCAACAACCCCTCCGCCCTCTAACTATACACCATCATGCCACGATAACACCTTTAATCGGTAAGCTTCTGCAAACGTTCGCAGCTGTGATCCAGTCTCTTAAAAGAGACGAAGAAACGAGGCAAATGAAAGCTCGAGTCAGCTAGGCGAAATGCGTAGCGGCGTGCCGGTGAAAAAAAAATACCGGTGTCGACTAATTGCTTCTAGAAATTCCACGACGATGCAATCACCCCTACAATAGCGAATTTTCCCCCCCGATAGCGAGCGGCGCGCGTCGCCGCTGGTGGGATCTGGAGATTTCAACTTCGATTCTTCTTGAAGATCGCACGACTCATCGGCCTGGTATCTGCCAATGGTCGTGGAGGCGGTGAGCAGGTTACATCTGGATTGGCCAGGCAAAATGTAGCGAGACTCTGAACACCGTTCACCGATTGGTTGGATAGGAACGAAGCCACGTGTCCCGGACCCCTCCGACGTGGTCAATAAATCTCACCGAGATTAAGTCAGCCGCAGGGGCGAGAGTTAAATTAAAAATTAGTCTTCGAGAGAGTGCTTTCCGTAAATCGTCGTGCAGTAGAGATTACGAGGGAATCAATTGTCCTCCGATACCACTGTGCTACCTGTTTAGAAGCGTTCTAACTGCCTGGGCGAATCTTGGATTCTTGGCATTTGAGGTAAGCGGGTGCATCCGTCCACGTTTCCCTTCTACACGATATACACGCGATAATGGCTCCATTTACCTGTTCGGACGTATGCACACGCGTACGTACGTGATAACCCGCACGCGTCGATCGCGCTGAAGATTTCGCGAGTGCACAACAAAATCGTGATTACTAATTTCGACGAAGGCTTTCTATCGAATTGCACGGTGGATACGATATATCCGGAAGGCGGTAGAACGTTGCCAGGCTGTCGACGGTCAATGATAGCCGCGGTCCAAGGCCGCCTAGCGAAATTCCGTCGAATGGCCTAAATAAAACTGCGTCACGGCTCGCCACGCCGAAACGCAGTCTGAGCCCGTTCCTTGGCAAGGTCGGGGCGAGGAAATTCGTTATCTGCAACGAAACCATACGTAATCTTTCGAAACGTGAAAATAAGAAAATTGATAAAGGCGCACACGCGATACGTGAGATCGACGATCGTTGCAATATTACGCGATCTTGCGCGCGCAACTCCGGGACGGGATTTTATCTAAAAAATGATACCGCCGTTGCGTTAGTCCTGCAAGGGCAGGTTCCCGGTTTCCGAGGTTATCGTTAGAGGCCGACGTGTCCCACGATTAGGCCGGCTGATGATACTCTTTTTGTTCTCCCTGAACGAACTATATATTCCTGTCTATCTGTCCTTGATGATACCTCACGTCGACCGGTTATCTGCGATTTCCGCGCGTCTACCTGCATATTACGCCCTCGCAGCTGGGAATGCACGTTCATGCACCTGCGACTGTGCACCAGGCTTACTCACTGCATCGAGCTGCTCGCCTCCTTTCGACCGAATTCTTCTTCAGGCTTCTTTTCCTTCTTTCATTTTCTTCCTTTGCTCCGCTGTTTTTTTTTTATCGGCCTATTTGTCTCTTCACTTTTTGTTTTTACTCCCCTTCTTTCACGCTCGAAGGCTGTGGTATTTTTCTACACGAACTTTAACCGCGATGGTAGTCGTAGTCGAAGGTCGCGGTAAAATTCGGAAGCTAGCCCGCGAAATAGAGACAAGACCTTGGGGCCGAGTCGTCGTTGCGGTTCGGGTTAGCGTAATTCGACGAATCCGACCCGGATTCCGATCACGAGACGACCGCATCGCGTCCGGAATTTTTAAGAACGATTACAGGCTGCTGGTGGCGCGATAATTCCGAGAAGTTTCGGTTCTATGTAAAGCGATATGTACAATATCCCGTCTGCCGTTCGTTCATGCCGATCCAGATATTATTATTCGTCGATCCGCTATTCGACGAAGACAATTAGCATTGTTCGCCGGTCTCCCGTTTAATTGATTCCGCGGTAAAAATAAATTATTATCGCCGTGGACGCGTCGTATTGAGGAAGGACAGTGTTCGTCTGTACCTGTATCTTCGAGCTTACTCTTTACATTACGATTTTTGCGTTTCGCCATTCGAGGGAAGGGAGGAACAAAAAAAAAAAAAATAGGAAGAAGAAATATTCTCGGTATCGGTTCAACTATCGGCCATGTCAGCGTAACGTTAGTCAATTTCGCTTATCTGAAATTATATGGGACGCCATCGATAGCGGCGTCGCGTCGCAGTCAATCTCGCCACTGCACTGACCCGCCGCAATTTTAAACGAGTCACGGCGTGTTTACGAGGATCTCGATTGGTTCCAAAGTTGGTGGGAAAAAGGGACCGGTATCAGGATCGTTCCTCGATCAAAACAGATTTTGCGCAGAAAGTTCGGTTAAATACGACGTCCACGGTGACGACAACATGGTTCGATGTTTTGTCGGTGACGGCCTGGACGGAAGGCGACAGACACGCAGCATTTGCGGCCGTCTAGAAGCGTTGTGGCTGCCTCGTTATCGCATCCGCAACACCCTCGCGAGACCTCTCGGTTTCCGTTGTTCGATTTGCTATATTATAGTCCCATGGAACGGCTGTCTACGTCCTTCGTTGTTGGGATTGATATTAATTCCTTCCCCCGGCGGAGGCGGGTTGGATTTTCAAGTATGGCGAACCCTGTTATGCAATCGTCTGCATCGAACCCAGTTTAAATGTTTGTTGCAAAATATATGTTTTTAACGGTTTCATGACTTTCCTTTTTATTATTTGGAGTTGCGAAGGGGGGAAAAGTGAAATGCAAACGGTAATCATATTTTGTTTGTGCACTGTCTGTCGCAAGTGATTGGTGTAATTGGTGGCGTAGCATTTCGATAACGAATAGATTGTCGCAGCATTGATCATCAGTTGTAGACGAGCTTCGAGATAAGTATTGGAAGATAATTTTTGGAAATGGATGGATCGAAGTAGTGTGAGAAAATCGAGCATTGATATCAGCTTAATGATGAGCAATGAGTTATAAATAGATCTCTGTTACTTTTGTATCAGGATATGGAAATTGATAAGTGTGATAAAGGCTGATATCGAACTGTGATCTCGAACTTTATGCAACATCTAGAATATTTGAGAATGTCAATCATTCTAACAAAAATCTACAGCCTTGCGTAACAATTGGCCCAATGAATTAGTGCCAATTTATAGATCCAATTATAAAGCACAATATTTGGCAGAAATAAGCACAAGCATTTCTTGCAAACGTAAAGTTGGTCTGACCAATCCTAAGGTCCTATAGCCGTATCTACTGTGCTTCTACGTGTTCTGGCCAACTTTTGACTGAATCTACGACTCCAGGGACCTGCCTATTGTACTTTTACGGTCTTCGGCCAACTTTTAGCGAAACCTATGTAGGCCCTAGGGCCGTGGCGGACAGACCGTTTATAATCTTCGAACAAGAAACAGCAAGCAAGATTATTACTATTATTATCGTCCCCTACCGATGAGCTATTATTCCATACATTTCGAACACGCCGAGGAAATCATTGGCAGGGCTTAAAACTCGTAAGGAAACGATTTCCTTCGACATTGAGGTGTTCACTTATCGCGAAATCCATCGAGTTACGTATACCCTCGCGTACACGTGTCTCTGGGTTTCGTGACTGACTCGGTTGCACTTCTTGGAATCGCAGAGTTCTTTCACTTCCATCGCTTCGGTGTACGCACTCGCAGTGGACTCAGTCGGAATTACAAAATTGCCGATATTAGTCGTGCCCTCACACCTGCGTGAGTCGACCTATAAATCGTTCGCCCCGCCTAGCCTGTTCAATTTGCCACGAGATTCGAAATGTTTGCTCTTACGTCTTTATCGCTTTCACCGGCTTCTCTGTCTCCGCCTCGCGCATATGTACTCTCAGTCGCAGTTATCAGCGATAACAGTGCAAACGTATACACACGCGTGCATCGTTCGCGATCGTGAATGCGCACGCCGTTGTAAAAAGGAAAGGGGAAATTCACAGGCGTACACGTAATTGGATTTCGACAGACACTAATGTTACATCTTCGACGACATCTGATAGCGACCCGATCACTTTCTTCCGATCTTTTGCAACTCTTTAGCGGTGACTTATATAGGCGCAGGTAGGATGCTTTTTTCCGGGGTTCATTCGACCGATGTTTCGACCCCGGAAATCAAAAATATTCTATTATTATCGTTTGGTCGAGATACCTATATAAATCGATAGCGCGTTCCTCTTTACTTGCGTTACATATAATTTTATTTATAATTTTTAATAAACGATAAACGCGTCGCCTTGATATTTGTTGATGTTGGTCGCGATAAAGTAATTTGAAGTAAATAGGCGTCGTTAAATTGGCCTCCCGGATTGTGATGCTTTTCTGCTTCCGGTTATCATAAATGTCGTTACTATAATGCGTCGCCGTAAGGTCGTTACGCCGTTTTAATAATTTCGCGTCGGCCTGACCCGCCGACATTTGCGCAGACCAAGTAATAAATCTGGTTCGACGAACCGGTGGGAAAGGGTGAACGCACCGATGACCCGATAAAAATGATAAGAAATGCAATTCGTAACATCAGTGTGATAAGTTGAGTCACCTTTCGGATGTGACTCTCAACCGTGCCATATTTTTTTTTCTTTTTTGCTCGTTTGTATCGTTGCCTCAAGATTCTCAGGTTGATGGATTTGATTGTTAAATGCAATTCAATGCGGAGCATTGTTTCTGGATTACAGGAACTGTGCAATTAATGTAGATTGAAGTGTTAAAGGTTCCACACATTTATGCAGGTCTGGATTTTATACCTGCGGTTTTTTCATCTGGGTTAGCTTTGTTGAAATGCACGAACGAAATTGTGCTCATTAGTTGCCAAAATTGCAGGTGATTTACAGCTTTAACAATTCTACTTCATACCTGATGAAAGGTAAAATCGCAGAATTGTAAGGAACTAATCGCGATATGGGTGGATTGGATATAATTATACCTCGATGCTTATATCTTAGTTCTTGGTGTTTCTTGAGGTAAACGCTTGGACTTAATAACGCTGCTTCTACCATTACGTTAATAAACCACAAGTGTGTATTCACAAAGTTGCAACGGAAAAGGAGAAACACGTTTGAACAAGCTTGCGTGTCGTGCAAGCGATATCGCCCTTCCTATTATACTGATAATCGTGACGCTTCGTTAAAAGGGGAGACGGCTGGGCCTTTGGGTGAAAAAAAATCACTTTTTGGAAACAATGTATGCTATTCTGCGCGAGTTGCTCTTTAACATGACATGAAATTGATTGAAATGAGATCAACAGAAAATTTGTTGTGACTGCACGGCCAAAAATTACGAAAGCACGTCTTTTTTTTCTCACAAATTATTACAAACTTTAAAGTGTAAGTATGCATAAGAAGATCCAAATGTATAGATAAAATTTGATTTTAGTCCTTCTATATTTTTTGTGAAAGAAAAAATGCTCACATAAAGTTGGCAAGTTTAACATTGATAAGATAGGCCTTCTCGTCTCCCCTAATCCTAGGATGAATCTGCTTGCTTATCAGTGTTTCGAGTTCGACACCAGCCGACTGATTATAGCATTTGTATATGTAATCATCCAATGGAATTTACTCCAAAATGTTACATGTTATATTTGCGGCAATCCGGTTGACGCCGATTTATGCATTAATTTATCAATGACAGTAAAAGAATAAGGAAAAAAAAAATAACAGCGCACACGTTGAACGCCACTAGCTTACGCGTGGATGGCGCGTGCTGCTTGTCGAGCTGCATCCATGGTGAACGTTAGTCTATCATATGTCAAATAGTCCAAACGTTAATCGAATTAAACATACCTGCATTTCACGGGGGAAACAAATACTTCATAAACGCCATTATCGCTACCATACGCTATATGCTGACAAAAAATCGGAGCAACCAAGTACATGTCGGGTTTGAGCCGAATCAGTCCCTCCTTGTGAGAAATCCTCGACAAGCGTGATCCGCCGACAAAAGGGGATCATCGTGTACGCTGGAAACAAAGTGACGCAGGTTCCTGGACCAGTGACCAACGTGTCCGCCCACGCTAGGAGGACACCGGTCGTTCTAAAAATATACAATCCGGTCAGCGCATACGGTGCTACCGGTTTTAAATCTCGCTGCTACCGGCCAGGAACCGATTCAATGCTTTCCGTGAAAATAAAACGAGAGCCCCGCGGCCCGGCTCCTACAGAGAGATGTTACCCAGCCGCCTGAACTCGTGGATCGTTAATCACGGTTTAACGTTAATCACAGTCGGTGTACTGGCGTACAGAAAAACGTCGTCACTTAAACACGTTGACGATTTTTTTTCCCGTCATCTAACATAAATACCTCATAATCTAATTGCGAACGAACGATAAGATAAGCGCATGTACTTATATCGATTCAAGACCGCGGAACAGGTCATACATCCAAGTAGACTTCAAAGAATAACACGACAGAGCGATCGGTCTAATCGGTACCCCGATAGAATCTGCGTAAGTCAACAAACTCTCCATTCATCGTCGTGATCTGTTTAACGAGAATACGTTTAAAATTTAGGCCGCCGAATTGACCAGCAAGACATTCGACAAGGATAACGGAGTCAGAAGATCGAGCGAAACGAAACGTTAGTACCTCTGATACACCAAACGCCTATTACGTAATAATGTTTAAACTTGTTGGACTCTCATTTGTAACCGTTCTCATTTTCCATCGATCCAGCGCGGGAGGAAAGGAAATCAAAAGAAAGACAGAAACGAAAGTGGAGAAGTAACTCGGTAGCCCCGTTCCAGCATCACCAGCTAATTAAGACCCCAATAAAATCTAATCGGCTCACCGCTCGTAAATCACTGAACGGGCGCACCGTCGAACGGATCGCGACGTGGAAAAGTAGTTCGTGTCCGCGTTCCCGGATCAACGTTTCGTACCCGGTCAATTAATATCTTTCTACGGCCGCGCGGGTGAATTTGATTAACGGCGCGGCAAGTGCATCCGCCTAGGCTGTTGCGTGAAATTGCTGCCACCCGAATCTGACCGGCATTAAGCATCGATCTGTCGATATAGATGCGGTGCTCTCCATTGGGATGGGCCGAGTTTCTCCTCGTCGACTCCAGTTTCTATCTTCCTGCGGTAATGTCATCTCTCTGTAACGCCATCCCTGATACACGGAGGATTCACCTGGCCTTTAACTCGCTCTGTCTATCGTCCTCCCTCCCCCATCTGTCTCTCGCTCTCTCGTACACACGCACACATCTGATATCCAGTGACAATGTCTCTCGGCGCCGTTCCCGCCATTAATCTATTCTCCTCTTGTGCCTTGTCGTCAACCTGCCCCGCTGAATGCAGATAGCCCTCGATCGTTCGGCGATTCAAGTGACTCGCGCGATCGTATTGGAATCGGTGCATCGCACTCGAGATAATGCGCGTGTACGTTTATACTTGGCGTGTTCATTAGTTTCGTTGGACTCTTTGTCTCGCGAGCCCCGTATTTGCAAGTCGAATGGCGAAAGATGATTATTCGCGAGCTACCGCGAGTTCTCTGCCTTTAAACGCGTCGATGATGAATGGCTCGCATTGTTGGCGAAGCACGCGCCCGAGCGCATTTACCTTCATCCCTCGTGCCGTAAGCAAGGCGATAATTGGCGATGATTTTCGTTTCTCCTCTGCGTCGGCTCTCTCTGCTTCGCCGAGGATTGTCGATCGAACGAAGCGTGAATTGTGTTCGTCGACGCGATAGAAATAAACCGAGCGATTTCGCGGTACAATGAAAACGCGCGACTGATCGTGTAATATAGTTCGTTACATGGATCCTCGATCCCGCTCCATTTTTCTGCTTTATTTTCTCATCCCATTGTCCCGGGCCCGGAGTAATATGCCGATACTTATTTATGTGGTCGCATTGTGCGGCTAGTTGCCGGCGCGCTGGGCGCATCGTATGCATTGTGAATCAGCGCTCGCGGTAGGAGCATGTTGTATTCTTGTTTCTCTGCCTGTTTACCCATTCATTGGCCGCATAAAAAATTGTCACTTAGCCAACTATGTATTTCGATCCTATGAATAACTTTCGCGTCGACGCAAATTATGGTGAAATTAAGGGGCCGTCACCGGGCGCGCTTTGCTCGTGCTCCGAAATGGCCGGTTCGATTATTTTCGTGGGAAGGATCGGTCAATTATTCGCCACCAGGAAACACGAATGCAAAGTGATCAATTTATTGTACGACACGACCAAGTCGTCCAAGTCACTCCATTCGAAAATCACGATCGGTTCGCGACATTTCGGAGTCGGTAAACGGCCCCGTCCTAAAAATGTCGTATCGCCGTCGCTCCTTCAACTACCCCCGTGGAGTTGCCCACAGAAACTACGCAGTTACGCTCGGGTGTCGTTCCGTCGTGTCATACGCGCCTCCACGAGCAGCTCCGAAGTGCATACAGCCGTGCGACTCGTTTGTGTGGGTTCCCTCTCACTCTCTCCTGTCGAGATCTCATTGCTACATGCTACACGCTTCGCTATGCCCTCGCGAGCGTTTCGCGTCCGATGCACGAAAGGAAAATCTCTTATCCTTGAGAGAGTATCCTTTTTTTCTTTACTCCTGCGCGGGGAACACGCAGAGCCGGTAGCGAAAAGAGAAGGAAATACGGGACGGTAGGAAAACCTGCGGGCGACGAGCGGCTGACGCGAAACCGTCCACCTTCCGTGTCGATGGCCTGAATCGTTTCTTGGGGCGCGCGTCCGTCGTATGGGACGCCATACCACGCTCGATTTCGAGTTTTCATTTTCCCTCCATCTTTTTAGCCCACTTGACCCTAACCGGTAAATTCACAACGCCGTGGACCGCGATCGAGCATACGGCCTGTACACGTTTCCAAGGCTCACACAAACTCATCTCTACCAGTGGTTGTTTCCTTCCTCCCTTTCCTCGCGCACTAACCGTGCTCGGTTGCGCGCGCATCGCATCCCCTCCACGGGGGCGAGCGGCCGCGCGTACCCGCCAGAGTGGGGTAAGTCGGTTGCCGCCGCCAGGCAGAACGTGCGGGCCGAGTGGCTGAAACGAAAGCATAGAATCATTACCACGCCAGACCTCGAGGAGTATAGACGTGTTTCTCGTTACCTAAGCTCAGTCGAGAGTTCTCGTGTCACTTTACTTTCTCTCCTGCACGTCTGTTGTACACGCGTGTGATAGTCGCGAGACGCAACGTGTTATACGTCATACAGCAGCGTGTGCATACGTGCGAATCGAAAGAAAACGTACGGGCGGAAAATACGAGGGGCTAGGAAGGGAACAGTTCGTTTCCCTGATTTCTTCCCTCTCGCACGGTTAACGCGTCTGTGTCTTCGTGTTAGCGAAAAGAAAAAGAAAAAAAAAACGAAGCGAACCGACATTTTCGCTGGACAGACTCTCAAGTGCATCGTGTGTCGTGCTTTCGACCAGGGGAGGGGACATTGAACTCTGTGCTGTTGTCCCGCGGGACGTTTACGAACTGTCATCCGTGTTTCTCAGTGGAGACTGCCGAAGGACCGTGTCCATCCACCTCGCTCCCCGGCGATCTCAGTGAATCCCGGCTCGTCTGTTCGGACGGTGTTCGATCCTCGACTCGATTCGATAAACTTGCCCGTATTAAACACCTGATGGAAAGTGATCCATTCGAGGATCCGCCTTATAGACGCTGCAGGCGACGCGATTGAAAGACGGAAACACGCGTCGATTATAAATACGAAAAGAGATCAAATAGATCCGGCACACTGATCGCGCAATCAGCCGATCGTGCGTGACATCGTTCGATCGATTGTTGCTAGAGCCGCGCGTTCGTGATACCCGTTCGCTGATTACCGCGGTGCGTTGCACGCGGGCCACGTGCGTTTTCTCTGCAGACAATCGGTGGCGAAGATAGAGAGCCTTCGTAGCCGCCGCGGCGAGGTACATCGGAGCGTGCGCCGTTCAAGTCGAAAAGTCACGTGTGCCGCGACGAGAATACGTTTTGTGTTGAATCGGGAAGCCCGTGCGCGCGATCCTTGACCCGTTGAACCGTCGTCGTCGACGATTCCTTCCCCCGTGGACGTTCGCGAGAGAACCCTTCGTCGAAAACGTCGATTCCTGTGAGAGGCGGAAGAAAACGGAGCAGGAGAAAGAACCAAAAAAGAAAAAGAAATAAAACAGTGGTAGTGCTTCTTGATCCACGGACATTCGTTCGATTGCAGTATCGGTGATCCGCGAAAACAGAGCAGCGAGGCATTTCGACAGCAGAGAGACTTTGGTGCACCTGCTGCGATCGAGAAATGGCCATCGCATACGTTATGCCGTCCGACGAGGACTCGGACGCCCAGGACCAGCAACTGGAGCAACTGATGCTCGACCTGTACTCCATACTGCAACAGGTCCTTCGGAGCAGGTCCGCCCAGCATCCGTCGCGAAACCGTGAGTTCTTCGGCATTTTAAGATCTGTTCTCACCTACGTAGAAGTTTTCCTACGCACCCTTGCACGACTGTAAACGCTGCCCATTTTGTGACGAACGACGCGCCCGTCGCGGCCACCGCCTTCGAGGGGCCACGTTGACGAAACGGGACGTGCGAACACGGCCACGAATATGCATAACTTTATTCGTGGCCACGGGGTGTTCCGTCACGTGCCTCCGAGCCCGATTTATCTTCCCATTTTCGATCTGGCCTCTGGTTCCAACGTTCTCTAAAACCGGCTCTTCCCATGGTATCCTTTCGACTGCTTTTCAGGAAGAGGCATTAGACGACAAGGGTGACCGATTTAGGCGTTACTGCATGACTAACGACGAATCCGTCCGCGAGACGTTTTCGATCGTCTGCGAGTACTGGTGAATGTAACTGAGAAAAGATCTATATAAAAATTGTGAATGTAGTATGTTAGTAGTTTGAACAGTAGATGGCAAGTCAAAGTATTAGTTTTACGTAGATTAGTTTATTTTTTAATCGAGATGTCTTCAATGTCGATGTCACATTGACGAGATGCTGTGACAATATTGTGATTCCATTTACATTGTAACTATTTATTTATTTATCCATTTAACTTACCCGTCTATTTATCGATATATATATCTAATATTTATATCTGCTATCTCCCTTGCACACTCTGTAAACAAGAATCCAGAATTGTTAATTACAATAAACTGTGCGTTTAATGAAATCGATGATGCATGACACGTAATTAATTTCCACTTTTCACACGAGGGAGTTGCGGGCACGCTCGAGAGTAGGTCGACTCGACGGACACGTTGCGTATCGACTAGAAGTGCAACACGTGGTTGTCGCGCGCAACAACGCCGGACCACTTTCGCGTGGAACAACGCGACTCCGATTTCCCTTTCGGAGTTGAATATGCGTTTTGGATACGTGCTTTCCGTCGAATGTCTGTCACGAGGAAAGAAAGACACGAAGAAAGACAGAGAGAGACAGAGAAATCGCAAAGGACGGACAGTTAGGAATAAATCACGATCGCGTAGGTACGAAGCAATGACGAAACCGTCGCGAAATCCGCCAAGTTGAGACGCAGATTTCAGAAAAGATTACTTTGTATTCATATGCAAGGACTCGCGTCGCGCACTGGCATTCGAGAAGTCGCGAGAGCGAAGAGATCGATCGTTCCCGTCCCGGTCGTTGACACGCGTCGGCTGTTGAACGATTTTGTCGAAAAACCCCGGCACATTTGACGGCGGTCGTTGTCCCGTGAGTCAGCGTCGAAAAATTTTGGTCCATCGGTTGCAAGATATCGCGACACCTTCGCCCGTTATTTCGCGGCAACACGAAACGAGCGAACCGGGGACACGTAGGTTGCAGAATGTGCCCGTCACGATCCTTAGTTGCTCCTCTGCATGATTAATCCTTTCCTAATTTCTACACTCCGAGTGGTTCTCTGCGCTCTATCGCGGGTAATGGCTTTCATTCATTTTGCACGCACGTAACTAACAAATTGCTTTTACGTTGTACAACATTGTTTGACAAGCACAGAGCGTCAAGTGTTTCATTCGTAAATGGCAAGAACGGCCGAAGCTGATGACATATCGTCGGCCGTTACAATTAACACACGAAACTGGCATAAGAAGGTGTTGGGTTATCGAATTTCGTATCGAACAAACTAAAATCGTATGAATTCTGCGAACATAGTACGATGCGTCGAGCTGCGCACGCTCTTAATCCGTTGGCTTGCGATTTTCGACCGCATGTATCACAGTTCATTTCTGCTAAAAAAACAAAACCGAACAAAATTAGAAACCTTGAAAACTGATACCGAAACAATAATATATAAACCGCCTTGATCATTTTAACCCGAGTATTTATTTGAAAAAAACAAAATCTCCACTCGCAACAAAATTGCAACTCAGATTCTTTTCGCTCTCATAAATCCTCCACGAATTTCCCCATCTTCTTCGTCTTCCCCTTGCGGCACGATCGTCCATAACCATGACAAGAGCCACGGTAAATTCGCTGCAACGAAACGCGCGAAGGCCTCGCGCATAGAGAAAACGAGCGAAATGGTGCAGCGAGTAACGGAGGAACGAGCGAGAGGCGTAAATTGCGGTAACTTATATTCGGCGCATAATGAAACGCGGCTTTACGAGGGTGCAGCGAGCGAAAGGGGGCGAGTATAACAGATGTAGCGTGGGTGTAGAGAGTCGAGAGTATGGCAGACGATGTCCGGCCATGACCCTGCACCGCTGCTCCTCCTTTACGGCGAAAGAGACGGCACGGTCGGTCGGATCGACAGGAGAGTAGGAGGAGAACGAAAGAGGAGAAAAAGTGAGAGAGAGAGAGAGAGAGAAGAGAAGAGCGATGGTCAGGCACACCGGAGTAAAATGCGCCATAAAACCCGATGCAACGGCTCGTTCCCCGAATCTCGGATGTCGATCGTCCAGAAGAGATTGCAGTATCGAACCCGAACCGTGCCAGCGACGATTGCTCGCTTCGCGCAACGATACGACGATATCTCGTGTGCTTGAAATGCACCGTTGATGGCCGAACTTGAAGAGGCACCGAAATTTTCTTCCTCCTTGATAGCCGATGAAATGGATTCGGCGATGAGTTTACGGAGTAATCGGTCATTGCACCGGTATAGTCTGGATGGGTGTTCAAGGTCGCTTTTGTGGTATTCAAATCTTTATCCGTAGAAACGTAGCGTTCGAATGGTTTATTATCCTGTAGTATCTATTAACAAGTGCAGCTAGCTTTCTATATAAATTTCTCGATCGCACGTTCATCACCCCACCAAGGGGTTGACACGAGCGCGACCACGTTCCCACTCGAGAAAGTGGCCTTGAGCGAGCAATTAATTGGAGACAGGCGTCAGTTCTGAATAAATCGTTGGGGTAGCCAGTGTGCCCAGCCGGAGCAACGATAATTTCGTATTACAGGCGGCTATAAAACACTGCTGATCAAAGGTCAGTGCACCCGTGTCGCGCGATTAAGCCGGGTGGAAACGTCGTCGGATAGCATTCTGAATCCATTTTGCCGCAGTTTCACGGCAATACGTCGCTAACGATCTCGCCTTTGATCTCGCCGTCCAGCGCGTGGAAGTGTCCCGAAAGAAACCGCAAATTGCATCCGGCCGTCGCACCGCGTCACTTTTGTTTCGGAGTGACGCAACTCTTCCTCGAAATGTGTTTTACCCGCGACGGCACGCACAAGTACACACCCGTGCCCGTTTAACAATCACCGTAGTATTAATCGTGGTGCTTCTCGTTTTTTCCTCTCCTCCGCCGATCTGTCGAACAAGATGACCCGACCAAGTAGTTCTCGCTGGTGAATCGAACGAGAATCCTGATTACGAGGCCGAATTATGCCCCGGTTCATTATTTTCCAAACGAAAATAGGCGTCGGGTACCGCGTGCGCGAGGGTCAATAACCATAGTTCGCCAACGTGGTGTCGAGAGAGGATGCAGAATCTGGCGAGCGCGCCGTTGCATCGAGTCGGGGGTGGTTATTTATAGAAACAGCTGCGGCCAGCCCCGTTCGAATCTTCTCCCGTGACATTTGCAGAAAACTTCCCCCTCGTCATCGTTGCTCGCGTAAACGCGACCGCGGTAATAACGATTACGCGTGTTACTCGATAACGCGTGCCCCCTTTTTTTCCCTCCCCATTTTCTGCTTCGCCCCGTGGTTCCGTCCGTCTCCTCGACGCAACGTTTCGACGGATGGCAGACCCTTCCGCGCGGCGCTCCGTTTCCCACGACAGAGAAACCGATAGTAGAGAATCGAACTGTGTCTTCGCGATCGCTCTAATCGGAGGCGTTTAATTTCTCGGTAAGAGAAAGATCGAGTGTCAGCCGTAAAACGATAGGCCCCCGACACTGAACTTCGTATTATGTTACCTTGCCGTAAAGCCTCGCCTCGTACTCGCGCAACTGAATTTCGGAGTAAACCTCGCAATCGTGCCGGGATAAAAAGGTTTCCCTCGTTTCCGCACGAATTCAAATGAATTCCCTTTACATATTCTTTGATACGCAATAAAACGATCGCAATGGGGCAAGCGGAAGCACTGTTTGTTAATTTCACATCTGTTTTGGAATTCATTTCCGAGCAAACATCGCCCGTTAAATTTCGGAGTCCGGTCGCAGAGCCGGCGAATCGTTTCATGGTGAATTCGCCTCATCACGGTTTTCCCAGCGGATGTTGGGAAGACGATCGATCCGGAACACGGAGAACGAGAGCGCCGACCGTAGTCTATAGACCTGATGAAATATTGAAAGGTATTCGTCATTGGCGATTGTCCGGTACTCGATGGCCGTCTTCTTCCATTCATCCACGGTACCAGGCATTATTGGCGGAGCCCTTAAAATATTCATCGTACCACTACCTTCCATTTCCCATCTTTCCTCGCCCCTCCTCTCAACTGTCTCGCTGGCGGTTCGTTATCGTCACCGATGGAGTAGCGCTTTATCTTCACGCCAGGAGAACAATGCCGTATCTTTCTTATCTAGCCGCCAGGACCAGGCTTATCGAATCTTCTCGTACACCTCTGCGACCCTTTCTTCTCCGATAGATGCCAAACGTTGGCCAGATTGATGTAGACAGCAGCGGCAAACGGGGGGTAACTTTAGGTGAATCAGATCAGCGGCCGTCTAAGTATAGTCGGTTCTCGTTCCTAGAAATATATTTATCGAGACGTGGATGAAACTTTCAACGCCAAACAAGTTCATTTACTGAGACAACATCAAGTAGGCGAAATACTAATTTCGCCGATTTCATCGAAATTCGAAATATCGCGGGATCGCGACGGATATCGATGGAAGTTAAGAAAGATGGATCTTAATGATCCCAAAAAGCTATGCTCCAAAATCGTGCGAATTGCTTTCGACTCAACGAAGCGGTTGCTCGCGATTCCGGCCAATTAACGTTTCCTCGCCAGGTCGATTCTTGTCCGCGGCGACGCGTCGTTTTTAATTAAAACTTTAATTGCACCGACGCGGTGGCCGCGTGCTTCTCACGGATTTCGGCAACCCGCTCGTGCCCCGGCCCTGCGGATCATTAATATTCATCGAGGCGAAGTACGCCGAGCGTACTCGTGCTTCCCGGTGTTACACATTTTTACGCTCCCCTGAGCGTATTCTTCGTAGGCGGCTCAAGCACGCGTCCCCAGCCGTACATGAAATTCGGCCGATTTTATCTGGCCGGCTACCCCTTTTCCTTCGATTACCTTCGGCCCTCGCTGCTTGGCTACGTTATCGTGGCTCGTAATCGAGACTTTATCGAGCGTGAAGATCGAGAGCACCGCTACTCCTCACGGGATGCTCGAGAGTGCAACGCGATCGCGATAGTTTTCTAAACAGGGCAGGCTCAAATTTACCCTCTATCCGTAGAGAATTTTCGCCGCGTCTCGCAGACAACGCCGAGGCGTCGTCGAAACGAACGATCGTTCCCCAAAAGTGAATATCGACTCGAACGTTCGCGGCATGAATATTAATGCGGGGATATTAAAATGTTAATAACGATACTGTTTACATCTCCGCGTCGAGACCGAGAGGACAGAAAAACACGAACACGCCGCAAGTATACGTGTTGCGCGCAGGCAGGCGAAGCTTGCAAAACCAGTTCTTTGTTCATCCGGCCGGACGGTGCGGCCGGTCGTCGGGAAATTTATCAATAATATTCCCAGCATCGAAGGAGAAACGGTGTTAATAAAATATACTTGAAAATGGCGCGTCGAACGTGTGTAGCATAGGGCGATTCTAAAAATACAGTTCAACAGTGGAGCACACTCTCCCCCGTGAAATTTTCGCCAGGCGCAAAGTCCATTCTGCCGCACATGTGTTTCAAAGTCGTTCAGTCTCGTTGCTTGTTCGCGGAATCCTCGCGTTCCGCCAAGTTCGACGGAATCGATTTTCGTTTGGAGCAGCGTCCTCGGCGAGCTTCTGTCCGATTATTAGCTCCGATATAACGGAAACGGAAAAGCAAGAGAGAAAGGGGGAGAGGGAGAGGGAGAGGGTGAGGATCGCGGCTCTCGTAATTATAATCGTGGAATAACGGTGGCAAGACGTGACCGACTTGCGGTTGCTTGTAAAATATAACGAGCCGGCCTGTCAGCTAAAGATGTAATGGGCGATGCGCAGCTTGGCTGGCGATTACGAGGCTAGAGGAAGCCGTGTATCGCCCTGTCGCTGGTTGATAGAAATGGAGCCGTCGAATCTGTCATCTCGAACTGGATGTCGGGGCAGCGAAACGCCGTGACATATATAAGTTTCGATATACTCTTTCCATATAATTAGACGCAAAGTCTTCCTATTGAACTAATCAATTCGTATCCGCGGAGGAATTAGAAGTCTCTGTTGTTTTATAAGTATCTATTTGTACAGTATACAGTGGATTTAACGGACGCAGTTGCTTTTTAGGCTTCGCAAACTCGTCGATTATTATCGATCCCATTCTAATTGAATAACATTATTCCAATACCGCTGCCCCTGCAGAACTTTCTATTCTCATCAGAAAACATTTCCCATACCAGCAAACAGACATTGCAGTCGTTCGATTTCGATTAATTCCGCCGGCAACGGAATCGCGAGTCACGTAGTCAATAAGAGCGTAATCAATCGGTCGAGCGAGCTTCGGAACCTTTCGTCCATACTTCTGCACCACCGCAGAATCCGATTAAACGGTGCTGGCGAACCGGTGGACAGTATTTATTGGGTAATCAGATAGTCGTAGGAAATCGATGGCCGGCTGGGACGTGGCGCAAGCCTTGTTCCTTCTTTTTTCGTTTCCCATTTTGTCCATTGCCTGCGTCGCGATAACGGATCAGCGATCGGCATAACTTCTGCGATCCTTAGACGAGAATTTTATCTTTCTCTACCGCGAAATGAATTACTTGAGACGACGGGGTATCGTTGGATTCCGCGCGACAAAAATGGAGCACGAATCGATTGTTCTTTACGCGTTCTAATAGAGGGAGACGTTTATATCCGAGTCAGAGGTTTTACGAGATTTCCGCGAAGCCATCGAGTGTACCTGATTCCCGTGGCCGTTCGAAATAAGACCGCATAATCCATTGCTTTCCTGCAGAACGTTTCGGATCGGTACGAACGTACGAATCCAGCGCCAAGCTACGGTTTGTTTGGTCGAATGCCTATCCACATCTTGGAGAAATCATTGTGTATTTACGACTTCGTTGCTCTCGAACAAGTCCGGCCAATATACAATACGAGGTTACGCACGCATAAATTGAATCGTTAGATTTTTCTGCGCGCTGAGTCATTTCTTGCCCCGAGTTCGTTGCACAAAAGTAGCCAGCAACCAGCGACAGAAAGAGAGCCGCGGCAATATTTGCCATATTTCTGTTATTTCACTCGAAGACTCAATTACCCTGCGCGAGAGCGTAAGCAAAAGTCCCGACAGGTACGCATATAAGCAATGATTATCCAGCACCGCACAGTAATGACTTTGCGCACCATAAAAAACAATTTACCCCTTCTCCTTCCCCGACTTCAAGTCCACTTCCAAATCGCGTAAAGCGTAATTCGTAGCCGCCACTACGTGGGGGATCTGACGAAACAAGCAATCGGTCTTTCAAACGACGCAGTTCGACTGTTCCGTCCCATTGTTCCGGAAAAGTGGCAAAAACGTTGCACGATAAAAAAACCCGCTGCACTCCCGATGCAGTTGCGCTCTCGCCCGCGCGATTTTGCTCGCTCGCTCGCCCGTATACGCGGCGACACCGCGAGCGGCCGCGAGCGTTTCCGCGTACACGTGCAAGCATTCCGCTCGAATGTGTGGGTAGCGGCCTTGACAGGGGTTCTTTGTGCAGTTGAGCGTTCACTGCAGCTCACGTACGATATGTTGCACACGCACGCTCGCAACCCACGCACACAGAGGCGGGCCGAGATCGCGCGAGCACCGATAGGGTTGACGTCGCACGTATGCATGCACGTACGTACGTCCACTGTAACAAGTTGCGTTGCACTTACCCGTACAAAGGGCGATCCATGTGACTCACGTGCTCGCGTATGCCACCAGCTCTCGATCTGTCTCCACTCTTCGCCCTTCTTCGCATCTCTCTTTCCGCCTCCTTTGACATAACGCTTCTACATGATGTGCATTGTCTCCCGCGTGTTCCTGTCGTTCGTTGCACACTCGAAATTTCCCCCGTGTACCGCCGTTCCTTTTCATTTCTTTTGCTTCACTCTTGTTCCCGTTTTTGCTTCCTAGGTGTTTCGTCGCGCCTTTCTTCTCCTTCTCGCGCATTACCCGCGCCGCTCCATCTCGCTCCGAAACTTTCTTCCCGTCGCGCATTCCTCGCGGCGTCTCGCGAACCGCGTTTTTTGTCCAAACGCTTTTTTCTCCCTCTTTGTCCTTATCCTTCTTCGCCGGCTCGCGGTTTCCCTCCGCGTTCCGCGACCTTCTCGTTCTTTATATACTCGTTGCACGCCCGCCCATGTATATACACGCCGCTTCATTTCTCCGTCGACTCCCTGCCCCTATCCTCGTCTAGCTCCTCTCGGATGCACGCGGAGCCTAAGTGCACGCGCGAGACCGCGAACGCTCGGTGCGTGCGGGTGTTGGCCACGTGCGCGCTGCACTTTTTGCCCGTCAAGCTTTTATGGGACGCGCGAGCCGTCCCGTTGTCGTTCCCTTTCCGGTTTGCCGAGTTCTCCCGATCGCGTATCGGGAGACAATCAAGCCCGGGGTCGGGTACCCCGTGGGACCTTCGTCGTCGCACCGACAGGCCTGAATCTGCGGCCGAGGAATTCAATGAATTTCGATCTCGACGACGAGGAAAGTCGATTCGTTCTGCTCGCTTGGACATACAAAACAAGTCCGCCCGTGAGCCGTGGCGTAAATCAAAATTGGGCTGCCCATTTATCACGGCCGCGGCGCTCGTAAATCGCGTGGCGGCGGTGCCCGCGCTAATAAGCGGCCTCTCGGCTTCGATAATTACCGTGGATCGTTGTATAAACATTGGTTTCGGGAACGGCTGGTTCTCACGTCGGCCTGTGTCGGCCACGCGTAGTGACATTTCGCGCGGAAAATCGCACAGGTAGAAAGCGGCGAGGCTGCCGGATAGGTTCGGATAAAGTCGAGGCTGTTTCGCAAGCCGGTGAAAAGTCCGCCGAGCCGCGCGGAGATTTCGCGTGCGGGCCGGCGATGTGTGGCCGATGCGCGCCCGCGCGCGTTAATGTTGCACAAGCGTAGGAGAGCCTTCGGGAGAGTGTGGCCTGGTCGCGGCAGCTCGCGCGAGCGCGGACGTTTACTCGAAATGTCAAGGATGCAACTGCGAGCGCAGGACTGCGCACGCGCCCGCGCTAGTGGTCCCAGAGACAATGGCGGCCCCTCCGGGCACGGTGGAATTGTTATTTTGTCACGCATGCTTTCGATTTACGTGCACGCCGCGTGCGTCGCGTGAAAAAGCCGCGCTTTCAGATGTTCTGACAGCACGGAGGCGCGTTCAGGTGTTGTCCGTTCGCGCGATGATGCGTTAACCGTGTGCGCGTCCCCGATAGTGTCGTTTGTCGACGAGGGACGGCGATTCTTGAAACGACGCGTCGCTGTTGCGATTATGAAAGCTGCGATCGACGAACGGGGTTCGTCTGTTGGAGCGCCTATTTTTTCTTTCTCCTGTTTTTCGTGACATCGAAATGCCACCGTTTACCTCGGTTAATTCGTTTTATTGCACTGCACAGGATTCGTTTCGGTTTACTTTGGAAACGAGGGCGATTGCCAATAATTGGTAGCATCGATGATCCAGTCGACCCTTTATTGTCGCCGGGCATTAATTTGGGAAATCCGGGCCCAGTGGAAATCTGTCGACGAGACCTCCGTGATTGAAACGCATACGCGGTTAAGGCGGCTAACGTTCTTAATCCGCGGCGGCGGAGGTGCGGAAACAAATAACGGAACTGGCGGATGAGTCAGTGATATAGGCGCGATTATTCATACGTCCGTGTGATACGATGCGGTTCAAGCGTCTCCGTGATTTTCTACTGCGAAGTATCCAACTTTTCTCGAACCAACGTCGCTGCTTGAAACGCGCGAGAGAGAGATAATGTTTGCCCGCGCCGAAAATTCCGAAACCAGTTATGCTCCGTTTTACGAGTAACATTTCGCGGTTCGTAAAACGCCGCGCTGCCTGCTGAAGTCGTGCAGGCAACAAACAGTTGGATCCCCGCGACGAATCCCCGTTCCACCGAGAGGCTTCTTCGTTAATACTAATTACAGCCGGCCCTGACCTCTCCAGTGTCCCGCTCGATAATTATCGAGAGCGTCGTAAAAACGAGAAGCGGCCGGCTGTCGAATGCATTTCTGTTTACCGGTTCTCCCGCTTGATATTGCGCATCTTTTATCTGCCGTTGACGCGAGCGACGCAAGATGCGTGGTCACTTATCAACGGAAAAACGTTTCTTCGAAGCGCACTGGCGACGATAAAACCATCTAACCGCGTGGAGTTGTTCGATGGGTAGACATGCTGTCTGCCGTCGCTGAACGATATCGCGAGTTTCCTGTCGGCCGGTTATCGAACGAGCCTCGAACACTCCGAACGTCTTTCACTTTTACATTATTTAATCCTCCATAATCGCGCGTACATCTTTCAAAGCCGCGTACTCAGGTATTTGCAATTTCCATCGCCCGACGCGAGTCTTATTTCACTCTCCTGACACGATCTTTCGATTGAATAATCTGCAGTCGCCCGTCTGTCTTAATTAAAAAGTTTACCGCGCTTAACGCGATCCAAGAGTTGCCCGGATTTACATTCGTCGTGCATCATTCATAATTGAGAGAATCATTATTAACTTATAAGCCGCAAAAAGAATGATTGCCCGTGTAAAGCATTTCTGGTACAGGCGGCTAATTTCTGCTGCGTTATCTATTAAATGCAATCGCTCAGCGATTACGTTGATTGTATCCCCCATTGTGCGTCTACCTACGTTTCGTGCACACACAGGTACGTACGTACGTACGTGATCATGCGACGACGTGTCGAAATCGCGGAACGAAGGCTATCGGATCGAGCGTTGTAAATTTTCAGACAATCATTAGCCAGCAATGTCGCTGGTTGCCATTACAGGACAGCCCGGTGGTCGCAGCGACCGTAGTCTAACTCGCGTGGCATTAAACCTTATATGCAAGAACCGACCATCGTCAGCGTGTGCGTAGATCGTAGCATTTCCATTGTGTGACGAAACCTTGCCTCTACGCCGCGATTAATTATCGATGGCAAATCCAGATACGTTGAATACGAATCGGCCGGCCCGCGTATTTCGTCGATTACGGGTATCGGCTCGGCCATCTGTTTTCAGTAGACAGTCGGAAAGATCGGTGGGGTCGATCGAAACCGCGATGATGAATCGCCGAGGCGGTACTTTATCGTACGATCGTGGAAAGTTTGAACTTTCCGAGCTCGAACGTAAGACGGCTTCGCCTGGCGGAGAGCTATCAGGGTGATTTTCGCGGGAGATTCATGGGAGGATGATATTTGACGCGGGGATTGATAAATCATGATCGAGCGTGATTAGATAATCCGAACGACAACTCGCGATTTAAGTTTTCATCGGTCGCGTTCGATATTGTGGACGTAATTTTATAGATCTTGCGATAAGACTTGGCCGTCGTTTATTCTGCTGCTGTATTCTATTGAAATTTAGGGTTATCAAGAATCAGAGTAACGAGTCTTATCAATGCTCTGAATATATAATTCCAAGGACGTCGAACTAAAACATTTCTGGATACGAAAATTTGCGCTTCAACGCGCAATGAAAAATAACGAATATATGGAGGGTTCAGAAGCCAATCAGTGCGAATAATGTTTTTACAAATTACTTGGAAGAAAATGACAACGTTAGTACCGTCATCTGTTGCTTACCAGTTGATTTATCAACTGAACGTTTTAAGACTAAAGAGGGTTTTGCGCTACGAATGGCTTCTGAGCCCCCCACATTATCCCACTGCCATTAATTTCCCTCAAAAAATCCCAATGGAAATAACAATTCTCGAACCACCAGGCTCAAACGAGCTTTCTTTACTTTGCAGATCGGTTGCCGCGACGAGTAGGCGATGATCGACACCCGGTGGTCCTGGTCGACTCCGATTTGTCCCGATTGCCACTGCCCGATCTGGTGTTGTCCGCCGTGGAGCAACTTCCACCAGCGGCACCGCTGGTGACCGCATCCGCTCCCAGCAGCCCGACCAGAGACGCGGCGTTTCAGTTTCCGGAGTGCAGCAACGAGGAGGGTACCCTGGCACCTGTGCCAAGCCCAAGGCCACGGCCACGAAGACGCAGACTGGCCTCTGAGAGCGGCGGTTCCGCGGTCATGAAGAAGCAACCCATCGTGGAACCCATCGCGGAACCCATCGCGGAGCTCACCTGCAAGAGCTGCCGTGGCAATTTTGGACAAGTGCTCAACGAGAATCAGTGGGCGAGCGTGGGGGCCAACCTCAGGAACATCGCTGACGACTTCCACGCGTCCAAGACCAAGGTCAGTGAATATATTATTAGATCGAGACGGTAGGGGTTGTTGGGATTATTATTATTATAGCTCTCGACGGGGGCTGATGTTGGGTGAATTTAAGGGCGAAGTTGACAAGGGCGACGGAGGTCGAAGAGTTTAGTTTTAATGGGAGTTAATGTTCTCGAGTGGAAGAATTGTCGGAGGGTCTGATTTGATTTGCGTCGCTATTGTTGTGACGTATCTATTTATTTTTAATAGTAACAGCTCGAATATTTTTGCCGCGCAATTATGGTACTCCAAAATGAGGAGTCTAATTGTAAGGGAAAAAGTGGGTAGCAGCACGTGAACAGGAAGCATCGGGATGAAACGGTTATTGTATTCACAGTTCCAAATAATAAAACCCCCAGCTTGCTCTTTTGTTTTCAACTTTCCATAGTTGAATGCCCTGGCTTATCGTTACAACGAGAGTAATGCCAGGCATTTACGACGCGGGGAGTACAGGTGCGAGATACGCAGCGTAAAAAATAATTGCGTTGCGCGTTGCCTGTCACTATTCCGTCCACCCCCGCGCGATGCTTTTTTACTCGTCGTAAAGCCACCCTTGTACCGCGGCCGTTATAAAAACGTCAGAATACGCAGATGCCAGAACGGGCCCCGTAAAATAGAATTCGTTCCCCTCGCATTTTTACGTGTTCCATTTCTAAATTAATTTTACCCTATCCCTCGCCGTGCGCCCGTACAGTGACTTATGTATATTTGGACACCACAGCGCAATAAACGCAGCCGTAAGACCGAGTGCTAGAAGCGAACAAAATTTGGGTCTTTCACGGTCCAAAGAGGAATCGAAGAAAAATATTATAAACAAATTTCGCCTCCGAAATCGTTGTCACTAATATCTAAAGCAATCGGGATCTCGCAATATTGGGCACCGTTGCTCCATTAATTTCCTGCCGACGCTATCTTTCAATATCCCCCAGTATATCTCGCCAGTTATTCCTTTCGTATATAATTCAATGATATTTACACGCCGGTCAGGCAAGTAACGGCAATTCCCGAAAATCGATCAGCAGCCAGCAGAAGAATATCCACGATTTAATGGTCGAATGATTCAGTATCTCTCGTTTCGCCGACGCGTTCCCGTTTTCCCTCTCCCGGTCGGAAGAAAGGAGAGAAATTGGCGGCTGGAGTGGGTCAGTTCGGGGCCATAAACGCGAATTTAGTTATATCGGTGGCACCGACGGTGTCCCACGGGCGTAATAAATATCTGCTCGCCACCGTTAAGACGTCTAGTATTGCTCCCGGCGTGTATGACCCCGCTCGCAGACCGCCACTTCATCAACGTTTTGCTCGCACGATCTGCGCTCCTCCTGTTTCCCCTGTCGTCTCTTTCGATCAAATATGTATCGACTGGCGAGGGACGATGCTCCACTGATTTTACGAGCCATCCGTGGATGGTTGCCGCGCCCGGAGGTGAGAAAAAGTTCCACGGTTTCTTCCCTCGTAAACGAATCACGAATATCGTCCATGATCGACGCAATCCTAGAAAAATCGTTCTATTTGCAAACGAGTATCCTTTTTCATCAATTCCGTCGCGAAAAATGTGCCAATTCCCTCGGCGATCCGGGAGACGCAACGTGGACAATAATGAACGAACGTAAGAAACGGATCTAATGCCCCGCCAGTAATCATCGCGCGAGAGAATTGTTTCGCCGGGAACGATTATTACGGTCCGTCGTTCTTTTCAATCACGCGCACGTCGACGGGAGTAGAGATTCCGTAGGAAAGGAGCCCTTTCACGGTTTTACGAGATTCCCCGTGGCCGAACGGAAGAAAGAAACCGTGGCAACGGGGGCGGGGCAGGAACGGCGAACGGACTAAGAACGTCGGGAAGACGGAGTAAAAGATGAACGAGTCGGAAGGGCGTTCCAGCTTTATCCCCGTCCCGACTTTATTCGCTTTAAAGGGCCGTGATACACAATCCCGGAGCGTCTAATTATTGCTGGTTAAGTGGCGGTAATTGAAGGGGGGGAACGGATCCGTGAAATTGAAGAAATCTCCTCGCCACGTCCGGAGATCGGATACCGATCGGCTCCGTAACTCGAGGACCTGGCCTCCTTGATAATACGAATCGTGGCAAATTCCCCGCCAAGGGAATTGTCTCTACGGAGTTATCGACGCGCTGTTTACGCTCGCCCCCCTGGGGGAATCGAAGTGTCAGATTAATCTGCCGATGGCCGACAGAGGAGACGCGTTGTACTATCGAATTCTCTGCGCGACGGTGGATTTGTCTCTTTGGGTTCTTTCCTCGGTTTGTTCGCTCGGGCAGTTGGGGTAATATTTGCCGAGACGATGGCAAAACTTTTTGCTGTCCTGTACGAAGCTTGTGCGAGGGGGAGCAGATTTTATTCCATGTTCCTTATTTGTGTATTGATTACTCCTCGAAATTGTTCAAACAATTTCTAGTCTGAAATGTTTTCATCGCAATTGTTGTCTCTGGCTTGGTAGTACCCTTTCGGATGTCTCTCTGCGCTGATTTTAACGGGGATTATAGCACTCGTCGAGGCCTGCCGCGAGTTTCTTGGCGCAGAAGGAAACTGAGTCGATTGGAGAACGCGCGGCCGAGTGTAAGTTACGGGTACGGTTCCCGCTCTTTCCCCATTCGTCATGGGAAGCCACTGCTTTACATATGCATGGAGAGTAAACGAGCATGTAACGGCTAAGTGGTCACATCCCCTTACGTGAAAGTTAAGTGAGCATGGCAGCACGAGCCATGACCACGGGCCGAGGAAATTATCTTCAATTATCTCGTGCAATCGTGGGCCCCCTTTGCACTTTCTTTCTTGCCCGCGATCTTCATCGACCTTCTCTCTACACGCCCCGCGAATCTGCCCATAATTTAACGACCCAGGAGACTGTAACTGTATTCTGCATTTTATTCTGCCCATAAAATGATAAAAAGACGTATTCGAAATTCCCATCCAAAGATATCAGTCCGCGTTCCAAGAAATGTTCCCGGCCAGTCGTTCGCGGTAATGCCAAAGAAATTGCATCACGGACAGCATAAAATATTCCCCAGCAGCTCGTTGCCTGCATTTCCACGAACGAGTCGCGGCTAATGAAACATTGCGTCGACGTTCATCAGTTATTCAGGCGATCAGCCGACGCGTAAATTGATACATTAGGTACTCGCTAGCGTAACGGATCTCTCGTCCGATTCAGCAAGAACAGTTCCCCTGGCCTTTTTGCCGGCCGCGGTTCGCAAGAAAATCGATGGCCCCTCCTGGAACACGCGATCCGCCGGTTCGTCTGACAATTTACGTCTTATTCCACTGCCCCTCTCATGGTGTGCCCGCAAAGATCCAAGCGGAGCGTGCATTTTATCGTCCACGGTGCGTTGCACACTTGCTACCTAGGATACCTAGCTCAGACCGCAAATCTCCGTTTTCCATTGACTTTTTCTTACGCGGCTCGGCGAAACGTCGACCCGATCGGTCGTTTCCACGGTAAGCCGCGCAATTATGTTGCACAATAGTGTGTCTTGGCCTCCGGTAGTCGCCGGAGCTGGTGTCTGCCTGTCACGCAGGCATTCAGAGATTATCGTTCGTTTTCCGTGGCAACGCGGCGGATATTCGAGCGTAGCGTAAATCATTGGGAACTTTGTCAAACGACTGCTGTCAATTTTTTAAAGTCTTCTAGTATTGATCGGTGGAATTTAGTATGTAGCATACGATATTTTATTTGATACAATTTCTTTGCAACCGGTTTAGATAATACTTCGCTGTCGAAAGTGTTTGCCGAGTATATCCCCCGACGAAACACCTGTCCGCGAAAGGGTTAATTGAATGTACGCGCATCGCACACGTCCAGAGCCAAACGTGACGCTTCCCCGTGTTACGTTCAAGACGAGCAACCGTGCCACACCTTACCTAGAAGTATTTCCTCTCTTCTGAATCGCCCCCCGGATACTTTAATTAAACTTACGAGACTCTAATCCCGGCATTAATCAGGCGCGTTGCAACCCGTTCCCGAATGCTTGAACGGAAAAGCTGCGAAAGAGGCGGGTCGCGGCAACGATACTCCGCCGGTTGCGCAACCAGCTGCCACGAACAATTAAAATTTACCGTCCCGGCAACGATAAACTCCGACAACGTAATCCCGGCGACCGGGTCGCGCATAAATTTCGCGTTTAACCGCTGAACGAAGCGCGAGCGAAACCGCGCGTTGCTCAAGCCGGGGCGTTCTCTTCCGGGCCCGAAGCAATAAAACCAGCCCGCCACCTTTTCATACACGACTCTATACACATGTGTACACCGTTCAGAGAGAAAGTTCGGTATCGCAGGTGGCACGACGATAACAGCCGAGGCGCGTGAAACGTTCACGCTTCCTCCGGACGATTCTAGATAGGAGGCGAGCCGACCAACAGCGATGCGATAGAAATCGAGACGGCTGAAGGAGGAGGTGATGGGAAGGCGTTTCGGCGAGTTAGAAGCGCGTAGAAACAAGGAGGAGCTCCGTGGAGAGTGGAAAGGGACGGGACAGTATTAATTGACGAGGTGGACTCCCACGAGAAGAGTCCATAGGCCATAATTCTTTCTTAATGTGACGCTCTCCTTTGCTCCTCTTGCTTGCACCCTAGCACGTCTCGAGTAATCTCCTCTCACCCGCCGCACTAGGTCCCAGTGTTTTCTTCTAGTCTATCTGCACGCACACAAATATATGTGTTATATAGTATATGTAGGGTGGATGGGAGACAGTATTGGTAGGGTGGATCGAAGCAGACGATGACCAGATATTATGGCCACCCCATAAAAGCCTCTGCTCTCGGAGATTGAGCTCTCCCCGTTTCTCGCCGTTTATTATTGCACGTCCGGCCACCACGAGTGGATTAAGGCGAAACGAGGATCGGAAGTCGCGCACGAACTCTGTGGTCCGAGGGTGTGATCGGGGAAACAATGGACGAACAAAGGGGAGACGAAGAGGAAAGCTTTCTTCTCCCTCGATGTGGGAAAGATACGCTGGACAAACGGACAGCAGGAAACGGAGAAGCTCTATGTGCCCGGGGGAAATATTACCGGGGTTCTTATCAACTTGGAAAGTAGATTGATACGGATCTTTGAACCCAGATGATTAGTGTCTTAACGAACGAAAATTTTCTTTGGAGAAATGAATTCAGCTGAGAACGGAAGAGACGATTGAATCGCTGCAACGCTAACCTTCGGTCGAGCTGATTTCACCCTTAATGACTAAGTGGATAATGAATCGTTCGTGGAAGTTATAACGAAGACCTTTTGTGTTTTCGATGGGGGTGGGTAACGACGGGGCGAGGGGAGAGAGTTCGATTCTTCTGGGAGGAAAGTTTCGCCGGGCCAATAGCTTCTCAGTGGAAAATCTTCAAAGTGGAAATTAATTGACAATTAACCGGCATTAATGCTGCCTGCTTCGCGATTCGTGTTACGCGCAAGTGGCACAGCTTTCTCGGGGGTGGCTCGTGGACTTTAATCGTTGCGTCGTGTTCCCCCCGACCGCCTCCTCTTCCCGTGTAAATTCGGAGGGATCAGGGTGGACTCGATAAAAAGAGCGCGGTGCTTTTTCTACGCCCGAGGCTTAGCCGCAAGGAGTGTCGAATCGACGGTAATTCCGTCCAATTAGGACACTCCCAATTAGAGCTGCCTTAGCCTTATTCCATTCTTTCCCCGTCCCTCGGCGTTTCTCTGTGATTCTTGCTTCGAGAAAGGCTCGCGACAGCTCGTCGAGAATCTAGTACCATTTTCCAGATTTCGCATCGAAGCGATTTTGGTGCTTAGTCTCGTATAATTGTATCTTCTTTCCACCCATTCGGTTTTCTACGTTCTCACATCTAGATACTTTACCGTGTTAATTGCTTTACCTTAAGAATAATAAATCTTTGGTCAAGTTTGGAGATGCGTTCCTTACTTGGCCTCATTTACCTTTTATTTTATCTCAATTTAATTTAATTCTCATCTTAAGCTATTTGATTTAATTTTTATTTCAACTTATTTAATCGAGCCGTTATTTAAAGTTATTTATTTAAACACTTATTTCAACTTATTTAACCTAATTTGTATTTCAATCAATTTAATTGAATTTTTATTTCAACTTGCCTAATTTAGTTCAATTTAATTCTACCGTGCCTCCTTTTATTTTTTCTGTTAGATATGTCCTCCGAAATGCAATAAAAAACTTCGCCCAGCCCCGTATGAAATTATTCTAACAAATCGACCGTCTCCGTTACGTGTTTCAGGCCGCCGAGATCGAAAAGTCCCGATTGCCCGCGATGAACTCGGGCTTCTCGAACTCCAGCAACACCAGCGGCTCAACAGACAGCATCCTGTCGTTACTGATCCCGGCACCGCTTCGCGAAACTCTATGGACGACGGTGGCTTTGTACCTCGGATGGAGGCTGGTCTCCCGCCTCCGATAGACGCGACGGCAACGTCGTGTCGTCGCCGAGACGGTGGACAACGATGCCTCGAGAACTCGAAGAACGATCGTCGACGCTTGGAACGACACCAGAGACAGCCAGATTGAACCGAGAACTGATCTGTCCACCTCGTCGAGAATCTCTCTACAGAGTTGCGATGCTTCTTCTGGAGGTTCCTCCAAGATCGATGCCACGGCTAGGAGAATTGCGTGCTGCGCAAGCTTCCGGTCAGCAACACCATCCGGAGCTATGTCAAAGGTCAGCAGACCGTCGAGGAGTCACCAGGAAGAGGTCCGCCTGGATAAATCCAGCTGGACGTTCTACCGGCACATCCAACACGATCTACGTTACGATCTGTTTTCTATGTATGAGTGTGTCTCGCTGTACACGCTCGAGAATGCACTTGGATCGATTCGTCCCTATTGTATGGATGTTTTTCACGAAGACGAGAGGACAGAATTGGAGGCGTACGACAGGGATGAAGGTATAGATAGCGGTATTGACGACGGCGAAGGCGACGAGGACGATAAGGGTAGAGTTTGTCGAATCGTTGCTCGCCGCGGGGTCAGAGTTACCTGAACGTAATTACCGTTCGATGCTATTCCGGTGTTAGTTAAAATCGTGCACAAACGTTCAAGTGACGCTGCCTCAACGACGGTCAACTTGGTATACCGATTTTACTTACGTTCGTCATCGATGGCGGTCTCGATGGCGTGATCATCCTCTGCCCGAGTCGATCCTCCTCGTGATTCGTTGCACGATAGATTCGCTGGTAGAGTTCATTTACAGGTGCATTCTCGCACGTGCCGGCGGCGAACATGTATTATCGGGCGAAGAACTTTTTTCTTCTTCGTTCGACCGTGCCGATCGTTCGCCTTCCAGTGTTGTTGTCGAACTGACGAAAAGGTAAGAAGAGAAATTATGACGTTTCTCCCGCGAAATTTTCGTAGAGCATTTGAATCGAATATCGAAGTGCGCGAAGGTGACGATCGGATAGCGACACGGGTCAATATTGTCGAGAGGGGGGTGTGTTTGTGGGGGGGGGGTGTTGGAGAGCTAAGGACGAGATCCAAAGAGGACTTAACCCAATAATCAAATGATGATCTCATTATGGATATAAAATAAAGAGAATTAAATAAAGTAGTGTGATTACGGGAACGGGACAGGTAGGCTGGTCATTGTTTTCTTCGTTTTATTTGTACTTTTTTTTTCTCGTTCCTTCCGAATCTTTTCATTACATTTTTGTTTCTCTGTTCGCGCGTCTATCTTCCTGTTACATGTAAGAGACCGCTCTGCGCCGTTCCCGTTGGTAGGAAGTATTTTGACGTGGCTTGTAGATAACGCGGTTACCTAGCCGATAAAGGCAAGGCAGAACTCTATCTGGGATATAATGACACCGTGCCATGTCGCCTCGCGAACGGTCGAGGATCCCCGATGGAACGGCGGAACAATTTGGGGGCTAAAGTTCGTCTGTTGAAAGTTGTGGCGAAATTTGATTTCGTTCTTTACGGGAAAATCGCGAAGGCGACGGGTCAGTTCAACTGTTCGAGCGACTATCGATTTTCGAGGGTGATAAAATTGCGGGCCGGGATCGGGATCGTTAGACGTTCATGGCGATGGTCGAGTCATCTGTACATAGAAAGAAATCTCGAGGGGAGTCTCCCTCTCAGTGTATTCCAAAAAAAAAACAAAAAAAAATATGCATATACGAAAGAATGGAAAAGGAGAATGAAGAAGAATTGCGCGATCGAGCTGGCAGGGAAACGGGCGAGGACACGTAACTTGACGAGGGGAGCAACGTATTGTAATTGTATAGATGATTTAACTAAAATAATTAAAATTCCGTGATAAGTCGACGTTTAATAATTAAAGTAGCTAATCGATAGGTCGAGGATCGCAGCATCTTAATTGGCTAGCTGCGAGTCCCGTGGACAGTTTTCGAATGATCTCCGGTAGCTTAGCTCTTAGTGGGGCCCTCCTCCATGAAGGACGCCTTTCATGCCACACAAGATAAAAGGGTTTCTCTGCAACCCTTTACTCCGTGTGCTGTTCTTTTTTTTCTTTTCTTGCCTTATCTCTGATTTCCCTTTATCTTTATCTCTCGCATCTTTTTCACCTCTCGTTTCCCCTCAACTCTACGCTTCTTTCACATCAACGCTCAGTTTTATTTTCGCCCGTCTCTGAAATTCACTCCTTTCGTTCATCTTTCCTGCCGACGTTCCCACATTTTCTGCTTTCCCTTCTGCCTTGTTACTCGTCGATTCCTTTGCAGTCTTCGCACAGATTTTTGATCTCGTTTTATTAGCGTGTATTTAGGCCTCCGTTGTTTGGTGTACGCGATTTCGGGCCGATTCTCGCCAACATTGGCAGGGATGTTCGTCGAAGTTCGAAGAGGAATTAAAAATAATTAAATAATAGTTAGTGTCCCTGTACGAGCTGTCGAGTTCCCCCGACAGTTACGACGGGATGAAACCAAAATCATCATAAGGCTGTCGATACGATAGTATATTCCCGTGGACCGTTCTATCTGTCTCTCTATCTGTCTCTGTCTCCCGGTTAAAGACTTCTCTTTTTTTTTTTAATTATTAATATGTTTTTTACTACGATTACAATTATTCTATTATTATTAATATTATTATTATTTTTTATATTTGTTTGTTTTCCCCATTTTTCTCTTCCACCTTGAATAACAGATAAGATTTCGTGACGTACTGCGTCGAAGTATTCCAGTGTGTAGAAAGTAATAGTATTTATTCATAGGTAAACGCGTAATTGTATGTCTAATAAGGTCGCGCCAGATTCGCGTCGGCCGCTTTCTCGCGGGATAATTATACTGCCATTCGTCCTAAAGAAAAAAGAGAAGAAAATTGAAACACGCGCGAGAAGCGTGTGTCGTTCGAATGAAGGAGAAACGGGAAAAAGAAGCCGTGTCAACCCTGCTCGAACGCTTCTTCGAGGAGGCGTATCTTTTCTTTCTTTCCTTTTTGTCTTCTCTCCCTCTGTCCGAGTGAAGTCAACAATTGCGACCCCCGCGAGTCGAAATTAGCATAGTTGGAAGGAAATTCCCGTAGGAAGTGAACGTGTCGAGTGAGGATGATCGTACGATTGGTTCCACGAGGAAAAATTTCGAATGATTCGATGGTTCAATGAACGAACTTACCTAGAATCTCTTGATGTTTTCTCGTCGTAATGCGGTAACTTAACGTAGCGTAATTTCACACAACCACCCGTCGCCAGAAATACTCCTATTTCTGGGGTGGACAAGTTCTGTGGTGAACCGGTTAATACTTCCGTCTCATCCTACGATTTCGTTAGGTGTTCGTCCGTTCTACCTCCCTGTTGAATTGATCGTGCTAATTTACCGAGGAAAAACGAAAATGATTATTCCCGTTCTTAAGTATACTAACACGATTCGAAATCATTAACGTTCGATTCGAAATCATTATCGTTTATTATCGCGTTGAGGAAATTTCGTATCGCCTCGCCTCCTCGTTTGACGAACGTTAAACTACGACGAGGTTCAGCAGAGTAACTTGTCCCCGGCTTTCCCGTCGATTTTTCTAGAATCTCTTAAGCCTTTCTGTTTTCGTATTCCGTTTCTTTCGATCGAGTTTTCTTCTCTCCTCTCTATTTACACGAGGAGGGTGTAAACACGAGAGTGAGCAGGATCGTCGTACAATTGTGATGTAATAAGATAGTAA
Source organism: Nomada ferruginata (assembly GCA_963583965.1). Lineage (NCBI taxonomy): Eukaryota > Metazoa > Arthropoda > Insecta > Hymenoptera > Apidae > Nomada > Nomada ferruginata. The sequence goes on from OY757216.1 coordinate 5,887,075, forward strand.
TTGCCATTGGCGTCGTGAGAAGGGAGCCGGCGATACAGGGCTCTCATCGCGTTCGCGAAACTATTTTATATTAGCATTCCGACCAAAGGAAAGGGAAGGATAGTTCGAATATGTATTTTCGTGCGAACAGACGCGAGAACTTTTTGGCTTCCCGTTCTGTCCCTTGGAGGCACGGTGAAACCGTCGTCCAAAGGATGGCCTGCGAGGCCGCCGCGGCTATACTTAAATAAAAAATCTCCTTCCGCGTGTAATGTTCTTTCCGGTTTTTCATTGCCTCGTGTTTTTCCGCGTAATCTATAAGAACACTGAAATAGAGCACCGAGAAAAATGAACAAATTTTGTATGAAACGTTGCCCCGTTGTAGTTCCGAGAGCTAAAATATAATGTGAAAAAACAAATATATATATATAATAATAATAATGATAGGGAAATAGAAGCAGAGGGAAACGCGTTAGTTATAGTAAATGAAATAGTAGCTATTGTTAGTTTAACGAACGATACGCCAATTAGGTACATGGGATTAAGATAAAACGCGACCACAGAAATAAAAAAAGAAAGAAAGCGCATGTACATAGCCGCTTGTTCGTGGGGCCGTAAACTACCATAATCGTCTACGAAGGCTAACATCCCTAAACCCTTTTACATCTGTTCGTTTTCGTGTTTCCGTTTTATTTGAATCTCTTCTATTCATTTTCTCGTGCTTTATTTACGGTATCCTTCCCCGCACGTTGTCAGTTCGTTGTTTAATTTTCGTTTTTTGTTTGTTTTTTTCTTCTTACTGTACTTCTTTCGGTTTGAATTTTACCACGCTTCAGAGAAACGATAAACATCCCCTCTCCCAGTAGGAGCATTTTTACGTAGAGTAGTAGTCAGCCATATTGAGAACGTATTAATTATATGAATAAACATGAATAAAAGTATATCTATATATTATAATGGAAAACACTTATATATAAAAATATATATATATATTTTAAATGGTATATTTGGATATATATATATTATTATTATTATCGAAATGCTATTTCGAGGCGTACCGTGCGATATAAAAAAAAATATTATGGTAGTCGTATATCTCGAAAGGGCGAGCCCGGAGGGAGTATGAGCGATTTAAAAAGAAGAATAAGGGAGAAAGAAAATCGTCTGATAAGAGAAAAGAGGTGGAACACGAAGATGTTTCTCGTTCGGAGACGATGATTTTAAAAGATTGGCGAAAATCGGAGAACAACAGCCTATAAATCTTATAGGCTGGAACATAAGCTGTAACTGTGACTATGTGGATCGTGGGGGGCAGGCTGTGCTGCGAATTTCTTCATTCTCAACTTCATCGTCCATGTCCATCCTGCTCGAGGTTCCGCAATCGACCCTTCGCGACTGAAGCGAACCGAGGGCAACGTTCAAGTTGACAAAAAAAACAACGAAAAGCGAAACTAAAAATAATCTCATGAAATCGAGTCACCTTTCTACTGGTCATCGAAGAAAACCACGTAATCCAAAGAATTCATACTGAAATCAATCATCTCCAATGATCGAAGGGAAAGGAACAGCTAGCTTGCTGATTATAGTTAGCTAGATTCAATTATAGCCAGTCTGAATAGCTAGCCCGAATGGCGAATGAAAGCAGCCCGCCCATCCGAGATCCCCGCGCGTCAAAGCGTCACTGTGATCTCGTAATTATTAATGAAATATCTGATTATCGTAACGAATAATCGTATGAATATTATAATATACCCCTTTCCCACCTATCCCTCCCGAATGTCCCTATCCCCAGTGAGATTAAGAGAGAGAAAGACCCCGTGAAGAAGAAAAAAAAAACGGAGGAGAACACGTTTCGATACTCGCGTTCAAGTCGAATCGAGCGTCTTGTAGACCTCTCGTTTTTTTTTTGTTTTTGTTACTTTTATCGTTCCGTTTGGATTCCCCCATTCCCTTTTCCCCAATGTCCTATTATTATTATTTTTTTTATTCGTTTTATCCCAAACGAAATCCACCCCATGTACACGCGTTTTAGCTCGTAGCCGTAATCGTTAAATACAATGTAAATCGAAACTTTCCAATGATCTCCCGGTGGTGTGTTCGTCGTTGAGCGAGCTGGTCGACAAACGACCGCCGTTTCGTCCTAATTTCTACAATTTCTCCGCTTCTCCCCTCTGCCTTCTTCGTTTTCTATCACTGATCGTCAGGACCAAACGGCACGCTGGCGACGTGCTCTGTCGATCGCACCGCCGAATAATTCTTTTGTTTGTTTGTTTTTATTACGATTGAAACCAGGGAACGCGTAAAAGGGAGTGTCAGTTCGCTGATTGGGAGGAAGGCCGAAAGCGGGATGATCGATAGTTTGTTTTTAGAGCGATCCGCGAAACGATTCTCTAGGCTAGGCTTTTCGACAACGAAGATATATTTTGTTCTGCGCGCCGCGCCCCATTAATCGCCCCGCGGGCCTATCGTTGTATCGATCGTTCATTATCGTTAATTAATTAATCGTGCGTATCCAACCCCCGTCGCATCGTGATCCGTGTAAACACTCGAGGTTCTCGACGACCCCGTTTTTTTTTATTTTTTTTTGTTCAAATGGTGATCGACTAGTCTTTATCGGACCAACCATTGAGATTCTTCTGTTTTGTTTTTTTTTTATTCTTGTTTCTTCCTCTGCAATTTTTCTTTCCTGTTTGTTCTTTTTTACCTTCGTTCTTTTTATTCCTTTTTCGCACTTCAACTGGCTCTATATTCGTTTTTCTTTTCCACGATGGGGTTACCACCGTTCGTTTCCGGTCTCCACGTTACATTTGTATCGATTCGAGGTTGAACGTCTTGGCGGGATCAATTCTTACCTTGGGCGAACAAGTAGTTAAACTCGAACGTAGAGTTGATCGAGGTGGACCTTCGACCTCGATGCGAAAACGACGCACGGCCTCGTCTGATTCTATTTTGTTCTACCCTTCAGTAAGATCCGTCTGCCCTTTAATCGAATCGACGTGAGCACACGCGTGAACAATTATTGCGCAAACTCGAATTTCCCGGCGGCGTTCGAATCGGAGCTGCGAGATTTCTGTTCGACCTGCGAGATTTCCAACGGTGCTTCACTGTTTTTAAAGCGCGAGATCGAACCAGCTCCGGTTCTGACGACGGCCTAAAAATCTTTTTCGATTGATGTATTTAACGAGAAGAGAAGAAAGAGAACAAGAGTCATTGTTGTATATGAAGTTAACGACGCATACACGTAATACACTTGTACACGTACGCGCAAGCATACGGTGGAAAAAAGGAAAACCTGAATGTCGTATTATATTGCGTGCGAGAATCGGGCGAATGGGAAAGAAAAGAAGAGGTGGCGTTTCATTTGCTCAGACTGTCTTAAGTTTGCCATATAATAAATATACCGACGTGAAGAGAAGAATGGATAGAAGAAAGGGAAAGAAAGAAGTGTTCACGTGAATCGTGTAGAGTAACGTTTAAGGTACTGCGATTATTTCCAGCCGCTGTGTGTGTGTAATTTTTCAGGTGCCAACCATGGCAATTAGCCACGCGAATTTCTATACTCGTCTAAGGTAAAACCATGTTGCCATTTTGTCGCGTCGACGTTCCCCATTTCGCGATTCCGCTTCATCGATGGTGTATCTGTATGTCTATCTGTCTATCTGTCTGTCCCTCTCTCTCTCCCTCCCTCTCTCTCTCTCTCTCTCTCTCTCTCTCTCTCTCTCTCTCTCTTTCCCTCTCTGGCTCTCTCTCTTTCTCTCCCTCTCTTTAGAAGTGACTCACATATTGTCCGATATTTATTTGCTTCAACGGTCCGAGATTCGACCGGGTTTTATTCATTCAATGTACCTTATATTCGATAAAATAAAGTGCAAAGGAAAAATAAAAAAAGAAACCGAATTTGTGTACGATCTATTCACAAAGCTCCAACAAGAATTCTACTTTCAATCCAACTTCTGACCTCGAGGAGTCACGTCGAAGAGAAATAAAAAAATAAAAAAAATCATATAAAACGAAAAAAAAAACAAAACGCATCCGCCTGTAATATTCGACCGTGTATAACCGATTGAATGTGCTCCACTTAAGATAAGACGATGCTGTTCGTACCCCGTAAATGTCTAATTAAACCGATAAAGCACGACATAACACAAACAAAAAAAAAAGAAGAATAAATAAGAATAATAACGTTACCTGTAGCCAAATGTCCCGTGGACCATATAGACCGCCGCGATCTGTTCGTAACACTATATGCAAGAGAGAAAGGGTTAGAAATTGTGTGATCGAGACGAGGTGGGGTGGAAACACTCTTTTCACACCCCTTCGTTCGCGAGTGCGTGAGAGTTGTGTGAACGGGAGACGATAAAGAAAGAGAAATCGAGCGTTTCGCGAAACCGTTCTTTTTTCTGTTTGCCCCCGATGGGTCGGAGGTGGAGGATGGGGTAGAATCCTGCGAAACGAGGCGAAAACGAAAGAGGAGAGGATTGTACCAGAACGGGAAAAGAGGAGAAAGAGAGAACAAAGAGGCGCGATGACTCTCAAGCCGTTTGTAAAGCTCGCAGCAACCTTGTGATAGAGTCTGGACTCGGAGAAAACCTGTTCACCTTTGCTACTTTCCTTCTTTTTTTTCCGCTCAACAGGCAAACAAGCTGTGTAGAAGCAAGAGGAAAACGCTCTGTTCGATCTTCCTTGCTTCGTTCCATCGAACGAGAAAAATCCAATGGGAGCGTTTTTCTCTGAATACAAAAAAAAATATATATATATATGTAAAGAGAATGGTGGAAAAAGAAACGAAAGCAGCGAAACAGCGAACGAAAGACGACAGAGAGAAATATATATATATATATATAATATATATATTGTATATGCTTAGAGGCGTATAGTAGATGAGTTTTGCGTGAAACTGTTTTATTGCGAAACGTGAAAAATAAATACATATATATATTTTGAAACGAAATTTCGTCCAGCTGACCAATCCAAAGAAGCGACCAAATAAACGAAGGTGAGGGAATACGATGCGAGCCGTTGCACAACGCTTGAGGTGAAATGCAGGTGTGAAAAAGAATGAAACCGTGAGATTCACAATTTTTCTACTCTGTACCCCGTGAAAGAACGAGAAAACCAACAAGGATATGAAAAGGAAAAGAAAACACTTGTAACTCCGCGATGCGCGCGCTAAAGAGAGAGCTTCTTTCTCTCTTTCCTTTCTAGGAGTTTTGCGTTTTCGCTTTGACGACTGTCCCGATGCGAGTGATTGAACGGAAGATGTACGGCGGTCACGTGATATGTTATTTACAAGCGTAAAATATCGTATTGTGTAACAGGCCCCCAATTTAGAACACATGTAAGCGAGAAAAGTGTGGTGCCGTTAATTTATTTTTGTTTCTCCGTAATTTTCTTTCGACTTTTCCGTTTCCACTGTTCTCTCTACCGTCTTCAGTTCTTCTCTCGGCTTCGATCTTTTCTCCCTTCTTCGTTTCTTTCTCGTTGGAATGTTTTCTTTTTTTTTGTTTTTCTTCCCTCCATGTTTTTTTTCTTACTTCGAATGGAACCAAGTGTTGGAAAACTCTACGTTCACGACTCGGTGGATTTCTGAGAATGGAAAAGAGAACAAGATGTACCAGGGCGAATTTCACGCCGCATAACGTCGACAGAATCCACTCTTACTTTCTTTTTACGATCTTATTCTCTGTTCTACTTTTTGTTACGCTTCTCTCGCTCTTCACTTTCTTCCCTTCGTTTCCGTCGAGGTTCTTTACTCTTCAACCGAACGTACGGCCGCGAGTTTGCCCGTTGATCGTTGACTCCGCGTACTCATTCAGATTCGCGAAATCAACGAGAAAACGCGCAAAACAAAGCCTGATCATACGATGCTGTGTTATTTAAGTCACTACAGACCATACGTTATTGATTACTTTTGATTTTAGTTTATGACAATTTTTTTATGTTATTAATTTTATTTGTCTACGATTTTAAGTACTACGCGAATGTGTATTATTATTATTATTATCTATTATCTATTATTATTATCTATTATATAATTGAATTATTATCAGAATATTATTATTATTATTATTATTCTATAATCTTAACATTCTGTAATTATTATTACTCCCCATGGTCGATTACTTTTACGAATCGTTCTCGCGTCCGCTGCCCGACCGCCGGTCGACGCGTCGCCTCGAAGACGTCGCGACGCCTCTCGTTCTCCTCTCTTCTTCGATTTTTCATTGTTTTTTCCTGCAACCCTCTCACTCCGTTCTCTTTCGACAAGTGTTTTTTCTCCCCATTTATCTTAGGATATTTTAGATTACATACGTGGGAATAACAGACGCAAACACACAGAGATTGACGCTCTTCGCGTGGCGTAGCGTCGACCATTGGGAGTTCGCAAAGGGACGGAGGCATCTCTTCGCTACCCGCATGTCTTTCATTGTACAGATTTTTTCACTTTTATATAGTTATCGATATATCGTAACGTTATGCAACGTCGATTGCGGCGGTGTCAATATGTGTCGCCGAACCATTATTGTACTTGATTTTTTTTATTGAATAAATGTGAACACGCCGAAAGTATATTGAAACGTTCGGGTGATTCTTCGAGCGCAGTTCGATCTCTATTATACCCCTCCCACGATGCACCTCCCTAATCCTTTTTCTATAGCAATAAGAGTAGTTGCAAGAATTCTGCGAGAACCTTTTACACCGTACTTCAGCATTGAAAATTGAAATAATCGCGGGCCACGAGGTATCTAATTAAGAATCAAAATTACGGAAGCCTGTGTAATTATCATTGACCCAATACCGAATCGATCGCGTAATCGACTATAACACCTCAGATAAGAAGCCCGCTATCGTGCGCCACGTTCCTATAATATATTACATCACCATTCGGTAAGCTCCAAAGTTAAACGGTAAGCCGATGAGACTTTTTTGTTTTTATCAATGATTACACCTGAACTGTAATCGACTTACAATATATTGCGCCAGCAATGCTGCCCAAATGGAAACCGGAACCAATTCATGTCACGCGCCGCGAAATTTATCGCGGATTTACCCAGATTGCAACGTCACTCGATTACGTAGATCAACTGTCCGTCGATAATTTATTTCGATAATCTTTGACCGTCCCCGGGGAGTATGCGGCTGTTTAATCTATATCGATCAGCCCGGCGACTAGTTCCGGTGTTTAGAATCGGCCTAATGGGTTTCCTGAGACGTGCCATCTGCGAACCTCATTACTAAGGGATGCGACCGCAAACCAATCTACCCCCCGATGCCAAACCGACGCCCTGTCCGGGTCTCGTGGTGGTCGTAAGACGCTGTCGCGTGCTCGTAGATTAGAAGCTGCCAGACGGTCCGCGGCCAAACGCATAATGCACCGGGACGCGTTAATAAGAAGAAGTTGATTCTGTCGTGTCGCGAACTTATGCGACGACTGATGGGGACAGGTGAGGGTCGTTTCTAGACCTGGAGTGGGTCTAACCGGGGTGGTTGACGTGGTTCGATGACTGACGGATAGTAGAATATAACGAAGAGTGACGTTTGTGAAATGACGTGAGTTTCACTTCCGATGATACCTAGAGACTGTATGTATTTAATTGGTGGCGATCTTGGGAACGGTATAAGTAATGGATTAAAATTTAATTGCGGCATCTGAAATGAGTATATATGTGGGGTTCAGAAGCCAATTGGTGTAAGTTCATTAGCATTCAAACCGAGAGAATCAACGTTTCTACAAATAACTTGGAAGAAAATGACAATGTTATTACCGTCATCTGTTGCTTACTTATGAAAACGGTGACTTGATTGATTTATCAAATGATAGTTTCAACAATAAAGAGGGCTTTGAACTACTCAACTCGTGTTCAGGGAAAGTTGGACTTACCCCCATTGGCTTCTAAGCCCTCCATATTATGTTTTACTTTCAGAGAGTATATTGTCAGCAGCTCTGCTGTACAAACGAACTTTAAATAGACACTATTAAAAATGCAGAAATTTCGTAAGTCATCGAGGCCCACAAATTCTTTCCCATCCTTAGTCCACACATTTTAAGTAATCGAATAAAAATTACGGTTACACGCTGGAATATAACCATTGTTCCTTATCGAATGCGACATTCCTGGTACGTCCAGAATGCAATTACCATAAGTCCGGCTTATATAAAACGCCCATGATATCCCACTTCTCAGCCGCAACGAAATAAACTATCCGAGACTTTACGATATCCGCGGCGAATGATCGCGATCTACGAACCGATACAAGTGACAGCAATGACGAACAAGTGGGTGGAAGGCATCGGCGGTGTAAAATAGGAGACGGTGAACGACGCGCTGGATGACGAGCAGAAACGGGAAGGGTCCGTGAACGGGTTAAACCAAGTGCACATGTCGCCAAAGCACGCGTGTCACCGGCTAGCCCATGGTATATCTGGCGTGCATCCATATGCAGATCCCCATTGATATGACAACATTTACATACTGCATATTCGCTCTGGGCCATATACTCGCTCGCCAATTCCCCATTGTTGGCTTTCGGCCACCAGTGCGTTTGATTGACATTATTGGTCGCGCCGCTGACACCAGATTACATTTCTATTTGCATACATTCGCGGACCAGTTTGACCCCGCGCGAAATCCCCACCCCTTCGCATTCCATGGACTCGTGTTTTCTTTTTTTCTTTTTTTTTCATACCTCTATAATCTGCAAACGTAGTACAGGCGACCGATTTCCGGTTCGTATTTCCACGAGAAGACCGATCGTCGTGATCGTCGACAAACGTCCCGCAAACTCTGCTAGCCCCGTTCGGAACAGTAAGTTAAAAACGAGGATCGCCACGAAACTGGGGGGTGAGGGGAATAAGCGTTTTCTGATTACGCGATAACGATTTACGGGGAAATGTTGTACGATTACGCTGGTCGCGCAAGCGTCGCGAAAGGGTTGATCCAGAAAAAAATCGATTACCCCAAACTCGATGAAAGCTTGCTTAAACTCGACGGAATTTCATCTACCAAGACTAGACACGGCGATTTATTCCAATAGTAATTGATATTATTGATACACAAAATTGCATCGCATCATGAAGCCATCATCGACGTACCATTTAACTCCACGCTGCGCTATCCGATTCCGAAAGAAGCCAAATTAGAGTATCACCTTTTAATTAACAACCACCCGGATCCCGTGCATCACAGCGACGATATAATGCCGGCGTAAATTGAACACGCAATAACGCGTAATCCGCCCGGAGAATAATAATCGGCCGGTCGAAATGAAATCGAGGGCCCATTGAACGCACGCGGCGCCGTCCAACTCTGCTCACCCTCTCGCTATGTAAAACCCTTGCTGCTCATCGCGAGTATTCGTCGCGAAATGAAGCGGATCCGGTCTGCTCGCGGTTTCTTTAACCGACACGGGGACACGAAAGAAACAATGGGCTGGCACGGTACAAAAGGGACGCGTGTCGGGCGTTAGCGGCCTCGGTTAGCCCTTTATCGGTGACCCTCTCGCCCGTGAATTATGAACGGCCGTGGAGGTATTGTCCGCGGACGAGCGGTTCGCGGATATTAAACGGGTCGGTCCCGGGTCGCTGTGACGAGTTGGTTGGAAAATGAGAGGCCGGCTCGGTCCGACGACTCGGTATTATTTAAGAATGGGCTCGGCAACGTTAATTGTTCCGCTATTCGCGCCCATCTGAATGTTGGCCTCGGCTCGTTGACTCGCGTGGGATATATTGTATTTTCGCGTCTGTTTTTGTAGTTGCACGGGGTTCACCGTGCAGTTGGACTGGAGAAAGGTGTTCCAATTTTTTCGTTATTTTCTTTGTCGCGACGAAGGGAAGCGGTGGACGTTTCGGTTGTGGATAATTGGGGTATGCTTGCTCGTTTTGCGGATATTTGGGGGCGGTGGTGTAATGGATTTATGGGGCCGAATGTGTGTTTCGAGGTGGGATTTTAAAGTGTTCAGCGATGCGATGCCGGGGAATTAATGGAACAGGGAGAATTCGTGACGAGAGATGTTATGTATTTCTTGATGCAAATAGATTATGTTAATGGGTCGCGTTATTAAACCGCGATATTATTTAACGTAGAACTGCTGTGTGAAATTTTGTAATTTGGACGACGTGGACGGGTTTACAGCCAGGCAAGTACCTATAATTTATGAAAAAAGTTTCCGCATGTTGGAGTGCTTTTTTTTTGGAGCTGCGCTTCCTCTGGCAGACTCCTCCACGTTAACAAGCCGAAGGAGCATGTTTTCCCTCTATTTCTCGTATTCCAGATAATTAGCAGGCATGTTGTGTGTCCCATTATTTTGAAAAAAATTTCCACGAACTTTCCTCCGTTCAAATGCGAAACGCAAATATAATCAGAGAAATAATATGGAACCGCGAATAATATTAATTAATTTCCCTTCTGCACTACCAACTCCAACTATGACATATATTACACAGTACTCCATATATTTCTTTTATTAGCACAGAGAACAGAGAATTTGATCGGCATACCGTATTCGTGACATTTTTATTAAAACGTTCGTAATGCAACACTCTATTCGTTTACCATTTCCGTTTCACGATAAACTTATACGCGTGTTTGAACAAACAGTAAATCCATATTTTATCGCAAACGCTGTTTACATTAAACGTATCTTATCGCATTTATTCTGCAAACTTAAGGTGGAGGCATTCGCGATCATGCCAGAGAAAACTCGGTCACGCGCAGGCAGTGATTCAGGGTAGCAAATCTGACGTTACTTTAAAGCGCAATAATGAAATGTACATGTAGTAATGAATAAGGCAGATTGATAAAGACACCTTTTCATCGCAGCAACCTTTGATCGTAATACAATTACATACTACATACGTATTGCCACTGCCATTGCGTTTTTTGAGTCAACATTACAATTTTCGTTAATGCTCGTCTACTCGCATGGAACTCTAGAATCAACGGCCAGCTATAGCCATTAAAAATCGATAGATAAGGCTACCTGAATCATGGTAAAAGAACGCATAAACAGGTTCCGTAACCCAGATAATATCGCTTTATGAGTCATGACATTTTTCGACGAGTCTGGGTATGTGTCTATAGCGATGGCAAGTGGCGGAGAAACGATTATTTTATACGTTGCACAATTGTAGAAATTTTCTCACAGCTATTCCAATTGTTCCATAGAAATTTTGCATAATTCGTAACGTTGCCAGTGTTGTTATCTCAACAATAAGAAATCTTCGACGCTACTTCAGTTACTCGATGATAACTTTAATTTTGTTCGCGTGGTAAGGGCAATGTGATTCACATTATCGGTGGACGGCCACGGCGATAGCCGTCGAGAGGCAGCCAGAGGCCGGAGAAAAAGGCGATAAAGCCGTGGCGACAGGCTGTCTAGCGCGATACGGAGCGAGCGCACACGGGGCCACGCGCGTGCCAGCGCGAATCACACCTGTGTACCGGTGTTCTCGAAACACGTATCGAGCCTCGGCTTCCTCCGTGGACGGTTTCTCGTCGGTCAACGATGAAATGACCCGCATATCGTGCTAAGCGACGGGGCCGAGGGATGATTTATGGAGGAGGGTGCTGATAGATATCTGCACGGTGTTGACTCATGGGGTGGAAATACGGTTTTCCAAATATGGTTCTTTGCTTTTTAATTGACGACTATGTATTAGATCTCGACGATGGGTGGAATGGTTTGTTTTTTATAAAGGTTGAGCGGGCGTGGATGATGGAAAATGGAACGGTGGCGAACAATATTTACTTTATTCGCTGGGGAGTGTTTTGAAGGGGATTAATATTTTTAAAACGGGTCGATGATCAAAATTGGGAACGGTGAAAATAAGGGATCTAATAGATTAACTTTATTGGTACGATGAACAGCCTTGTGCTGTATTTCATTTTCTATTTAATATACCTCAGGTGGAGAGCACGAGAAATGCAACGAAAAAAATTACGATACGCAGTGCGCTTATCAGAAGTCGACAGTCAATCTGTAGTGATTCATAGACTGTTTATGAAATAAGGTTTGTACGTGAGATACCGCGTATGCATTCCTTGGAATTATCTGCCAGCCAGAAACTAACCAGTGTCCGCTAACATTCGTAATAAAACTCGACATGTTTCAAAGTAGTACCATTTCATTTCAATTTAAGCACCTCTATTAAAGCATACCTTTTCCCGTCCCCGTTACACTATTCAAACGTGTTACGTACACAGTTTTGCATGTAAAAGAGCAAAATGTTTCGGGCATCTCTTCTTGCGTTACAGTGAAAAAACATTACGATTCCTCCATTCATTACCGTCGCGGCACTCCATAAATCGCAGCCAGCAGCGTTCTTTTTTATCCGTGCCATAAATTTCACGAGGACGCAACCCTTTAGCGTCGGACAACGTAGGTGAATGTTTCGACGTCTTGTCACTGTAACGTTCCAACGATAGGGTGGAAACGCGGTATGTAATCTACGCAAATCGACATGCTCGATTACAAAAGCAAGGAAAAAGTGCAAGGTGCGATAATCGTGTCACGCAATGATCGTTGCATAACGCAACGATACAACTCTTTACGGTCTACCAGCGAGCGGTGGCACAGCTGTGAACACTGGGAGGCATGAATAACTCTGCGCACTGTGTTTGCTCATCGTTGGTCAAGGCTGCTAAGTGAACTTCCGTCTGTTGGAAGAATTCCCGGGGGGGTGGGGGGGTTTAGAGAACTGTGTTACGAGCGGTGAAATTTGGATTGCTGAACGCTAAATGGCATTGAGTGGAAAAAATGATGTCGAATGACAATTAAATAAAACTATACCACATAATAAAATAGTGCTGTTAATGGTTTTTGTTTTGATCTTTATTCCCCTTTACCCGAAACCGAATTTATTTAGGGCTGCAATATATTCCTTTAATTTTTAATCGTGATAAATGTTGACTTATTTAATACACGATCAATTGTGAATTCGACCAGAGGGGATTATCAATTGAGCCGACACCAGGGTTAAAGAAGTGTTTTGCTTATGACAATTCTGTTCGAAACAGAGTCCGTGAAGCGCCTAGCGCACACGGCCGTCGCGCATAATTGCTGGAGGCAACAGGACCAACTAGCCAGCAAACCCCTCGACCAGCTTTGCTTTTTATCACGGCAATTAATATCACTTGATATCCCGGCCAAGTCGCGGCCACGGCGCATAAATTCGACGCTCGAATAATTCCGTACATAATTCAACCCTTTCGCCTATAACTCACGTCAAAGAGACGCGTCGTTCCGCGGTGACTTGACGCTACGCTATGAACCACTACCTATATAAATCCACATCGAGAATCGTATCTGAATTTTCAAGTATTAAATGCACCGTTGCAAACCCAATGAACTGCTATCTGTATTTTTACGGGGCGTGAAATCTCCCAGGCGGTGAAAATTAATTTTGAGAAAGATACTCTGATTTCACTTGAAAATGAAACGTGTCGTTGTTTGAAATATGTGTGTATCAATATTGCACAGCATTGTTTTATAATATCTGAACGGAAAATTGTGTTAAATTCAATAGGTTTAGGAATTGTACAGTATTCTCTGATTTCGAATGCAACTCTTAAGTGATTTTAAATTCAGCCCAGGCAAAAGTTTCGCTGCTTTTTCTCATTACGAAAACGTCGATAGAGGGGACAGGATCGAATCGAGTACACATCGCTTAATCGGCCGCGCCAAATAAAAGCACGATTCTAAAAGCACGACAGCACGTGGCACGAATGACAAACGCGCGAGTCGCGTTCGACTCGAGCAAATAAGCCGATTATCCTTCGTGGCTCGTTGCGCTCGTTGCAGCCGTCTTTCAGTGCTCTCCACCTCCCTTTTCGCTTCATGTTATATGCATTATCCGATGATAGAAACGCTTAATTAGTGGCCGCCATGGATCGCCGTCGACCGACACGCGAGTATAATCGTGTTTCTACTCTGCCTATCGTAATATTGTCCTTTTCAGGAGTATTACTGATTCACTCTTCTTACTTACCACATACAGACGTTAAATATAGCAATGCAAGCACTTATCTAGTAATATATTCTCAGCGAATTGAACTGCTCTACAAATTTTCGACACTAATACCTTTGAATTATTTGCGATTACAGCACGACAATCCTCGATTATCAGCAACGCAATATCAAAATACGGCAATGATTAACGATATTCCTCCGGCTGGAAGCTTAATAAGATTCGAATGATCACAATGGGAAACATTCATCGCGATTAATAACCACGACACTGCGTTCCGAACTTCCTAATTAATAATATTTCGCTTTCACGCGTCCCCGCAAACTACTCTCACGCTTCATGTCCAATTTATTTCCCCGCAACGCTTCCGTCCGTTTCGTACCTTGTTCAGCCGAAACCGCTAACGACACGATAATATCCCGAAAGCACGCCGCTAACCAGCACGAAGGGTTACGTACCTAACACGGTCCCCGTTCCTTTAAGCTCCCACCTCTTTTTCCCGCCTGACGGAAACGAGCGTTTCAAAAACTTCAGCTCCGGGGCCCAGGTGTCACAGTGTGAACGTTGCAATTACACCTTCTGGCGTACGGGACGGCCATAATGAAATACGTGACGCGATGCCCGGCGCGAAAAACGCCAACGAGGTGGCCGCGAAGTCGTCGTGGAGCGATCGCGATTGGCAGAGCGACGGTGACCGTGTAATTATGGCACTTTTTAAAACCAGCCAGCTCTCCCGGGCCGCACGCGTGCTCTTTATTACGACGCACGGGAGTTGAATTTCGACCCCCGTCGGGGCAGCCGCAAAACCACCCCAACCGGTCGCATTGTCGGCTTAATAATACGGCGACGCGCAAAGTGCGGGACTCCTTGCGCGTACACGCCACTGACACCGTATAATCACATCCCGCTATACCTTCTGGCAATGATTCATACACGATACGAATACCAAACACCGGGAAACCGTGGCAAACGTCGAGTTTCATTGACGAGCGCGTCCGTAAATTTGTTAATTATTAGGTTTTAACGCGGGCGGCGGGACAGACGTTCGTGACGACAGGAAGTTTGATGTCGTGGATGGTCGGGGGCGAACCAGTTTTTCAGGTGGTTGTAAAATGTTTCGAGTTAACGTTACAGTAATGTCACTGTTTCGTCAAACAGATGTTACGGTAGGTGGTGTAAACGGAATGGTTTATAGGGAATGCTTTTTTACGTTTGAAATATCTGCAGAGTTTTAAGCTTTACCTACATTTTCATATGATAATTATAATTTTATTTACCGATCGTCTATTATTCTAGCAGAGAATGGTAATTGTATTTAATGGAATAATAAATCACTTTGATATCGCCCATTCCTATGCCGGATAACCGTAGGGGAATAATAATTGAAATAATCCATTTCATAATCTTCATATCTTTTTATCAGTCATTTACTGCTTACTCCCTTAGTGTTTAAAAATTCATTTTCCATATTTCACATCTTACCATCACCTATTCCATTCACCGCAAAATTAATTGTCACTCGTGCATCGCACCTCTCCCGATCCCTTACGCAAATTTAAACGCAACATCGCCGCTCGTTATTCCACCCCGAAGTATACCGCAACGAAGGTAACACGGCCACGCTAAATTAAGTAATCGCGTCCGAAGCGACTCGCGTTTTCTTCCACCCTGAATCTCGCTGATCGTCACCGGCAAGAAGATCGCGGAAAGAAAACCGTGCAGATCATTCTGGCTCCCTTCCGTTTTACATAATTGCATAATTCTAAAAGAAGCCAGGCGCGTTTCGCCCGTCAGGATAAACCCCCCCAGGTACGAGCCGGGTTTCTGCGAGCGGCGTGTTTCCGCTTTTTGCCCGTGGAACAACCGCAACCGCGCCTCGAACAGAAACGAGCGGCTCGTCCTGCAAGAAATCCGACGAAAGTAGCTGTACTCGCGTCGTCGGGGACGAATTAGCCCCCGCCGAGGCGTGACGAATGCTTCTGATCGTAGCGGGCCTGAAACGAGTGCAGGGGACCTCGAGGCGCTGACGGAAGATAGGTAAAACTGCGTAACTTCTTTCTTCCTCGTTGGAGATAAGAAAAAAACGCTTCCGAGCTCGCCCCTTCGTGGAATGGAACAGCCTGACGCCTCTCGCGAGCTGCGTTTCGAGCCTGGAACGCTCCTGCGGTCTTGGGCTTGATCGTGCGGTTTTATTCAAGGCTCGTTTTAATTTCAATCGCCCTGCGGAGAAGGGAAAACGCGTGCTTGCGAATGGACGGGGAATGCGAGATTGGGCACGGTGTTCGACGGGTGGTCTTTGGCTTGCCCGATTATGGCAGTTGTGACACGAAACTGAAGGAACAGTCGGAAGTCTGATATTTGTCGGCGATATTTTTCATATCGCATATTTCGTTCGGAGTATTGATAGAGCAGAGAAAATCCGTGTTTCCGTTGTCTCTATGTAAACAACGTCCATTTTCTGATTAACATTTCATCTCCAATCTTCCTTTCGAAATCCGTCCTTAACCCGAACTTTCGCAGCGCAGCCCGACGCGTCCTCCGCCGCATTTCTCCAATCGAACAACGTGGGACAGCCGTGCGAGAAAGCCGGCATCCCCCTTGCTTCATACTTTAATTAAAAAAAAACCAGCCGCAGAGAGGCGTCGATAATCGACGAGTGTCCTTCGACCCCTGTTTGCTCGACAGCTTTATCCGTGACGATCTCGAGGAAAATCCTGGGCTTTCGACCGGTCGAATAATCCCGTCGCATTAAAGCGTCGTCTAGTCGTTTTAAAAAGGAAGAAGAGGAGGAAGAATAAAAGGGAGACAGGCTCGGGCGGCGAGGACACAGCGAGGATATGTTTCTGTCGTTTTCTCCAGGCAGCAAGGCAGAGCGTCGAAAAAAGAAAAGAAAGACCCGGATAGAAAGCAAAAGCCACCACAAAGGAGCGGTCGGTAAGGGATGAAACGAGCGACGAGGAGGCAGCAGAGTTAAAAAGAGAAACGGGGAACAAGTCGGGGTGGCGGTGGCGGGGGCACCCTTGGGCGATGATACGAAAATACTGACACGCGGCCGAGGATTGATCCGCGACACGTGACCTCAATGCTGCAATCAACGTGGCTGACTGACGTTTGCACGAGACGAGACCCGCAGCTCGATGCTTTATTTATGAACGATTTGAAAGCCTATCCGTTGGATCACGATGAACGTCCGTTGCGTTTTAAAGGGCGGATCGCATGTTCGACGATCCGATAAAGGGCATCGGCGTTTCGATTTTTAATGAGCAGAATCGGGGACCGTGCCGGATCTGCCTTCGTTTCGTATGATAAACGAAGTTAGGGAGGCGTCAATTCTAAATGGAAATTTGAGGAATCGCCTGTATGACCAATGCGTCCTAATAAAAGGGCGGAATTAATTTCCTGGCAAATCGAATTGGTCAAATACGACGGTTCTTAAGTTGCGAGTGTTTAAATTGTTTACAAAACATGTATTATTATCAGCGTTTCAGCTATCCCCTGTGAATCAGTGTGTTCTTTAATCCACATGTATCTCAAATTTCGTGCACTCGAAATATTACATAGCGCACCCTATGCTTCTTTAAACTTCATCAATTCTGACGCGTCCCTTTGATAAATCAGAAAAATCTATTATAAAGTCACTTTTCAATTACGAATGTATAAGAAAAGAGAGAGAGAAACAGCGCAGGAGCGCGTTTAAACAGCGCGTTTAAAACAGCAGCGAATAAAGGCGCCATCGATCAATCCATGCTTCGACACTCGGTCCACAAAGGGCCGCACTCGAATGGACGCTTTAAAAAGGGGAGGAAATCTCGGTGGCCACGACAATGAAACGCCGTGACAGGGATATTTCCCTTGCTCGTGATATCCACTTATCCACACTGCCCACTGGATCCCCAAGATCCTGTGACGCGATCGTGAAACGCTCGTGGGTCGCGAAATTTCACATCCTCGCCTCGAATCGTTCCGTCGATCAAGGGGAGACGATGGAAGAGAGGTAGATAGCCAGTTTTTAGCGAGATCTACGGCTGAACGAGGTCCTTTTGTCCGCTCGAATTGCCGTCCCTTCGCGACAAAGATGTCTCTAAATTGAAAAGTCCATCCGTGAAACGAGAGGACAGTTCTGCTTGGGTGTATTACGAGCGAACGATATTGGACCATTGTGGAACGTTCGTGGAGAAAAATATATGGTTAAATAGAACGGTGGACGTGGTGTTTTATGGTTAAACGGAGAGCAGGAATGTGGGGGAATTTATGTCTTATCCCATGGACCGAGCTCGGTCTACCGTGTTATTGATCCTTGATTAACTCGGACCCTGGAATCTTTCTAATTTGCTCGAACCTCCTGTACGAGAATATTTCTGGTTCCTGTCCGGATAATCTTCGTGCTCGATTGTTTTCGGTGGTAGGAAGTTTCCAATTATTGTGAGGTATATTGTTTTGATTGGTAACAATGGGTGGAAATGTTCCCTGCACCGTTGTACATATCAATTTTAGTGGTGTTTATGTGGGTTGCGTATTAATTAATTCAATAGAGTGTTCGAATTTATAGACGAGAACATTTTTTTTCGTACAAATAATTCTTTGGCATATTTTTGGGAAGAGTATATTGTCAGTTTCAGGGTAGCTACAGCCGAAGGGTTGATTCTACAGTGACGTATATGTGTTGGAGGAAACAAAACCTCCTTGAATAAATAATACGCGTTGAGAATTACACTCACAAATTAAAAAACACCTCTGAATCGGGTTAGAAATTCGATTAGCCAAAAAATTGTTGAGATATCACCAGCACATTTAAACCACCACTAGTAAGTCTCCTAACAGAAGCCCCATGATACAGTGCCTATTTGCAAATCCTATCGCCTGAAAAGGCAAGTAAAAAAATCAATATGAAAGCGTATTACCAAACCACACACTGAAGCACCAACACCCTTAAAAAGACACACAAGGCTTTTGTATACATACACTGGCGCATAAAATATTCCCCAAAGAACCTACAACCACTTTCACCCTATTCCCACAACCCTCCATCTTAAACCTCTCCTCCACTCATCAGCGTCAAAAATACTTACACCTAACCCAACTACCGAATTACCGCAGCATCCCTATATATCCACCCCTAAATGTGCCTAATTATTTCTATCCGATTATTAACACTTGATCGACTCTATGGTCATTCTTGTTGAAAATTCGATTTCCCCTTTGCGCGAGTTCCTCACCTGGTTCACCTGCGACGCATTTTTCACGGGGATTAGTCGCGACGATCGCGTTCCCCCTTTGTCATCCCGTAAAGGCGTCGAGCTCCTTTGCATCGGCTTCAATTCGGAAGGATTTGTTTCGGCACTTGGGGTGTGGTAAGCCGACATGAGACCAACGCTCCTGGCACCGTTGCTAATAACGAGGAATTATCGCCGCGATACAATAAGCCCGCGGGAAATTCTCTTTGATGTCTGGCACGGAAAATAATACCGCACTAATAGAGTGAGATTATAGGAGATGTTGTCGTCGTAGACGCCGATGATGCAAGGTGGGAGATTTTGCTCGTCGCGACGATCTTTAGTGGCGTCGTGCATGCAGCACGATCTTTTACACGTTTGCGTTCAATTTGTGTGGTGAATTTTTGCGCGATATAATTGTAATTATCTATGACAGGGAGGACGCTTTGGATGACAAACTTTTATTTTATATATTCATCCTTTGATGCAGTCAAACTTAGGTAAACGGGAAAGGCAAGAATTTCAGGAATTAAACAGACCTGTTATTTTTCGCGAGTTAAATAAAATTGTGTAAAGTACATATATCCAATTATCAAAAAGATTTATTTCCTTCTTTTTTTATTTTAGCTAATTATCAAATACACAATATAATATACCAAACTGATTCCGTGAAAAATCCAACCCTGACTCAAATATTATACCCCTCGCTGCTCCCAGCACTTGTAAAACCACCCCATTTCAGTTCAACCGCATCTTAAACAAATTCCCAAAAGAAATCACCCCATCGTCCCCGCGTCTCGAACGAAATCCCCAACATCGTCCACAAAGCCGACCGAAAATTACCCCCTATCGAACGGCGATACAAAAATCGCCGTTTCAATTACGCGGCGTCGCAGAAGCCGAACCAAAGGACAATTCGGGTTGCCAGGAACAATCGAGCACACCCCAAGTGTTCTGGTGGCGCGTACAAGCCTCCGTGTTTCGAACCGCGCCGAGTGACATCGGATGTATCAGAAGGCTAATTGTCTTTTGCTGTCAGTTGCACCCTATTTGGTCTTGTCCAAGGCACACGGCCCTCCGGGCTACGGCGATTCGTCGGTCGACTCTCGGACGCGAGCACGCCTCGAATTACACGCTAGAAAGGATAAAATAATTACACGTCGCCCCCTCTGCACCTTCGTTTCACCGCGACTCATACCTCTTGCTTTTTTCTCTCGTCTTTCCGTTGCAGGAAACAGTGTTTCACGCGTGAACCTCGAAGAGCAAGTTTCGGGGAACATGCGCTGGCGATGCGAAATTTAACAGGGATATGAGAATCGTGAAAAGTTCTTGATTCGATTTATTTTTATTTCGAGCATTTGGGGCTGCAGGGATATACGTATACCTATTTGAATAGGAGATGCGATTGTACGGGCTGTGCGGGGAAATGGTTATTTAATTGAAATTATAAGTGGATAATTGCCTGTGTAGAAGAGCGATTGTAAAAGGGTGGGGTTTTTGTCACGAGATTGTCACGAGTAATTATTACCACTCATCCAGCTGTGTCGCAACAAATGATCACCTTTCTATTGCGAGACAAACGCAGGTGAACGTCACGAGTAACAGAGGGGTGTCAACCGGGGACAATAATGAATAGTCTCACCTTTGATCAACTAAATTGTAACTTGTCCTATACGTGTCATATATTTACACTTCCGCCGTTTGCACGCCGTTCGCGCACATAGCACAATTCTGTTGCTTAAAATTTTACTTAAAATTCAATAGAGCTTAGGAAGCTTAGGAAGACGACTACGCAAGGTGTGCCCAATAAAATTCGAATACGTTACACGTTCGATAATTTATTCGACAAATAATTAAATATTAATACAATAATCTTTGCACCAACACAAATACATTCTCGCCTACCTCGTTCACCCCATTACTTCTCGTTTCATTACTATCCTATATGCCTTTTAAAAAAATATATTCTCGCGCGCGCACGTACACACATATAAACCCGTTTGCTAGCAGGAAATCGAACCGAGATAAAATACAATTTATCAGCTCGCGTAACTGAGACATAAAGCGGCTCATACTCGGGCACAGATTCATTGGACAAGTTGCCGGTGCTCTAACGGCGCCCCATGCTGTTTCCACAAATGGCGTCCGCACCAGTAACATCGCGTTCAGCGGCGACTTGGGACTTCCTGTTATGAGTTCACCGCGTACAGGTGGATAGAAAATCTCCGATGGGAGCAGGGCCAGTGAAATGAACGATGGTGCACGGTGGAAAGCAAATTTGCCAAGCGATTTTCTGGACGCCGTTCATTTTTTTTCGTTAGCGATTCGTGAATAAAAGATTGTGCTTAATTCGGTAAACGAAATCGCACAATTCCAGTTATCACTCTTTAAAGACCGTTTGAAGAATTTGGCACTCTGGTATTATATTAAAGCTTCCTTTGCGGTTTATTTTCATGGGTTTTTAAAGGAATCAATCTGTGGATGCGAGTTCAAAGTCCGAGGGAAACCGAATGCGTGAGAGCTTTCTCCCGAGTCTTTCCTAAAATAAATATCAAAATGAGAAAGCAAAACAGTGATAAATTTTTTTTAAAGCAAAAATGTACTTTCTACGTTATATCATTACCCGAGGGAAAAATGGAATATCATCGCTTTGCGAAAAATATGTTCCGGGCTCTAGTATATTGTTCTGTATATTAATCGTAGTTGGATCAATAATTAAATCCTCCTGCTCCCGAAATATAGATCCAGATTCTGCTATATCATTGTATCCACCAATTGTTGTTGACTCGCCGTACAAATCTTCCAGTTTAGGAAAAACGAAGTCATTATTGCTTCTAATTTCATCCTGTTCGGGAAATCGTGTCTCTTCAAAATATTGCTGATACTGTCGAACTGGAAACTGGATCTTACTCTCAACTGGTTCATTCGCAAAATAATTATTCGTATTCCTTGTGACCACTCGTCCCTTCACCTCAACTAAATAAACAAAAATTGAATTATTTAGTCAATAATTTTTCCAATCTCTCGAAAAATTAATTCAAAACCATGTAAAATCTAAAATCATAAATATAATACTAATATCCTTATATTCAATTAACTGACCCCGCAATCATATTAATGTAATAAAATTATCGATAATAACAATTCCATAAAGCATACAATTTATTCGCGTTAATAAAATCAAATCAACTCTTACCTCCTCGACCAGCAACCCCGTTGTACCTTCCATAACTTCCTCCCAGAAACCTATTAAAAAGTCTGAAGAATCCTCCCTTATAATTATTCAAGTAATAAACCAAGCCGTTGGCATTCTTCGGACATTGCGGGAAAGCGTCGTAACAGGCCAGGGAATTTCCACGATTGCTGTATCCAAGGAATACAGCTCTGCCGAGATTCAGCACAGGCGACACTCCAGCGACGTCGAACTTGGTCAGCCAGCTGAAAACGCGAGCGGCGATCAATCGAGGCTCTCGATGCTCGTCGAGAAGGAAGAATCGAAGGGAGAAACGACGATTTTGCGGCGTGGAACGTACTCGGTGAAAGCGTTTCGACCAAGGAGCTCAAAGAAGCCGGATCCCTGTTTGCCTAACGATCTCCCTGGAAGTTTTCCGCTCGCCATCTCGCAGAGTATCCTGGGCACACACTTGTAATCGTCGTGGCTGGTTATGGTGGACAGTGCTTGGAAAAGATTCAGCTGAATTCCTGGAGAAAGACCGGACGTTCCGGATGGATAATTCGATTGCTGGTAGCTGGGAGTTGGTTTCGCCGGAAAGAGGCCGCTTTGATATGACTGCAAGCAGAAAAGTTGCGGATTTCGATCCGTGGGCGGAGAACGATTCGATTTTGTAGAAGAAAGAAATTCGCATTGGATTCTTGTGTCGCGATGTTAAGTAGGTCTGTGTAAGGAAGGTGGTATTTTTGCGAGTGAAAGTTAAAGAAGCGGAGTGCAATTCTTTTTTGGTTTGAGTGCTCCTTTCTGTTCTTTCGTTGTGCTACGTTGATTGGCTGTTTCATTGGATAATTGGTTTACGAGCGAACGTGAGTAACGAGTGGACTGAAAATTAATTTACGTTGCTTGGTAATGCTCGTATGCGTATCTCAGGTGATGGTGGTTGGTAATATATTAGGATCTATATGAGGAGTAATTGGAGGAGTATTTATTTTTGTACAGGTTTCTTTTGCACATGTGCTCAGTTGGCGTTAAAATTTATGGGGTAATTTATTGTTAGCTTACAGGACAACATAATTTTATATTGCATAAATTCCATACTGCATGTTATAAATAATTGAAAATCCATAAGTGTCTAATGTGATTTTTCGCCATTAAGATTCTTAACGTTTCCAACGACCTTTGACTCTGCGTTTGATTGAAATTTTAAGGATGATTTAACATATGTAATGTTCAACATACCGGTGCGGGATTTTGATTCAAAAAACTCGAGAAGATATCCATGATAGACATTTGCTTTCCAGTGGAGCCAAACCGCTGACCTTTTCCATTCATCAGTCTACCGCTTTCTCGATCAGCGAGATCGACAGCCAAATGATCGATACACCTACACGAGTGACGTGGATTCATTTCAATGACCTTAAAATCATTTTTCCCCTACATCGTTATTATCGCAATTAACAATACTCACTCCAACAAATCACTAGCATCATAATTCTTCGTAACCTCGTCGAAGTTACAATAACGAGATCCTCCAATTTTTCGCGGAATCCTGTGAATCTGATCCTCAGCACGAATATTAAAACGTAGAAGAAAACAAACGAAGACAAATCTGTGCATCATCTTGCTATCTTCGATTTTCCCCAATAAGAAATCACGTCTCTGATCTGCTAATGCTTTTATATTTATTTAATATAATATTCGCTGCTTCCTTTTTGCTGTATCCTAATAACTTTCACACGATAATCGCTCATAACGTAAAGCACTTGTCCCGAGAATCATGATCCATCCACTAACTAGACCGTGACTTTTGTTCGCAAGAGTGTGAACGATCGGCGAAAAATGATTTTTCTAGCGGCACCAATTTTATCGCGAATGTCACTGAAACGAGCGAGTGTTTCGCTTCGCGGATGATCGTGTCACAGTTCCAAGGCAACTGGAACTTTCTTCGAAAGCGTCCTTCGTGTACACAAGCTCGAGCGAACAGGCGTAGGCAGGAAGATACGTCATCGCGGACTACTCTCACTTCGCGTGACCGTTTTTCGCGCGTGTAGCTCGTGCACGCTCGAGGATGCTCGCTTTAGACGCTTCATTGGTGTGTTGGCGTATGTAAATTTTCTTTGCGTTTCTTTTTGCGAATATTTTATTCATTATTTAACAGAGGATATATCGATAACGTGCTGTTGCTCTGGCAAGAATGATAGGAACGTTTTTATTTCTAACGATTCTGCTATTCATACGATCGATGGATTGTTTCTTAAATATCTCCGAATATTTCAACATTTATCCGCAATTCATCAATTAGTAATAAGAAATTTTGTACAATGGCGATCAATATTTTACCTTACTCGTTCTTTTACATTATAAATATAATTGTTTTCTGTATTATTTACATATTACATTATAAACTCCCTGCTTTCAATGCACTCCATTGAGTTTCACGCGTATTCAATTATAAGAAATCGACGTTCCTTGCGAAAGCAACGATATTCAGGTAACAAGTCGTTGATTACATTAATGGTAACAATTAATTGCACATCCACACAGACATAATTAAAAATCATCTATTCTTCCTGTCCGTTTCTGTCCTTCTAAAGCATTCTATAACTAATTCTCAGCAAGGATTGGCAAACCATAAGGAGGATAAGAATATGTATCCAATTATTTACAATCCGTACATGACTTCCTATGTGAACTGTTCAATTTGCAATTAGTCTGAGAGCGTGGCTTCGTCACAAGCTCTTCCACGTTTCGCCAACTGATGACAGAGTCGTGGACTGCCTACGATGTCACCCAGAAACACGCTTAATAGATAATTCTCCTTCATCGGGTTCGGGGATGATTTGTATTCGCTGCAAAATCACAAAGATCGCAATGTTATTTATTCAGGACGCGATGAACTATAAATTCTAATGCTAGTTTAAAAAGGAAGGAGGCAGCTCCTTTTTGTACGCGGAGAAAAAACATGGATCATTGGGAGACACTTGTAGGGAGGGTAAAAAGAAAATTAATTTTTATTATTTCTCAAAGACTGCAGCAAGTATTTGTTAGTTTAAGCAAGTATTTTCAACTTAATCCACGCGATCAGAGTAATTTTGTCCGACTATCAATTTGCCACAAAATCGCCACTTTGTAGCACATAATGCCAAATGCATACCAAGACCCGAACTCCAGTTCTGTCTCTACCGAAATCGTGGAGACTGCAATTTAACTAACGTCCATTTGTCTAAAAACAAAACGAACCTTGAAGCACTTTCCATCGCTCTCACCACAACGAAAACCCTCAGACGTCCATTCTTCAGTCGCCACAGGTCCTGCAAGGGACTCGGGGAACAAAGTCCCTCATGCGTGCTCGGTTAAACCTTTCCGAAACTCTTTCTGCCACCCCCAACCATCGATAGATCCTCACGTAAACTTCCATTCCGTTCAATCTCGCTTCCATCCACCGCTCGCAGGTGACAAAATCGATTAACTAATGCGTCCCGTGCAGACCAATACACTCATGGCCGTACCAGCTTAGAGAAATCACAGATAAGCCGTTCAAATTCGAGGCGACGATTCCAAGGAGCTCGAGACGACCGTAAAACGGCGGGGAACAGGCGATAGAAGCAATAGACGGAGCTGAGAGAATTATCAGGATGCATTAGGTTGCTCGTCGTGGTCGCCATTAAAGGCTATCTACCACTGGCGTTACTCACGCCTGAATATAGTGGCAGGCCCAGCTAAAAACCGGTAGCACGGATTTCTATTAGCTTCTGCGTTAGTTCCACAGGCTGGAACAAAGTGACCAGAACGTTTGAAACGCTGATCACCTTCGTTCCTTTTTTTTCTGTTTCTTTTTTCCGAGGATTTATCAGTCCGATTTATCAGCCCGATTTGTCAGTCCTCGATCGAGTTATCGGGGTATCCGTGGAATTTATGCTAGAGCGCCGCCAGTATCGGATTTCTTTGGTTTGCCACTTGGATTTTTACGAGCAGGTGGAGGGCTCCGTTGCGTGAAAGTTACGGCCGATGGAATCGATGCATCGAAGATCGTGCTCTTATGCATGAATTCCGAGTGGCTGGATGGGGTCGAAATGGAGGCGACTGAATTGAAATCGCTGCTCGAAAACTTTGTTGAAATCCTGACGTTTCTATTAACGGGGAAAGTTCGGGGAAATAAATAATTCGTGGATAGCGCAAAGGTTCGTGCATCCCGCTACGGGGACGCGGCAGTTTTTTGTTTCTGCTTCGACCGGATTCCGACGGGAGCTATTAAAACGTTTCTTCGTAAAATCATTTCTTCCGAAGCTTTCACTTCAGCTTCGAGGAACGTCGAATCCCCTACAAATACGGCAGAACCACGCGCGATTCTACTCCCGTTCTGCCGCGCGTTCCCAATGTCCGGATCCTACGTGATCTGCACCGGAATATCCTTTACATATATACGTCTTCCATCATCGTTGCGCAATCTAGGAATATCAACCAAGTCCCAGAAACCCCAACGATTCGATCGAATCCTCTGAATCACCGTGGCGAATTTTAATCAATCAGCCTCGAGACTCCGGCGAAATCGTTTCCCATACAAGAAAAAAGGAACCCAACTCTCCCACGCGAATCAACGCGGTTCGTGTAGAACGAAGTGCCACAGAAATAAAGAGCGGGAAGAGAGAAGGAGCGCAAGCGACAGGGGGACAGGTTTCATTTGTTCACAGCTGATCGAGCAAACAGGCCAGTAGTTTTCCACGATTAACGAGACCGTTATTTAATTAATCGCTGTACGCTCTCGCAACGCGAACGAGGGAAAAGGTGGAGGACCGGTCCCCAGCGTCGCGGACAACCTGGGCCGTGAACTTCGGGGTCGTGTTTACGCAATACGCGCGTTGTAATCGCGACGCGCTTGCGACGCGTCCGCGTGCACGTTATCGATCGCGAACGCTCTTGTTTTATTGATGCAGCCTGGTAATCTATTTTCCAAGGCGAGTCGTGCAACGATTCGTTCATTGTTGTCGGTTTCGTGACAGTGGAGGAACGGGTGAACTTGGCTTCGCCGTTCGCGGATGGCGCGAACGCAGCGATTAACGATTACGACAGGGCTCTGGTAACGTTTAGGGTAACAAATATGATGGAAATGAATGGGATTATAATTGCTGATACAAGGAAATGACGTGGCAAGTGGATGCAACGGGCAGGTTACGGGGCAAGCGGGGGCTCCACGAACAAGAGCAGACTTACGCAAGGAAGAAACGGTGTCGATGTTGGATAAGTGAGAAATGGACGTCGAGGGGATGGTAATACGTTACGTCGGGGATCCTCGGATATCTTATTTCTCCGTTTCACTGCCATTCTATGGCGGACGTTGAATAAATGTATGCGACTCGTGGCGTTACTACCGTTGAATCAAGAATCTCGATGAAGTACGGCGTTAGTGGTGGTGGCCTATTTTATTGTTTATACAAGCTAATAAAGTTATTCTAGATAAATTGAATTGATGACATAGATACGCATGCTAATGGCTACTGAATGAAACTGAGATAAAAAGTTAATTGCAGCGGCTATTTGTCTCGTATACGGTTGAGAATATTCAAACGGGTTATGAAACTATGCAAAACTATTAAAAAGTGAACGAGAATGTAATGTATTGGAAACACGTATCCTGAAGCAAGTTTGCGAAACAGTACGTTGCACGCAATGTGTGAAGAAAATTGTACGGTTTAGTGGTGTTTAGGTCTTAAGAGGTGTTGGAACATTCATTTTTCTCCCATTATTGAAATATCAAGGATACGAAATATCGGTCTCTACTTCACTTGACAGTTACTTTATGCTTTCAAGATACCAGGAATAGGAATTGTTATTAAGTGTGTATACCTGAACACGACATCCCAGTCCAGGATCCGTTCCCGACTTCGTTTCTTCAGAGTTTCGCCCGCATATTTCGCGCAGATTCTTTCGTAAATGCAAACGCTTCTGCCCAATTCCGACACCAATTTCTTCTCGACTCGGCTGACATCTAAAATCTCTTCGTCGTGGACCGGTGTCAAGTCTCGCTTAACTCGATTGGCGTAAGTCTCTGAAAATATGGGAAAACCATTGGTAAATGACAAAATCGTTTCGCAATTAGCTGGGAACGATTCGTCAAATGTAAATCTAAGATATTTTAATTCTGGCCTTCGACCTCAATCTCGCTGGAATCGTCAGTTTCGCATAAATCGATTCCATTAGAAAGCACGAATATTTTAATGAATTTTTGGTGAACATAATGTTTGCGATGTAACTGTTGCAATTTCTATTCACTTCGAGAAAATGATTTTGAGGATCCTCTATAATATTACATCAACGAACCATCACTGTCCGCCGCGTTAATGCACTATACAGGTTCCGATACAAACCCTTATGGACCCAGACAGGTTACTGTCATCAATCTAAGTGATGGTCCTCGTTTCAATCATTCACAACTGTGAAATGACGGTCCCCAACCAATGACCAATCAACCACGCGATTTCTTCAACGTTCATTTTAACGAAAATTGACGCGGGCAATATAATTCCATGCGTGGCAACGTGCTTGTCCATCATCCTAACTTCTCATCAAATTTCGCTCGCCCAAATTTAACGTTTTATTAATCATTCAACAATAAAGCGCACTTTAGTCATGAAGTTTGCAGAAAATCAAAATATCATTTCTCAATTTGCTAACTCTGCAGTCGACTGATACAGACAGCAAAATGGGGAGGTGAGAAATTTGAATTGAAGTTGCTTCTAATGAATTTCAGAAGGGAACTAGGCCACAGAGATTACGTTGCACTGTTATTATGTAACGATGAAGATGTTTTAATCAGTAACGACAGTCCATGTCCGATGTCAGAATTGAATTCCAGGTAAGGAAGTTACGTGGACGTTACGCAGGTTTTGGACGGAGAAGCTGCAACAAGTGGAACACTTTCGCTTTCGCTGCTCGTCGATTCTACTCACGAGCTATACCATGGGCCAACCGGATTATCTATGCGGCTAAGTTCTGTCTCTTTACGTTGTTGTGACGGGCGAATTAATCGTGTCGATGTTGACTGGCTAAATATTAGAGTGCGACAATATCGAGCTAGCTCGCGTAATCAATTTGCTTACATTTTTCCCGTGAAAAGATTTTTCATTGAACTTGCATCAAATTCTTCACGTCCGATTCGTTTCAACTGTTCACGCTCCTTCAATTTTGTGCTACAATTTCACGGCCAGTTTGATATTGAAAGTCGATCGAGATTTGTTTCTTGAATTACGCTAGACTTAATTATTATGAGTAATTTATTTCACAATCAAAGAAGAATTAGATGCCACAATTTTCTCGCACAATTGTTACGAACCAACGTTATATTAAATTACAGCTGTACGTTAAATAACTCGTGCGCAAGGATTTTCCTCGAATAAATTCTGAAGTGAAAATTACCTGGATTCAAAGAGTACGCGAGTTTCTTCACAAAGTTCGTGAGCCTCACAGCAGCTATGATCACCGGGAAGCCGATCAACTGTACCGGAAGTTCAAAGGCTGGTTCCTGTGGGCTCGGTGCTGCGCTCACCAATGTCGCCACCAAGAAGTAACATCCCAGGAAGAAAAACGCGCCTGTCAATCGCATCTTGCAATGCTGTCTAATAAGTCAATCGAATTATTCACTTTTGAACAGTCCCGCCGACCTCGAATCACACTCCCACCCCATCAACAGAAAAAGCAATACATTTATCGCGCAAACATTTACACTGCCCCATAAATTCTCCCAAGAATTCTCTATTCCCAAACAGTATCTAACAATCACGAGAACTGCCCCGAAAACGCCAATCAACCCCGCACCACTGTTACTCGCATTAATCAAAATAACAATGCGTTTCTGCCGCCGACATTCAACATCCACCTATCAACGAATTCTTCTTCCTAACTATTCTACAATTCTGCACTATTCACCGCCCACGAGAGAGAATCATCCATTCCAAGCCCGTTCTTCACAAACACCATTATCTACCCGTTCTCATAGAAACGTCAGCGAATCGGCCGCGAGCTGATCGGCGAACCCGTTCCCCGTGACAATCGCGCCGGCAGATGTGCACCGTTTCGGAAACGTGACGGCGTAAAAGCTGTTCCTTTGGTAAAAACCCGTGGCCGAGTGTACCTACGTGCGATCGTGCGCCTGCTGCTTGCGGTGCCCGACGGCCGTCTAGAGAAAGTGATCGCCCCTTCTTCTACGTCGCGTTCAAACTAACGGCGGCCAGCTGATTGCGACATTTAGTGCTCCACCAGGAGTCGTACGTGACGATCCCTCGAACCCTGTCCCCGGCCGCGGTGTCTCTCGATGCAAGGTCGTCTTGTCGGCTCGGCGGCTTCGATGCTCGAGCTGTCGCGGCTCGACGCGGTTTCCGCGTGGAAAGTCGGCTTGGGACGCAACATGTCGCGAGGAATCGAAAGTTTTACAGCGGCGGGACTGAAATATGTAATAGATAGTAGCAGGGGGATTTTTGAAGGTGGTCGAGGGAGTATGGGGACGGGGCGGGGGACGTGGAGTGCGCTTGAAACGTTTCACGGGGCCCATGAAACGCGTGCAGTAATGATTGTTTGAGTTTGGAGAAAGTGAAGCATCGTGTCGTAGGTTTATGGTAGTAATTTTGCAGGACGACTTCGACGGTGTTCAACGTAGAACTGTCTCGTAATAGCACGCGGATGTATTGGCAACAGTCAATTAAGTACGATCACGCTGCAGCGACCCCGTAAGAATATAATCAATTTCTTGCGCGGCTACGGGAAATCAGACCGATTACGTGCACGCACCGGGGAATCGTTGCACAGTGTGCAGTCGCCTACGTTCACGATTATT
Organism: Nomada ferruginata; assembly: GCA_963583965.1. Taxonomy (NCBI): domain Eukaryota; kingdom Metazoa; phylum Arthropoda; class Insecta; order Hymenoptera; family Apidae; genus Nomada; species Nomada ferruginata. Next base: position 5,918,232 of record OY757216.1, read on the forward strand.
CGAGTGCACGACATCGTTGCACTTTTACCTGCCGTGGACGACCGTTTATGCGCAGTCACCTCTCTGCGGAGAAATTCGTTTGACCGTAATTAGTGCTCGCGTTCATTACCAGTTCCCGCTTTCCCTTGCTTAATGTACGAGTTTCTATGAATGATACAGTTACGGCAATTATTTTGCTATTACTCCTAATTACGTTATGATTCAATGGCAACCCCTTCGTTTAATCGCGAAGCGTATCAAAAGTTTTTAACGCCAGGGAAACAAAATATACCTACTACCATCTGGGAAATTCGAGAATATCATTATGCAGAGTGTACTTTCCTCCGTGATCGTCCATCGTTCGCCAAAGCTTCTCGTAACGTCGCGACGCCGCGCCGTTTCCAATGGAGCAGCAGGGTTCCTAGTTTTTTCGGGGAGGTATTGCGATCCCTCGACTTGGCGCGATAAACGGAACGCTCGCGATCATTTTTGCAAGACCATCGCGTATCCTAACAGCATGCCTCTGCTCTTGGCACGATCTTCCTTAGAATCGTTATGGAACATGCTTGGTTGGCACAGTGCTTAAGCCGATAAAAGCGCCGGAGATTATTGCAATAACTTTTCGCGCAAACCAACCACCGCCCCCCCCAGTAAATTGTCCGGATTGTTTTCGCGCGGAATCGCAGCTAGGCGAATCGCTTTTTTAAGAGGCAACAGAAGGCGTCGTTAAGATGTGTGCAGTATAGATAAGAGAAAAGTGTATTCCTCTCTTCCTTTTCTTTTTTTTTTTTACGAAGAATCAGGAAGCTGAAGCATAAAGTGGAAGGGAAGGAATAATACGCCATTTAGAATTCTTCAGATGAGATGCGAATAAAATATAGTAGTGCACCAATTATTTTTAATAATTTTACTTTAAAATTATTAATTTTAAAGGGAAAATTAACCACGCAAAAGCTATAGAATATAAGTAATAGTAAAATCACCCCTCGAATTATCTCCAATCGCGATTCGTCGAATCTCACAGAGCTACGAAATTCGTCTCCATCTCCAGACCAGGGTGGTCGTGGCCATTGATTAAACCAGCGACGATAATGAACGACGTAAAAGACAAATTGGCACGACACAAATTAGACTCGGCTTTTGGTCTCGACGGTGCATGCGGGAAATAATTACAAGAAGCGGGCTTCGCTGAAAGAGCCATTACCACGGCCGTTTCTGCCCAGCTTTGTGAACATTTTATACGCTCGCTAAATATTATACACCGATGTTAAATAAAGGCCAGTCCTCGTTCAAATCGTTTCAAGCGGCCCAAGCTCGCCGTGGAAACGGTTATTACGGACGAATTCTCGAGAACGCGGAAAATTTTTCGTAATTGCTGGCGAATTAGTGAAGGTACGTTCGAGAAGGAGAGGCATGGGGAATTCTTTATTTTGTTTCTCTTTTTTTATTTTTTAACACGAGAGTTCGTTAACAATTCTCAGTACGTTTATTACGCGCTTACAGTTTATTCTCAAAAATCGTAAAATGTATGACAGCACAATATACAATTCGTAGTTCCCGCACTTTGTGCGGGGATGTACATGCAAAATTGCCGTGTGGCAGCGACAAAATGGAGGAATAAATAATTGTGGAGAATTTCTTTTTTCTCGCCAGTCCACGTGATCTAGCAATACGCGTTAAATATTACATTAGCCTAAAGCAGCGTGAAATTAATTGAACATTACTTACTAAAGAATTGACTGTGATGATTGTTACGATAAACGTTGTTGCTTAACCGAGATTAATCTACGCAAAAGTATCAGAACAATCTCTGAACATCATCGTACAACTACGAAATACAGAAAAGAAATAAAAAGCATTCCTTTTCAACATTTTTTTCACAATTAGTCCGATTTGTATAATATATCCTAATGCTGACAAAAAAAAAATCGCAGAAGACAAACCCCTTTGCAACTTCGTCTTTTCCTCGCGAAAAAGAAAACGCTGCTTCTTAACATGAAAATCGTCTAAGAATTCTTTTCAAGACCGAATCTCTGACTAAATAAAGAGGTTGCAAGGAAAATCGTCTGTAATATCACAAGCTTCGTCGTCGTATTCGTCGTCCCCTGTCGACCAAACTTCAAGGCGTCAGCGCAACCGAATCTTCTTCATCATACTCAGCACACTGGAGCCTGGCAGCGGGCACGTGGGGTAGAAGTTATGACATCCTTGACCTTCCAGACCGGATATCAGTTGACCCATATGCGCCGCGAAGTGGTACCTCGAGGGTACTTCCGCGATGGTGCTCAAGCTCGTATCCCTGAAAAGTGTTCATGAAATATTTATCCATTAGATTCCCTTTTCTTCTGAAACGGTGTCTGTGTCATAATATTCCTCCAGAAACAATAACTTCTAGCCTCATGTAGAAAACAAGTCGCTGAATGAATAATTCAGAGCGTATCAACCGTGTACGTTAGATAATACAGGTCGAATAACTTCGGAGTGAATTATTAATAATTCAAATTTCAAATGCACCTGTATGAACGCCTCTAGTTGCATGACAGTGCAATATCACTTCAAATTCAATAGGTAGGTATACGCAAGTGGGAATAATTCCAAGGGAATAAATGTTTGAAATGGTTGCAATCGTTGGCAGTTGTAGAATTTTCAATGAACAGTAGACAGATCGAAAAAAAACAGTCGGTCCTCCGTCGTATGAAGGTGTGTAAGCGTGGCAGGTGTCGCATTGTCGCGAGCGTTTCGAAAGAATCTAATCGCGAACACTTGTTTCGAAATAGACGAAAGTGTAATCGGTAGGCGTCGGCGCCAATGGCGTGGCACGGACGAAATCGACTCCACTTTCGCAACGGTTGACCATGATAAACTGGTCGAGATCGCAGGACATAAGAACAGGCACAAGGCGAGTCGCCTTTTACTTTCGATATCGTCGGCCGTCAGCATCCGGTTACGCTCGAGGAAATCGGTTAAAAATTACAGCAGCCTTTCCCTGCTCCGTCGCACGGACGGTTAATAACAGAAAAGAAACGATAAGAAAAACGCGTGAAAAATAGAAACTCTCTTCCTTCCTGCGACCTGCTACGAGCTCGATTTTCCTGACAGCAGAATGACAATTGGACAAACGGTCTGTTGCATGCGTTTCGTTCGTTTTCGCTTTGCTACATCGATTATTTTAATCGGGGTAGTTGGTGTGCACGATCCAGGCAGAACTAAAAATCTGTCTACCTAATTCTCAAACTAAATTACGATTATATTCAAAATTATTTTTGAGTACTGTAGGAGCTTTAGGAAACGTTTAACCGAGTGCTGTACTAATTATGCTATACAAATTAAATACACGGTTTTCTATGGACCCTTTAGAAAAGAGAAGTTACAGGGTGAATAGAAAATTCTGCAGAAGCTCGTGAATAGTAATTTTTTCCTCCAGTAAAAACCGTAGCTGAATTATCTGTTTTAACTCGTGATGTAATCCAATTTTCAAAGTAACATCACACTTGGATAACAGAGAATTGAATATCTATCGACCGATACTGCCAAGATCGGCAATAAAGATAAACCAAATTCTTTTAAACTTTCTTCGCCACTGGGTATTCATAAATAGATCGCTCACTAATGAGTGTGAAAATCTACACTAAAGTGCTGGCAACCGTCCCGAAAAACTAACCGAACGATAATATCCGTGACCACAAGCCTCGAGGAAGAAGGACGTTCGTCCTATCCAAGTCGGAAATAGAGAGGCGCGTTTGATCCTCGGGGATGACGGCGAAGATAGGAAGAAGGAAGCGACGTAAGAAGTAGTTTCGTCACGCACAGCTCTCAAGAAAGACGTCTCGCGGTCGCAAAAGGGAAATCTCCCTGTTTGGTCGTTTACGATCGCGGCCTCTCCTCGTGCCTCGGGGCAGGCATAACGAGCAAACGCAAAACGGCTTCTTAGCTTTTCCATCTTGATCGGTTTAACCCGGAGCGATTCAATAAAAATCGGTTTGGCTACAGAAGCGGCGTTTACGGACGCATAAAAGTAAATATAAAGCTAGGATCCTTCCGGGACATTAACCGCGACGATTCAGCAGGACATCATTGCTGGTTGTTCGCCTTCCTTCTAGTTTTTCTTTTTTATTTCATTCCCCCGGTTGCACCGGCGTGTATTTTAATTTGATGCCTCGTTGGGAAGCAAACGGCGGATTTCGTGGAAACAGGAGGGAATTCTTCTCTTCCCGATCGATTGGAGAGTTCAATGGGTCTCTCAGTTATTTCTTGTTTGCTTTTTCATTTTCGTCGAACTGCTGCTGAGAAATGTGACGAGAATTTAAAGAGGAGAGCACGGGGGAATTGTTTCGGATTTTATGGACATTCGGTTGTATTAATTGATCTCTCTCCTTTTTCTATTTGTCACGCTTTATTCGCATTTTTATCGTAGAATAAATCTGGCAGTGTGAACTCTCTCGTTAACGCGATTCTCTCGGCAGACCGATTAATCCATTAATAAATTACGAGGATGGAAAAGAGGCGCACTTGACGCGGGATTCAGAACTTAATTGCTGTCAATTAAGCTGCGTGCAGGCGAAACGAAATCCACCTTTTCAGGCGGAAAAGTGGAAGTGCTTCGTGTAATTCCGCGAGATGAATGGAAGCATTTGCAGCTAGATGACGTCTGCAAATTAGTCGTTAAAGCGGAACTGTATTTCAAATTCGTGCCTGTATTTGCCATGCTCGAAAAGATGGCAAATATCTTATTATTGTGGACCAATAATAATATAAATAACAGCCCTCTTGAATTAAAATGGTTTAAATAAATAATTACTCTACTATTCGCGATGTAACTGTCGATATCCGTGTCAAGTCATCGTTTAATTAAATTCTCTTCCGCAAAGGAAATCGAGAATCTAAAAAAAAGATCCAAAGAAGATGAGCATGCAGTCTCGACACGCTCCAAGTGTCGTAGAAAGTCGCAAGATTGAGTAACCCGTGAAAAGGAAAGTGGCAAATTGTTATAGCAAGAAACTATCAGCAAACGTAGGAACACATGGTCGTTCCCTTTTCAGAGTGGCTTACATAACAGTGAAGGAACTTTCACGTTGTACTTCTACTTGCTACCTGCCGAGGAGCCATCGGCTCTTTAACAGCCGGAAATAGTACGCCTGACCAGGTTAGAAACCGGAATTTCAGTTAGATGCAACGCTGTCTTACCTAATTGCAACTTTATTGCACTTTCCTTGATACCATTCAGAACCGCCAAGGGGAATAAAATTTGATTCCAATATTCATTCGTCTAACAACCAAGGTGCACAGACAGTCTTCTGACACTTTTCCCGGATAATCCAGATTTGTCTCGCGGGACAACAAATTCGATACCTGTTCTCGGACTGTAGTTAATCTCACTCGATCAATAGTTACGGGGAAATTTCCATTCTGTAATAAAAATGATCAAATTATCTCCCATTGGAAGAAAGCTTGAAAGGGAGAATAATTTTGCAAATTTGATCGATCAACATTACCGAGGTTTCCAGTAATCTCTGTCACCAATATTATACAAAATAATATTTCCCCATTCAGTAGCCCCTTGAAAAATTCATAATACCGAAATAATTTCGCAGACCAATTCCACCGCAGTCCAATAAATCTGACTTAATAAATTTCATTTCAGTCAATCGTTCCACCCGCATCGAAGCCCGTTCGACCCCAACAGAATATCACCTAAAATCGCAGCGAGCGCAGAAATTTGCAACGGGGTCCGGGCAGGCCGATTCGGCCGTGCATTATCGAAGTCAATATTTACCAGGTTTAACATAACTTTGCTTTTAATCAACGAACAAAATGGCGCCCAACGGCCGGGGCGGGGTGGCTGGCATTATCCAAATAACACTGTGCGTGGCCACCTTTCGATCGTAAACGAAAATTGCGAGATACACGGGCGACCATTCAATTTCGACGCGCAACTGGCGTCGCGACGCTTCGCTCCTCCGCGTGCAATCGTCCAGCATGCACCAGCGGGAAAATTGCGAAACGCAGGAAGCTTAGCGTGCCATCCAATTTTCGTCGGCGCGCTGACACACTCGCGGTTCGATATCCAGCTTCACAGTTTGGCTGCTGCTGTTTAGCGAGATATCGAACTGACGATTGTTTGGACGGGATCTGGTTTGTCGTTCGTGCGTGTGTACGTGCATACGTTGCACTGCTGTTGTACTGAGGAGATTGAAGGATAATCCTACGAGCTGGCGTTTAATTCTTGGATTCTGCAGTTGGGGCGGTGTACGTGGTTAGTCGAGATTAATGTGCTCGATTCGGTGGGAAAGAAACGTTAAGTATAGGGTTCGAGGATGGTTTAGTATTGACACTTTGGAGTGTAATAGCTGTGCTAATATTTGAATGTTTCGATACTGCTCTGTAGTAGTCGCTTTAAAAGAGTGCATTGAAGATGAACAGAGATTAGAGAGGAGAAAGGAAATTGGCGAAGTCAGCCAATTATTGTGCGTTAGTGAATAAGACGTAAGTGAATGAGAAGTAAATGTTAAACTTGTATTAAAAACTAAAGGAATAGAAAAGCTTTTTATTTACGATATGATTTCCCGCACAAACTTGTTAGAAACATTTACCTTAGCTTTGCACGGGTGTTGTACGATATTCTCTAAAACTGTATCTGCATTTAACTCAACCTATTTAACAATTTTTACAACTTATCCACTTGAGATTTCTCGGTTTCGATGAAAAATTAAGATAGAGTGAGATACATTACACTTCAACTGCTATGTATTCGTGGTTTCATCTAGGCTTCGCGATTTTATGATTTATGGTTCTATGATTCCTTAATGACGTAGATGGACAGATAACAAATTGCCACCGCTTTCATAAAAATCGACAGGTGCGATAGCGAAACGTTTGACGAGAAATCGACGATACTGGCTGAAGATGTATCGAGATATTCACTACTCGGAAACGAGGCAACGAGAATCGCCCGATTTGTCCAACGATAGATTACAGATTTTCGTATGATGACGTAATTTTTTATGTCACCACCATAGCCGACCTTTCCAGTGCCTCGTGATTTGCCAAACTCGATTGCGTGACACTGGATCACGTCACGTTACGGCCCGTGGCATTTGAAAGTCGAAAGTGAAAGTGGCGGGCTGATAGCAGCGAATGATGAAAGTGGAGAATCTACGAGCACCCAGTGAGTCGTTTTAAAATTCAAACGCGAAATCGGCCTGCCATCCCATGGATTTGCACGTCAATTACTTCTTTGGACGACCGACAGACGGGTCTATGGTGTAATTACTGTTCACCCGTCATGGTCTATTTCGCCTCTTTCACCCAGCTAAAAGAGAGCCGCCTCGAACGACGTGTTAAAGAACGCCAATCACCGAGACGAAAACAAGTATCAGCGGCTAATTTCAAATATTGACCAGCGACTGTGCGAGACGTTTAAATAATAGGACGATGGATTCTTGATGTTCGAATAAGTGACAAGTGAAATTTGTTGGTATGCCGAAAATAGTTTGAAAATTACCAAGTATGAGGACTGAATGTGATAAAGTGATAAGTGTATCGAGAAATATATCGATATCACCATACTATTGAATCACAGTTATTTCTACTATCTTAATTGAGGGCAATTAAGTGGTTCGGGAAACCTAGTCATAGACGCGTATCGTTTTTATAAATTGTACTCCTAGCTTCGTCCATTGTCACAAATCGATGAAGTTAAAATGCAAGTTTACCTGATTAAATTCAGCAACGATCGTTCCATCTCACTGAGCTGATCCTGATGAACGGACGATGTCAATTCGCATATCAGCTTGGGCAAGCAAGCCGTCTTGATCGTCGCCAACATTCGTGCTCGACGAGAGACCGCTGCAAAGTGCATAAACGAAAAATTATGAAGTTTAACGAAACATCCTGCCATTCCAATATGTATAGCAATAAATATTTAGTACATTCGAGAGCACGTTTTCGTAACAGAATGCACATTTTATTGTTTTCAGAATGTAGAAATCAAGGCTGTCATCGTGTTTACTTTATACAGAAATTGTAGACACCTCTCTTTATATGGAACGCAACCGTAGAAATAATTATTTGGAAACAAAAACCGATCCTTCAGCGATTCTTTAAACTATGAGAAGTTAATTATGTACGGCGAGCAGGTGAGTCGTGGAATTTTTCGACGATCGAGTGTCAGTTGCGACTGCTGACCCTGCCTCGTTCAGCGATTGCGTACAGATCACGATAAGAATATGCTAAGTGGATTACGTATGTCAGCACTGTTGTATCACTTTGCAAAGGAATATCCAAAACAATGAAAGCGGCGGCGAAGTTTCATGTTTCGACAATCGACAAACAAAACATAGGGCACAACATTAATTCATTAATAAATCGAGGAACACAAACCACCAGGAAACTTCGTTAATAATAAATAAAACAAGGTGTTCACTTCGCCGGAAGCAAAACAATTCAACGAAAAATGAACAAATACTGCGTATATATCAACATCCGTAGGAAAAGTCTCGCATATTTTTCAAACGAGTAGCGGGAATAACATTATTATTTGTCCGAGATTCTCCACTGCTAAATATCACACGCCATTAAGGAACTATCTTTTTTTTTCTTTCAAATCTTTCACAATTCTTAATCTTATCCACTGGTTTCATAGATTCCACCTTACCATTTTCTTTATCGTCGTCCTTTTTCGCCGTGGCCAAGGGTACGGTGTTCACTGTCTTCTCCAAGTTTTGTATCGGCTCGGTGTGATTTCGTTCGGACGACTTGCCGAAAATCGTGGGTATCAAGTAGCTGTAGTCCCCGGCGAACATGAGGAACATCCCCAGGAAAAGCACCAGACGCACCGTGCTGGTGTCCATGACCATGCTTGCTCGCGTTCTTGTCGCGTTTCCCCGTTTGTAACGCCGCGTCTGTATCGATCGGCGATCCTCAAATCACTGCGGCCACCACCAGACCGATTCTGTTCCAGAATCGAAAGACACGTGCCTGTGTCCCGCTTTCGACCTTTAACCCTCGGCTCCTACACCTATTCTGTGCCTCGAGCGGTGATAAACCGAAGCGCTATATCACGATTAAATAGCACGACGAACGATTCAGGCTGCATTCGCCGCGAGCTGTAGGTGAATCGGCGATTTTTAATTTCGTTGAATGATCGACAGTGTTTGGAATTTGATGTCGGGTATGAAATTAATTTTTCGCGTCTGGGGAGGAGGACATTTTTGTATTCGGAACATCGGTTACATTGCGCAAACTTATGGCAACAGCTCTTTACAGTGTACTAGCATTTTTCTTACTCCCATTCGTTTAATTATTTATGTATTAAACAAATGTATTTGGTATATGGATAAAACGTATCATTCTTTTTACGATGTAATTGTATACAATTATGTCGGAACGTTTCCGATTTTAAGGGCGTCGTCGCGGGGGGTTACTTTTTGTCTTGCACTATCTTGGATGTTTCAATAAAAATCGAATTGAAAGACAGTTAAGGGCAGCCAATTTCGGTTGTAGAAAGTTTGCTTAGCTTCCAGCAGGCACGATATTAGAAGCAACGTATGTACGCAGAATTTCGTAAGCATTTGAAAGGAGAACGTTCGGGTTACGCAATGGCCACACCGCGCCGCGCCGCTTCAAGCCGATTCACGAAGGCCTGTACACATACAACAATACGTACCCGTATGAAAGATCGACCGTGTATATCGATACGGTGGGCAGAGAGCGTCGACTTTTGGCGGGGAAGACGTAACAGCGAAACTTTCGCTCTCTGTTCACTTCCACTTTCTTCGATCCGCTCCGAATATCTCTCACGGCCGCAACTTCGAATAACGAAGCACCTCACACCAGACCAAACTCAACTACAACATGCTTTCCCCGTAGAATTCGCGACGAAACATTTGATACAGCCGAATACTGAAACGCCCCACTATTTGAACCTCTATCGTAAAATAATTTACGCAAACTTTCGTAGCAAATCTTCGTGTACGTCCACGTGCAATCCCGCTGATAGGAAGGACCACTGACAACCACTAAACACCAACAATAAACAACGGAATATGTCTCGATTATGAATCGCTACGGGGGACGACGCGGTGCGTGTGGCCGATACGATTCGGCAATAATTCTTTTCTCCGTTTGGTACAACAAGTTTGACGTACGTTGCAGGACGCGGAGCGTCTCGACGGCGGAATTCTGCGATGCTGCCGCGGTCTACCGACGTCGCGGAATGACTGTGAATGATTCGAAACCGCGTCGGCGGACCTAACGAGTTGTCAGTGAAAGTTCGACACTCGGCCGCAACTCGCCGCGATCCGACCAGCCGATCCCGTGCCGTGACTCGTTTATTCGCGGGTTCGTGCGGCGAGAACCGGTGCACGGCCGCGGGGAAAAAATTCATTAGGGAACGGGGGAGCCGCGAGATCTTTCTACAGATATGAACTGTACCTCCATTGGCGAGTTTATGGTGCCCTCTTGAACAAAGGGGATACTCACTGGGGGCTCGGTTTAGATACTTTTTCGGTATACAATGTTTTATGCATGCACCTTTGTTGATATTGTATGTATTATTAAACTTCGAATTTCCATTTTGTTCTAGGTTGAATGGAAACGGTGTGCCCACTTTATTTCTTAGACAGTGAACTTTATGCTCTTTCGCTAAGTTCTGGCTTCTGACGTTTCTTCAGATTGCCGAATTGCGTGTGCCTATGTTTTTATCGTTAAAGAATGCTGCCACATCAGGCATCGCACGTGTTGCGTTCGTGAAATTCTAGTGGTATTGAATGTGCTTCCTGAAAATTTATTTAGTTTTTTCGTTCTGTAGGCACGAGAACGGATATTTTGCGCGAAAGCATATTACGCTGATATTGTTATGAAATATAAAATCCTCGAAGGTATTTGGATGTTTTCAGCAAATTCGTTGGCGAAACAACGAAATCCAGGCTTCACCGTGCACACTGCTCGCATGGGACAAAGGAGATTTTTCCCGACTAACCAGTTTCCTCAAGGACAGTGATATGAGCGTGTATAGATCAGACCAGAGTCAGGTCTTCGAGGCCCACATGCATCTGCTTCACTATCATGAATTCTTTTAGATCCGGTTAATCGAGCGCAATTACTCGTTTGCCTTGAGAGGCTGCGTTTTCTCCAACTGCATCCAGACGTGGTCCTGCTTTTAATTTTTATTCCGAACAGTGTCACAGTTTCAACATTTCAGTGGGACACGATCGCCAAAGACGCCAATGCATTTTACGCGAGCCGCATAATTCATAATTATTATTGCAGCATGGCACGAGCATTGTCGTTTCCAATAGCAGAAATTAATGTTAGGAAAGAATAAAAAGTATCAAAGAATTGTTGCTTTAATTTGCCACTGAATTTATTTGGATAATAATCCGAATAGACCAACTGCCAACTTTAAAATCAAGTTCTCTGCTTTGTGAAGTAGGTATGAAGATATAACAAAGATCTAGTAAACGGTGTCACATTCTTCAACGATTCGTTTCGCGATTTCCCAACATTGAAACACGTAGCACTGGTAAACTCATTAAATTTCCCCTGGCGTGTTTTCTTTTTTACGACACGCTCACAATCACCGCCGCACCAGACTGCTTGATTCCCTTCTGAAATCATCGTAGATACAACTTCACTTTGCTACTATTTCTAAGTATATCATGTTTTAAAGCCGAGTGGTTCCAAATGGGTGTTCCATTTTTGCATCGTGCGTAAGTATCCATATTAGGTATAACGTGTCTTGGAAAGTTGCAACAATCTGATCGCAACTGAACTACTTCTATTACTGGTAGAGAAAAGAGAAAGCGGAGTGTAGATAGGTTGCACGCGTCTTTTTAGGCGCGAGTAGCAAATCACGGTCGAAGAACATATATTTAAAATTTAAATTAATATATATTGACGGTATAATTATGGAGCGCACAATGCAATAATTTAACAGGGATTTGGCTCGTCGAAAAACTTTCAATATAAAATCGTTCTTACCCGGAACAATCGATGTTCCAAGGAAGGGGGGAATTATGGAAACTGAATATATATTTACGTTCATGAATGGCGGATCTCGAGGAAGTTTCCACCGAGGCGTAGTTACTTGAATCCGATTTTTGGGGATGCAGTTGCAGCTGCAACCCCGGGAGGTGGTCGACGTTGGCCAGGGGGTCGAGAGACGAAGATCCCATACTTCCTGGGTGGAGGTTGCGGGGGTGGGAAGGACGGCTCGAGTATCTTTAATAAAATATAAAGTATCGCGTCGTTGCATATGAAGTTGGCAAGCAGATGCAGTGTAGAGTTTCCTTTCTTTATGACTGAGATGAAATAACAGAACTGGAATGGCGATTTTCTAAAAATTGATAAAAAAAGTAGTGGCTGAATATATTTGATGAAAATAGAAGTGTATGGAAAGCTGCAAGAAATGTAGCCAGTCTATTTGAAATAAAAGAACGATAACTTCGAACTATATCAAAGTCGTAAAATATTAAGTTCATTCAATTCATTCGTCCAACCGATTCACCATATTCCGTTTATTACGAGGCTTCGATATTTCCTTTTAATATAAATAACGTACTAACGAAAATGCTGCGTACGAATACACTGCGCTTAAATTAAATTCGCAATTCATTAAATTATCATTAAATAAAATAATTCCCATACAAACCTGCTATGTTTCGAGTGCGACAAAATTGTACAAAAACATCTAAATTACACGGTGCATATGCAACAATCATTATCAATTCGAAATGATCAAGTTTCAATATTCAAACGATCCATAAATTCATGATAATGCATAATCAAATCGAGCGCAATAACTCCTGGCAATAATGCACGGTGATTTCAGCGACATTAATTTGCCATTAACGCGTCCATGTACGCCAAGCTATACCATTGAATGCGTCTTAACTAACCGAGTCCCATGGTTTTCCCCAATTTCGTTCGCAGACACCGAAATAACTTTACACACCGCGTCCCGGTGGTCGTGAGTTCCCTAACAGAATTCACGAACAATCTGTTCGCCTCTGTTTTGCGGCGGTGGCACGCTGGCCCAGGCTGTTACAAGGGCCGAGGAAGCGGTGGTAAGTGGTGAACCGCTTCTCCGTTTCGATTTTCGTGACAATTACAGCGCCTCGCCGTGAGAAAATCCACGGGTACACAGTTTAATTGAAACCCACCTTGATGTCCTCGAACGAGCTCGTCTGCCCCTCGCGACCTGGCTTCGTTGCTTCGCTTTGCTGATCGGCGACGTCTCCCGCAGAATTTGCCCACGACATTGCGCAAGCCTCGAACTGAAAATAAACTACGACTTAATAATAATCGTGCGAAATGTCTCGGAGGCAGTGAAACGTTTTATTGGTAGAAAGGAAGAGACGTTGTTACGATACTTTGTCGATGGTTTTCTCCAGTTTCAATAATTCGTTCACAAGTTCGTCCATCTTTGCGTTCAGCCGCGATACCTGAGGGTTTAATTGTGCGAATTTAGTTTGGGCTTTCGTTAATCGGTTTTTAAGAAAGATTTGGCATGGAATGGCCTTATTGCTTTTCTAAATAAATATTTTCCTCTAGGTTTTGTGAATTATTGTTAACACTCCCAAGGTATGGAATGTTGAAGCAAGAAAATGTGCAATGTAAATTGTTATATTTAATTGTAAATAATGAGATATTAAGTTACTTCGTCCTCTAGTTCCACCGATGTTAACTCTTGCGTTTCCCTCTAAAACAGTTTTGGAAAATTAGCGATCGCTACCTTTAGAGATTAATATCGTCCACAGACACTAACTACTTTAACCACCGTCGCATCGAACTCAGCTTTCTTGTCGCTCAAAGCCACCACGTCTTCCATTCTCTGCTGCAATCGTTTAAGCGAGAGAGGAGGATGGTAGAAGTAGGGCGATCTTAAACCTGAGCGCCAACGAACATTTATTTTCATTTTTATTGTAAAGATACTACATTTTTAAGAAATATTTGCAGCGAAAAGCAACGACTTTATAATCTATCGGATATTTCTGACACAGATATACAGTCGGGGACAAAAATAAGTGGACAGGGAGAGAGAATAGATATTAATGAAATTTAATCGTATCTACATTATTGATATAAACTTAACTTTTATTTGATTTATATCCTTATAATACATAGATTATTTAGTGACAAATTCAAACTAATATTTACATTTTTATGTACGCAATCCACGTTCAACGAAATAATCAGCTATTTGTCGAGAGACAAAAATAAGTGGACACACAATAAATTACATGATAAATAGAATACATAGTAAAGCTAATACTTTGTGTTGCCGCCTTTTGCTTGGATTACGGCTTCTAACCGTCTAGGAATACTGGTTATTAAATTTCAACGTAATCTTTTTCGATATTTTCAAATTCTCTCTGTAGGTTTCTGAAAAGTTCGGTTTTATTGGTTCTCTTATCCAATGGTACTTTTGTATCCAACAAACTCCACAGGTTTTCAATCGGATTCAAGTCAGGACTCTGTGGAGGCCATTAAAGCAATTGAATATTCGAATCCTTAAAAAATTTCTCACTTTTTCTGGCTGTGTGTTTCGGATCATTGTCTTGTTGGAATACAAATCCGTTGTCGAGACCCATCTTTGTTACTGCCATCTCTAAATTTTCATTTATAACATCGATGTAATCATCCGCAGTCATTATGCCGTCAATGTGTACCAGTGCACCAATCCCATTCAAACAAAAACACCCCCACACCATTAACGATCCGCCGCTAAATTTAATTGTTGGCGTAATAAACGATTTTTTAAATGCTTCATTTTTTTTCTCCATACTTGGTACCTCTTTTTCAATTGCCGCAACTCAAATTTGCTTTCATCAGTCCATATTATGTTTCTCCAAAATGACAATGGCATATTTACATATTTTTTCGCAAATGCCAAACGTTTCTTCACATTAGTTTGACTAATAAATGGCTTACGCCTAGCCTTGCAGCATTTTAATCCAGCTTCGTGCAATCTTCTTCTAATTGTTTTTGTTCAAACGTTTACATCTATCTAACGTTTCTGCCATGCTTCTTGATGGAATAGTTGGATCTTTACGACATTTGCGGACAATTCGACGGTCTTCTTGCACAGTCGTACATCGTTTGCGTCCGCGCCCTCTTAAGTTTTCCACGGTATTGTATAATAAATACTTTTTATACATTTTTTCTATTGCACTTTTCGAAACGCCATACGTCTGGGCTATCTCGCGGTAACTCAACTTCTTATGACAGTCCGAAACAATTAAGTTGCGAATTTGATTACAAATTTCTGTTCCTCTCGGCATTTTTAGATTATTTCAGAGGCGATGTTATCCTCAAAAAGCCTAAATTGCTATCGATAGACGTCTTTGAGATTATTGCGTGCAAGCATAACCAATTTGTAAAATTTGTTTAGATTTCTTGCCCCACTATAGCGTTGTTGGTAGGCGTCCACTTATTTTTGTCTCTCGAGAAATGGCTGATTATTTCGTTAAATGTGGATTGCGTACATAAAAATGTGAATATTAATTTGAATTTGTCACTAAATAATCTATGTATTATAAGGATATAAGACAAATAAAAGTTAAGTTTATATCAATAATGTAAAGTCGATTAAATTTCATTGATATCTATTCTCTCTACCTGCCCACTTATTTTTGTCCCCGACTGTACGTCTTGCTGAATATACCTGCTGATTTGTTCATGATTATTTTGCTGATAAATAATCATTCGAAGAAGGAAAAGACAAAGTACATCAATTGAATGAGTCTTCCAGTCGCGGATACTTTAAATTTTAATTAAAAACCTTTCCTTCATTTCCCGGATAACTAATTATGCATTTTGAACTCCTTAAGAAACATATCCTTGTAGGAACATATGCTGCAAAATTTTTTCGTTGGCGCTCAGGTCAAATATCGGCCTACTTCTACTATCCTTTATACGATTCAATCTCTATTAACGTAATTAACATTAATTAACGTACTGTCTTATTGTCCTCTACTATCTTTAGCATCCGCTTGTTCAATTCCTCCATTTTTCTGATCACCTGCAGCTCGTTAATAGATGAAAAATTCTAGATGTCTCACAAATTGAAAATTCCGAATTCTAAGAAACGCAGATTCCAAGCTCAAACATCTTTTAATCTAAATGTTCCAAACTCGAAAGCTTCTAGATGGCAATGTATATTGACAAATTTTAATCTCTAAAAAATTGCACGAAAGGAATGTTCTTTAACATTCTTTTCCAAAGATGTTTTTTCCTTTTCTTCTAAAGATGCAATCTTCAATTATTTTTCTACATATTCCACCAAAATTTCTGCACAAAGCTCAGCTATACTCACCGCGGCAGCGCACCATAAGGCTGCGTAATAGAGGATGTACATCAGTATGCAAACGTACATGTTGTCCAACACATAGGCGCGTATGAACGACTGTGGGGAAATAAGATGGAAATCAGTGGAAATCACAAAAGATTCTCACAAGCTCTACCTGACGATCGTATATGTCAAGCAGCTTCAGAATTGGATAGGACTTTGTTAGACGGGAGAAGCACCACTGGCTTTGCCAGAACATTTTCGTGCAATTTATTACTCAGACGTAGCAGCGTTTCGAAAGTTCTTCCCCGAGGAACGGAAGTACGTAAGCAGATGCTCCGAGATACGAAAATATCGACGATAAAAGAAATGTAACGTGGCACAGGTCCTTTAATAAACGAAAGACAAACATTCGTCCGGTTGCCCGCTACAACATTGCGAATTTAGTTAACATTTGGATAATCGACTATCGAAGAATCGAGGCACCATTTGTTGGATATTTCAGTTGATTTGAAGTTAAAATAGATTTTCGTGAATGATGAGAATAGAAACGAGAAGAGGTGAGTTCACAGATCTCCAGATTTCTTTTAAAATTCGTCAAGAGATTTTTGTCAAAATGATGATGCCTGTAGAATCTGTAGAAATGAGAGTACGAGGTTCACAATTTTTTGGTTATATTCATACCTTTACATTTGACTACTTTTACTAGATTAACCGATTTCATCTACCATTAATGCCTTGATTGCCATACTAATGGAGCTCTTACTGCGATCCAGCAATAAAATCACATTTCACAATATCAATAATACTAATTTACCTCTACGATATGCATGTGTACTATTTTGAAACGAAAAATTCTTCTACGGCAATTATGTGATAACATAAAATAATATGTCCGACGTTGCGTGACTCACAGGTGGTTCATAACAGCTTCATATTATGCGATAGCGCGAACCACCGGTGAGTCACACTACTTTCTCAATCATTTTTCACCAGCGTTAACATTCGAATTCAATTGCTTCCAGCTATAAATAACGATATCGATCCATGCATCATACTCTTCCCTTGAGTGCAACAAATGCAAGTGTACGCCTAAAGGTATTGCATTTAAAATATTCTATTGAATATATTAAACGTAAAGCAATATGTGGTTAAAAAATATCGAGCTATGAAATATTAGATATTAATCGTTTATACACGATACCAATTATCAGCACAAAAAATGATCTATCAATTTATTCCTCGAACATAGCACCAAAGTATTCCACACGCCGCTCGGTCCGTTAATTAAATTCGATCATAATTTACTCCAACATCGCCAGGAAAATCACGATCCACCGATAATCCATGTGTTACTGAAGCCTCGCTGGTTGACTTAATTACGCGATAACGATCGCACGACTCGCAATATAACGATGCCCCAGCTGTACTGATAACGTCATCGATAAAAAACTGCGACGTCGACAGGTGATACGGCAGATTAACGCGGAAGTTTAGCATAAAAAAAAGAAAAAAAGAAATAAAACAAAACGAAACGAAAACGATGAGTGAAAGGATTCAGACGACACTCGCATCGTGAATCGTTATTATCGTTCGTTGAACGACTCGACTCGAGACGAAACGAGTTCAACGATTTTATCGTAGCCAACTCGTAAAGTAATTCCCTGGTGATTTACAGAGATGCTAATTGGTTCGTCGTGTCTGCTTGCTTTTAGCGAGTGGTCTTTGTAATTTCACGAGGTTCGATCCGTAACCGTAGCCCGCGAATTATGGTCGAATCCTGCATTAACGATACCGCTCTCCCGAATTTCCAGCCAATCTGCCACGACATAATGAAAGTATCTGTGCCGCATAGTCGTATTAATGTGTCAGAAATGAAAGGTTATTCGACTGCTGTGCTCAATGCGGAAAATCAATTTCACGATATTTGTTTTGCCGAACGTTTATAGTGTAGATTCATTATCTGCACTGTAGATAACGAAGTAAATGCAAATGGTAACTGAAATCTGTGAACACGAGCTTCTAGAATAAAAGTTTTAGCGCTTGTGCAAAGGGGGTGAGGATTTTTCCTGCGTTTTCAAGGATTACGTTATCGGAAATCAATCGCAGGCTAAGCGTGGGTGGAGATTAACAATTGTTAGACGAAGAATCTTTCATGGAGAAATGAAATTCGACTGCGATACCGTAATTTACAATCCATTAAACGGATTAAAGGGTGGCCGTACGCGGAATTCACGCGGGCAATTAAGTCTCGCAATCGGCTCGATCAAGAATCGCCGTTTCGCGCGAACGAAACGGGCCAAACAAGCCCGTAATTTACCGGGGAACGCGACATCGAACCGATCGTGAAAAATTCAATATGCTGTAACAGCGTCCCATGGGGGCGATCTGTCTTGCATCGCCACGGAAACAAAAATCGATCATCCCTTTCTCGCAATCTGACAACCAATACCCCAATGATTAGCAAACAATAATAATATTAACTGCGCTGGACAGCAAGAGAAATATAATTGCTTCACGTGCGCAAATGAAAATGGAACACGTTTTAAGTTAACAAAAATCGCCGTTTAATGAGTAATGAATTTCCTATAAAATACTGAAACAAAAGTAAAAGTTAAAATAATTTATTGTGCGTATAAAAGGAGGCAAAACACGAAATAAACGATAGAACTGAAACGAGTAACAAAAATTTCATAATCCACCTCTGCAGTTAAAATTCCATCACCAATATCACGCCGTCCAATCCACCAATAATATAATATAATGAACGAATTATTATAACTCTGTAACAAAGGGCTTAAGAGTAATTTGAAGATATGAATAAACTAGGAAGAGCCACGAGGAAAAAACATCTATACCTTGACTAATATCTCTCTCTCGTCTCAACTGCTCAAATGCGTTTGTCCAAACAATCGCATCCAGCCACGTTGAAGCATATTAGAAATTAATCCCCGGGCGATCGTTCGCCTTTTCGCGAGGCCGATCGGCGTCAGCATTCGATTAAATAAACGGGAATTAGCACATGAAAGGCGGCGGTGGATCGACAATCGTCCATTGGATAGAAGGGAGGACGCCACTTGTCGTTTCCCATCGCGCCTCGCGCTCCGGGGTTGGCTAACTAAATACGAAGTTAGCCCCCGAAAACGGGGCCCGGGGCCAGGGTTAAACCAAGCTTAAAAAGCTTCGTTCGCCGCGCAAACACGCCGCGAGTCAACTGCGAAAACACTTGAGATCACTTAGAGGAATCACCGTCCCTGTCACCCTTCCGCGATTTCCGCCCCTGTCGCCGACGACTCGATGTTTATGTAAAACAGTGGCCGATATGGATCGACGAGGTTCCGTTTGTCTATCCGTTAGACGAAGGTAAATGTAGCTGGGTCCACTTGACGCGTCAAAAACGTCAGTTACAGTAGGGGGTGGGAACGCGGAGCGAGGGAGGATAGCTTTTGATAGCGCGGGGATGAAAGGACATGGAGGAAGACACGTTTGCTGGGAGGTATTTGAATCTCTGTAGGCAGTGTTATTATTTGGAAGAGTGTGGCATTTGAGGCAATGGGGTGAATTACTTAAGGATGGAACGTGTTAACCCTTTAGATACAAACTATCAATAGACTCGTGGATTGTGGATCCCGAAGCGTACATTGCCACGGTCGTGTAATGTGATGCTGTTGTGGTAATAAAATAGATTAAAATGCACGGAAAGTACAAGGAAATGAAATGAAAGAAAATAAAATCGTCATTCGAATGTCCAAAAATCTCCACCTGAACATCTCCAACAAATTTTACTCGAAGAAAAATCACAATCGCTCCAATCGGAAAATAAAAATCCCAGCAACGCCGAATTTCCTAACTCACCGACGCGACGTGACGAGTCGCTCGAGCGCGCTGGCTTCCTTTGCCACAATAGAGAAAGCGTGGCACGAGGCGAAACGCAATTTCCAGGCGGGGGAGCCCCGGTAAAACAAACTCGCGTCGTCTGGTCGTTTCACGAGCGAGTTATCGCGCGATCGGCGTGTAAGAGGCGAAGATAAAGGCGAAACAGATAGAGGACGTGGGACGTTGGGGCTTGCAGGAGCAAATTGGTCGGCAGGCGAAAGCAGGATAACGCCGGGAGGATCGTGGATCCTGTGGATGCCGCGCTTAAATAGAGGCGGGCAATAGCATCGGGACATAATCGATTTGCCGTGAACTCATCCGTGATTCGGGGCCACAGTCGGCGTGACAAGAAAGTCCCCGGCGCTGGCAAAGGCGCCAGCGAACCGAGAAATTACTCATCGTTCTGATTGAGGTTAATTAATTAGATAATTAAGTCTGCCCCGCGACGAGGACGACGGTTCGACGACGACGAAGTCGGAGAGAACGAAGGAGGACGAGGCTGGTTAGAGAAACGTCGTGCAACCTTCTTCCGTTTTCTCCCGTCTCTCCCAGGAGATGATTCCGCGACGGTGATCCTCGTTATAAAAATGCTCCTCATTATTAACGGAAGCAACCCTCCTCCTTGCTGGTCTTATCTCATTAATGCCCTTGCTCGAATCACCCCGGGATTGCTACTCGGCGATAAATTATTATTTAGCGCGATGAATTTTTCTTTTCTTTTGGTTGCTGGGTAGACCCCTTCATTGAACTGTGGTAGTTAATTGGTTATGTATTACAATACGGCAGAGGCTCTAAATGTAAGACCGGTGTACACGACGACGTCTGCAATCATTCTTTTTATTGTACTTCGTAGGAGGGTAAATGTTTAATATTTCATGTGCACGGGGGAAATTTAAAATTTCTTTTCTCGCATGAATAATTCTGAGCAATAGTATCGAACGCGTAAAGCTCCTTTCAATGTGACACTCTCATTGCAGCCTCCGTCGTCGGAGAATTCACTCGCCATGGAAATTATTTCCCGTCACGCTCTCTGTTCATTAGATTGCTAAAAGTGACGATAATAAAGAACGCGGTATCACGCAACATTTAAACAAAATTTATCAGTGGGACTAGCGGTGAGAGACGTTCAAATCAATTTCCTTATTGGTCGATAGTAATTACGATGTCCAGGAGAAATATTGATAAGTTGTTCAATAAATTATACAATAAATATCCTCGGTATTCTCGATCAAACTAAAAATCCCCTCCGCAACATTGTCATAGAAGTTACGAATTTTTCAATGCGCATTCAGTAAACTCGTCCATCGTTTTCGTACTACGATTTACAATTTATATACGGCCGTATGAAAGAACTCTTTACACGTGGCATTTAACGAGAATCTCATAATCTTACAGGAACGTCGATTTGTCTCCCTTTCCGTTTTCCCCGCGCGGTTGGAAAATCCCTTTGAAGCTCTGCCCATTGACGCTCGCGGTTTAATATTCCGTCACGAATATTAATGCCCTCCTAGAAACTGCTGCTCGTAAATCAGCGATCCTCCTCCTCTTCCACCGATGCATTTTTCACTGCGGTTCTCCACGTTCGTTCCGTTCTGCTTTCCCACCCTTTTACTTTCTCGGCGCCTTTCCTTTTCTACCCTTTCCACCCACGTTGCCTATCTACTTCTGCTTGTTTCGCGTTTCTCTTACCAATATTATATCGTTTCCGTCCTTCGCCCAGCTTTTCCACGTCTTCACCTATCTACCGTATTCCCTTCTCCTTCCCCATCTCAATCTCGCCGTTTCTCGTACATGGCTTCTCGTCTCTCGCTTCTCTCGCCTTTCCAATATTTGTTACCTCTCTATCTCCGTCCCTTAACCTCTCCAACACCCCCCTCCCTCTTTCGCCTCGTTTCCCTCCTTTTCTCTACGTATTTCTGCACAACGGCCGTTCCCTTTGTCCCGGTCGTTCCCGATTTTCCTCTCTGTCCCTCTCCCTCCGCTTGCTGATTCTTTCGATCCGCCCGCTCCCCAGCTCGCGGTTCCTCCTACGTCGCGAGGACAGTCTCTCGCTGATTGAGAATAATGCGAGGTACCAATTACTCGCTGGCATAAAGAGGAATTCATTAGCGGGAGAAACGCGCGGCTGGGGACATCTCTATGTTTCGCTCCAGGGGCTGAGAGAGGAGGAGAGTGGGAGAGAGAGAAAGAGAGCAACTGCACCGGTTGCACGCGGCTTTTGTGCAACGGGATGCGCCTCGCAACCGAGCCACTTCCTGCATTGTGCCGCGGGACGACGCGTGGTCGAATATTTTATTCCGCGGGAAAACGAGACAGAGAGGTCATTGCTTGACGCTCGTCGCGCGTTAATTAGAGAAGAAGCTGCGAGGGAAGTGTTTTCGTCGTTGTTCAATGTTTATCTCTTTTGTTGATCCCAATCGGAATTGAGAAATTTCCCCTGAACGAAACAGCGTTCATCGCGATACATAGTTGGAACGATTTTATTTTATTTTACTTTATTTTTTTATTTAGTTCATTTCACTATTCCTTTTTGTATGAAGTCGTTCTATATTGATAATCAACTATCAGGGTTATTCGTGGAAGGGGCTCGGTATTTGCACCGCAATTCCAGCCCTAAATTACGTAACGCAGAGAACCGTTTCGCCGTGAGGGAATTTTACAAGAATTTCTTTGCCTCTTATCGAGTAAGCAAGCTGCTTTCCTTCCAAGTCCCGATGTTCCACCGAGCATGAAATAAGTGTACACACGGCGGAGGGTAGGGACGATAAAGCGAATTTCGAAGGGAAAAGACGGGAGGAAACGGCCGTTCCCGAAACGCGGATCCTCCGGTTCAATCGAATCCGGAGATAAAAAGGAATCCGTCCCCGTTGTAAAACCATAAAGGTGTAATCGGTCTCGAGGCGGAACAGAGAGCGACAAACGTTTGCGTTTCGCGTTGAATTTTACAACTCCGAGCGACAGTGCAAACAAAATGATATTCTGCGCACATGGACAATCGCTGTTTGAACAAAAGAATGGACGATATTTTTAACGTGCTCTCTAGATATCGTTAGTTTGTTCTTTCTCATCGCTTTCACTTTTTATCTGTCGTGCTCATTTCTTTCCCCGACCGAATTTTCTATCAAACTATTGTACCTTCCGTTTGGTCCGCGCAGTGGGAATGCAGAATATGATAAGAAGTACATAGAACGTTACAATATCACGGTCGGACGTTGCTCTCCGCCGCCAATTATGAAAATACATATATCCAATGTGTTACCACCTGTACGACCGATAAAACGATAAAACTCTTAGGTAACCGGTGCACCCCACGACGAATCTCTCGCCCACGCAACCCCC